>BLSH010539852.1:2252851-2267492 GCA_018402905.1 Glandirana rugosa
CCCACGCCGCTACGGGGGGGGCCTCACTTACTTGCCTCCAGGCACATACATTTGTGCCTGGAGGCGAGACACACTCCCCCTTCCCGACACTAGTGTCGGAAGGACATGTACTTCCGACACTGGTGAAGGAAAGAGGACAATCCCGTCAGGGGGGTGTCAATCTTGTGCGTTTGGGGTTTTTATTTTTTTTTAATTTTTTACTAGTAATGGCTGCGATCTGCGATTTTTAGCGGTACTGCGATATTAGGGCGGACATGTTGGAACGTTTTGACACTTTTTTGGGACCATTGGCATTTATACAGCGATCAGTGCTATAAAAATGCACTGATTACTGTGTAAATGCCATTGGCAGTGAAGGGGTTAACCTGCAGGGGCGCTCTAAGGGTTAACTGTGTTCGCTGGGCGTGTTCTAACTGTGGGGGGACTGCCCTAACAGGAGAAAGGAAGTGGTCACAGCCTTCATGTACAGGAAGGCTGTGATCACAGCCCTTCCCCCTCACACAGAGCGGAGGTCCGTGTTTACATACACGGACCTCCGTTCATTCACTCCGGGGGGGGCATCGCCGCACCCTGGCCCCCCCGAACACAGTGAGCGCGCGCGCGCCTCCGGCGGCGTGCGCTCACTAGGCTCTGTATCGCGGCCGCCGTCATATGACGGCGATTCGCGTTACAGAGCCACTCTGTCGCCGTCATTTGCCGATCAGCCGTCGGCAAGTGGTTAATGTGTTGACAAGAAGCATGCTAATATGAAAGCAGCACAGAGTGACAGAGAGTTGAGCTCATTACTGAGCTGTTATTCCTTTCACTGTCCAGTCACAGGCTGGGGCAGGTCCAGGACAACCTTTGCTCAGAGGAAGGGGGTTGAATGATGCTGGCCTTCAGACTGAAGACATCTAGCAGCAGCATAAAAGTATTGCAGAGAAAATGTCTAGACTAAAGTAGAATATTGTGGCAACAACTGGTTTAGTTATTGTATCCTTTAGAACACCTCATATACAGTGTGAGAGGGAACAAAGTATATCACAAAAAAAATCTCAGATACAACCAAAGCAATCCAAGCAGTACAAAGTAGTTTTTATTTTGCATTTTGCATCCCGCTTGAAAAACTCAATTGGAAGGTGTACCTATTTGCCCTTAAACTGGATACACACAATCTGAATACTAGCCAGTTCAGCAGGAACTGGCTGACATTCAGATAGTTTGTACAGCTCTTTAAAATGTTACTAAACCCACAACAGTAAAATCAGTGTGTACAGTGCCTTGAAAAAGTATTCATACCCCTTGAAATGTTTTACATTTTGTCATGTTACAACCAAAAACGTAAATGTATTTTATTGGGATTTTATGTGATAGACCAACACAAAGTGGCACATAATTCTAAAGGGAAAGGAAAATGATAAATGCTTTTCAAATTTTTTTTACAAATAAATATCTGAAAAGTGTGGTGTGCATTTGTATTCAGCCCCCTTTACTCTGATACCCCTAACTAAAATCTAGTGGAATCAATTGCCTTCAGAAGTCACCTAATTTGTAAATAAAGTCCACCTGTGTGTAATTTAACCTAAGTATAAATACAGCTGTTCTGTGAAGCCCTCAGAGGTTTGTTAGAGAGCCTTAGTGGACAAACAGCATAATGAAGGCCAAGGAACACCCCAGACAGGGATAAAGTTGTGGAGAAGTTTAAATCAGAGTTAGGTTATAAAAGAATACCCCAAGTTTTGAACATCTCACAGAGCACTGTCCAATCCATCATCCAAAAATGGAAAGAGTATGGCACAACTGCAAACCTACCAAGACATGGCCATCCACCTAAACTGACAGGCCAGGCAAGGAGAGCATTAATTAGCCAAGAGGCCCATGGTAACTCTGGAGGAGCTGCAGAGATCCACAGCTCAGGTGGGAGAATGTATTAGTTGTACACTCCACAAATCTGGCCCTTATGGAAGAGTGGCAAGAAGAAAGCCATTGTTGAAAGAAAGCCATAAGAAGTCCCATTTGCAGTTTGCGAGAAGTCATGTGGGGACACAGCAAAAATGTGGAAGAAGGTGCTCTGGTCAGATGACACGAAAATTTAACTTTTTGGCCTAAAAGCAAAATGCTACATGTGGTGGAAAACTAACACTGCACATCACCCTGAACATACCATCCCCACTGTGAAACATGGTGGTGACAGCATCATGTTATGGGGATGTTTTTCTTCAGCAGAGATAGGGAAACTGGTCAGAGTTGATGGGAAGATGGATGGAGCAAAACACAGGGCGATCATAGAAGAAAACCTGTTAGAGTCTGCAAAAGACTCGAGATTGGGGCAGAGGTTCACCTTCCAGCAGGACAACGACCCTAAACATACAGCCAGAGCTACAATGAAATGGTTTAGATCAAAGCATTTTCATGTGTTAGAATGGCCCAAAGTCCAGACCTCAAACCAATTGAGAATCTGTGGCAAGACTTGAAAATTGCTGTTCACAGTCACTCTCCATACAATCTGACAGAGTTTGAGCTATTTTGCAAAGAAGAATGGGCAAAAATGTCATTCTCTAGCTGTGCAAATCTAGCAGAGACATACCCAAAAAGGCTTGCAGCAATTGCAGCAAAAGGTGGTTCTACAAACTTTTGACTCAGGGGGCTGAATACAAATGCACGCCACACTTTTCACATATTAATTTGTAAAAAAATTTGAAAAGCATTTATCATTTTCCTTCCACTTCACAATTATGTGCCCCTTAGTGTTGGTCTATCACATAGAATCCCAATAAAATACATTTATGTTTGTGGTTGCATGCCAAAATGTGGAAAATTTCAAGGGGTATTAATACTTTTTCAAGGCAACGTATATGCAGTAAAGCAAGTGTAGCACCCTCTAGTGTGTGCTATTAAAAGTGGCAGTGTAGAAAAGTTTACCTGACTCATGTTACAGCCTGTGATTCTTAATTGGGTCAGGGTTCACTAGAGTTCAGGGCTGGGTGACTCATCCTGGCAGCTCTTTGGTGCTTCCCCTTGGTATCTGGAAGGTTGGAGAACCTTCTAGAATTAGAGGGCAGGGGTTAGGAGGAGCTGATATGAATATTTATGGAGCCTCAGCCAATCCCCAGAAGTGGGCTGGCAGGGGGCAGAAACAACCTCATAAATAGACTGGGCAATTCCAGCATGGGAGTCAGGTGGAAGATGGAGAAGCAGTGATGAGGCTGTTGGTGGCCCTTGAGGGACCCCTTACCGGGGGGGGGGGGGGCGGTTGCCTTGGGCTGGAGGCTCAGGATAGCTGGCCTGGAAGGATCCCACCACAAAAGGCATTTGGAGGAGAAAATTCAGGAGAGGTAGCGGGAGAGAGCAAGCAAGGACAGTGAGTAAAGTTCAGTACAGTGCAGGGACAAAACAAGGGAAGAGACTGTCAACTGTAACAGTGCTCTCTGAAGACTGTGCTTAAATCCTCATCCTTGCCCTGGGAAATCGCCATGGTAGTTTGCTAGTCAGGAGGGCTAGGGGATTGTGCCACTGAATAGGACTGGGGAAGCAAGCAGCCAGGTGGGTTGGTATCTTCTGAGATAGAACTGGGCTCAGGATCTACAGTAAGGCAGAAGTTGATGATGTTCACTCCATTATGTGCTACCTTTATTCACAAAGGGAATAATGGGCAGGTGGAAGGAAGAAGAGGATTCTTCAGTGTAAATAGTGACGTTGCCCCCTTGTGAATAGTTCTGGACATTTTTCCAAGTTGGGCATCCCATAACTCCCTTTCCTATCCAAGTCATCAACCCCTAATAAAAAATCAAAAACTAGCAAAGGACTGTTTTCCGCATTTGAATGCATGAAGGAAATGCTGTGAGCCTGGCCGTGTAGTAATGGGGAATCCTAACCTCTACAGCTTCTACAAGGGGTGTGCTACACATGCTTGTTATACTGACCGTGACACCTAAGGGGTTAATCCTCTGCATTGTTTAAAAAGACAGTTTGATCCTGTCTTCTTTGATCCTCCCCTTCTTTTAATGTCCCCAATCCATCTGCTGATAGAACAGAGCCTTGGAAGCACCCTGCACATGTTCAGTTTGGTGTGTATTTCTAGATAACTTTTTTTTTGGGGGGGGGGGGGGGTGCATGTGATCAGTGCAGGACCAATCAGCACTGTCTAGACAGAGGGTCAGGGGTTATGCAGCCTCATAGGACAGACAGAGTAAAATGAAAACTCCTCCTACAAGCTTTAACAAGTGCTCAGCCGGACACTGATAGAAGTCACAAGACTGCTATATACTGCTGATGAGAAAAGGTATTTAGTAGTTTATATTTACTAAAATAATTGCATTTCCATGCTCTGTGTATAGTGGGAAACCAGATATAGTGAATACAGGGATCTGAGTTTAGTAACACTTTAACTATATTTTGTCTTGCCCGTATGGATACAACTCCATCCTTTAACTTGCCTGTTGCCCACAACTGGGTCTCTGTTTTGATGAATGATACCTTTCGCCTATATAACCCCATCTTCTAAATAAATAAAAACATGAAAAATTGCCATATACTGGAAGAATAAATCAGAATCATGAATGAAGCAGAGGAAAACCATACCACTCAGCCAGAAAAAAATTAAAACACAGCAGAATTAAGGAGACATGCTGATTGCTAGTCAGCTTCTGTAACTTGTCACCAGACTTGCATCCTGTTATCCTGTGTTTGACCTGGTTTGCTTTCTAATTCTGCTTTATTCCGATCCTCTGTTGCTGACCTTGGCTTATATCTTGAATTCATCTTTTACTGTTTTTGTACTTCTGCGTCCCTTCTGATGTCGACCCTGGCCTGGTTTCTGACCCTTTTCGTGTATTCTAAATTGATATGTCTGCTACCCGGTTGTTTCTGAATCTGGTTCATCTTGACTAAAGATTCCTGCATGTGTGAGTACCTGTGCTCCATCTGTGTGTCAGCATTCTGAACAAGTTACAGTCTGAGCATCTATAGTATTCCAGCAGAATCCACACTTTAGTCAGACCACCCACTGTATCGGGACCTACCCAGGCACTTGTGCCACTCCTCATCCTGTTACACCCTGTCCCCAACTCTAAGGGGTAATGGAAGTGTAAGAGAATATCTCTCATGAATGCCTTTTTCGGGTATGTGACATGTACTTCACAGCATTATTCTGATGAAATTACTGATACGTAAGAAAATGGAACAAATATAATGTAGCCTTCATTTGGGGGTTTATGAGAAATAGCCCTCCCCAAACAGAAGATTGCGCCAAACATGTAGGTAAATGGAGGAACCAGAACCTTCGCTAATTGAAAGACTGGGTTTGACAATTATTATTATTATTATACACAATTTATATTGCGCCAACAGTTTAAAGCAGCGCTTTACAATGTAGAGGGGAGAGAGAGCACAATTATAATACAGGTCAATACAGAAGGGACAGGGGGGCCCTGCTCGTAGAGCTTACATTCTAAAGGGAGGGGGGTGGTGGTACAAAAGTTAGTAGCTGCCAGGGATGGGTTGATGGGGGTGGCTCAGGTACAGTTCTTAGGTGGGTGAGGGATAGGCTTCCCTGAATAAATGAGTTTTCAGGGATCTTTTAAAGGTGGACAGGGTAGGGGCTGATCGGACATACTGGGGCAGGGAGTTCCAAAGGATGGGAGAGGCTCTGGAGAAGTCCTGAAGGCAAGCATGGGAGGAGGTAATAAGGGAGCTAGAGAGCAGGAGGTCCTGGGAGGAGCAAAGGGGACAATTTGGGAGATATCTGCAGATGAGGTTGCTGATGTAGCTGGGGGCCATGTTGTGGATGGCCTTGTATGTTGTGGCTAGCATTTTACATTTTAAATACATTTTAAATAAATTTTAAATTTGACAATAAACTTAGCAGTGGCTTCACCCAGGGCAGGGCTTCTGTGAATAGAGAAAACTCTCCTCCTGGGAAAATAATCAGTAATTTAAACAAAGTAATTGAGAGCAGAAGAACTATTGCCACCAACATATAACATTAACCAAAAGCATATAAATGCACATCAGTATAGAAATAATACAAGCTTTATATAAGAAGAGATTAATAACAATGCATACATCCAATGTACAAACAGACATTATCAGTAAAAGATCAAATAGGAGTCCTGGTGGAATTGTACACAAATACCCATGTATACAGTGTACAGTTATTAATAGGGTTACCTCCAGATGAATGTTGCAGCAACGGGGCCCCTGAGGATGATGTGGTATCTGTCTTTGTGTTGGAGACCTAAAGAAAAGATCATCAGCCATGGTGGTATTTTCTAACTGTTGCCAAACCAGCATGAAATGGGACTTACCGGCAGGAACTGTGTTGTGGCCCTGGAACTAAAAGCCAGCCTATATATATTCTGTGTTTTAGTCTCTCCCTAGTAGTTTATAATAGTCCCTTCTGGTCTTGGTGAAAATACAACAGCAGCAACTCCATGGACAGTACATGTGGCTCAGTTCTCTCTCAGTCTACTTTCTGGAGACTCAATTTTAAAGGTATCAAAGTCCTCCAATCTGGAGTTCCTGACCCAGCTAGCAGGAACAGGAAATGATATACATAAATAACTCTATGACAGTAAGCAGGGCTTTTTTTCAGCTGGAACTTGGTGGAACTCAGTTCCACCACCTTTGGCTCAGGCACTCTGCTCCCTTCTCACCACTATCACTTGTAAACACAGAAGTCTGGCTTTTGTGTTTACAAGCCTCATCTTGTCTCCCAATGGCTCCCACTGATCTGATTTATTAAATGGCTCTCACTGAGTGCAGGACAGAGACAAGGGAGATGCTGGTGCCTGGGGTGCAATTCAGATGCCGACATCATCACTAGATGGTCTCCCTAAAAGTGAGAGATGCAAAGCCAACTTCAGTGTGCGAGGAGATACTAGAGACCGAGTGCTTCAGCTTAATACAGCAAGAAATGTAAAACATATGGAAGATAGAGGAGCTTTTAAGGAGGTGGGAAGAAGATGGAGGCAGTGGAGGGAGGGTTGCATGCAGAGGTTAGAGCTGAAAAGGGGTGAAAGTGAGATATGGATGGCAGATGCAGAGGTAAACAGCTGTGGAAGAAGGCACTCTATGTGTAGTGTACCCCTAAACTATGCACTCTGTACATAATGCACTCCTGGTATTTAATGTCCATTTAAGACCCTCCCCTGTTAGTGAGATTTGACCACACCCTCTACTGCATGTGTGTGGGGGTGGAGGGTTTTGGGGGGTTGTGGTTGAGTTCCTGTACCTATTTTCTGAGAAAAAAAAAGCCCTGACAGTAAGAAACACAGGCACTTACAATTACAGACAGTGGAGGGCAGCGGATCCCTACAATAGTTTATATTTTAAATTCAAATAATTTGTTCTCTGACAAAATAGACAGAAGTTGATTCCCGAGATTTACATGGCGACAACACCAAGGATTCCACATCTAATACTGTTGCCAATGCACCACTATAAAGAGAAAATAAATTTACTTTTTCCTATGTATGAGTGCAGTAAATTCTAGATATGCTAAAGGAATAAAGAAGAAAAAAATTTAAATACAGACTCTGACGCAAAAATGGAAATCAATGGCAAAGCAAACAACTATGTTTTTTATGCAACCTTGTCACAATAAGAATATTATGTACAAATATCTCTCCAAATTTATGCAGACAAAGGGGACTAGGTTTTGGTGGAGTGTTATCTTGGTTAATAGTGCACATGAAAATATACATGGTGTAATATGGAAATGTGTTACTTGAAACCCCAAATTAAGAATACTGCTTTAATAAATGGAATGTCTCATTTTTTTCCAGTATTATGGTGTGTGGACCCAATTCATTTATTTTCTTACTGCCACCTTAGGTGAAGCCTCCTCTTTTGCATTGTTCAACTCATTTGATAGTTTGATTTCAGTTGATGTATCGTACTGAACAGGTGACGGCTGACTTGAGATACGGGTTATTCCAATGAAGGGTTCATGTTTCTGTTACAGATCACAATCTGCCTTATTTTTTAACATTTCAAGAACTGCCTGTGTTGCCCCACGGCTATTGGCCACTTTGAAACATATCCTGGGAAATGACATTTAGAGAAAAAAATTGATTTGCTATGTTTTTTTGAGGCAAGGTCTGGTCTTAGATACTTTGGAGCAGATCACGATAAAGCCCCATACAAATCTATAGAACAACAATGCTATAACTTACCATGCTGTCATATACACTGTCTCTGCTGTTGTAATGCCTAGCTGTTAGATTCTCCTAAAGCTGCACAGGTTGATTATGCAAAGATACCCTCATATTCAAAACAGGTTATCTCAACTCAAGGTTGTTCAATGCAAGATACCAGCATGTAACTGGCCAGAGCCTTTTGAAAATTACCAAAATTACCAAAACCTAAATTACATTTTTTAAAATTAGATTTCTTTGGCTGACACGTATAAGTTGAATTCTAAAGCTTAGAAAAATGTTCTGTTCCACACATATCGTGCAGTAAAAAAATATATACTTTTGTTCCTATCAGTCAATTAGAGACATAATTGACTGATATGAACAAAAGCATATTTTTGTTTTTTAGGAAAAACTTAGATAATATTTACTAATAAAGAGAAAGGGTGCCCATATTCCTGTAAATATTTTGCAAGATAAATATCAATTACAACTCAAATGCAGATAATCAATATAACTGAATACATAAAATATGAAAAAATCCTTAAATGTGTATCAATAAATATACACTGTGAATAATCTAAATCCACTCAAAGTGTTTCCAAGTGATCTAAAGTGCTTAGTGCCCAATATTGCAAAGACAGGTGCTCCTGTGTTTAAAGTGATATCCACACACAAAGTCTCTTAGCAGACAAAAATTATTTCAAACTATAGAGATCATAAGTGCTTTTCAATGCATAGAGCCAATGCTCCCACCCTCAGACTTCCAGTTTAGTAGATGACCCCACAGGTAAGTTGCAGTAATGGTGTCCCCACAGGGAAATTCACAATCCTGCTCTCACCATCCACAGAGAAAGCTGATAAAGCCTTTTCACTTTCATGGTATAGAAAAACAACAAGGGGCATAGACATATCTAAGCAGGGCTATGGGACATGTGCTTGATGATGTCAGATTTGCAGCTCAGGCAGATGTGCTTTCCTGTAGTAGGCATCTTCAGGAAAGGAGTCTCCTTATATATATATATATATATATATATATATATATATATATATATATATAATCTCACAAAAGTGAGTACACCCCTCACATTTTTGTAAATATTTTATTCTATGTTTTCATGTGACAACACTGAAGAAATTACATTTTGCTACAATATAAAGTAGTGAGTGTACAGCTTGTATAACAGTGTAAATTTGCTGTCCCCTCAAAATACCTCAACACACAGCCATTAATATCTAAACTGCTGGCAACAAAAGTGAGTACACCCTAAGTGAAAATGTTCAAATTGGGCCCAATTAGCCATTTTCCCTCCCCTGTGTCATGTAACTCATTAGTGTTACACGGTCTCAGGTATGACTGGGGAGCAGGTGTGTGAAATTCTGTGTTATCGCTCTCACTCTCTCATACTGGTCACTGGAAGTTCAACAGGGCACCTTGTGGCAAAGAACTCTCTGAGGATCTGAAAAAAAAGAATTGTTGCTCTACATAAAGATGGCCTAGGCTATAAGAAGATTGCCAAGACCCTGTAATTGGGCTTCAGCATGGGGGCCAAGACCATACAGGGGTTTAACAGGACAGGTTTCAATCAGAACAGGCTTCGCCATGGTCGACCAAAGAAGTGCACGTGCTCAGTGCCATATCCAGAGGTTGTCTTGGGAAATAGACGTATGAGTGCTGCCAGCATTGCTACAGAGGTTGAAGGGGTGGGGGGTCAGCCTGTCAGTGCTCAGACCATACACTGCACACTGCATCAGATTGGTTTGTATTGCTGTTGTCCCAGAAGGAAGCCTCTTCCAAAGATGATGCTCAAGAAAGCCCGCAAAAAAATTGCTGATTACTGGAACCATGTCCTGTGGTCTGGTGAGACCAAGATAAACGTATTTGGTTCAGATAGTGTCAAGCGTGTTTGGCAGCAACCAGGCGAGGAGTACAAAGACAAGTGTGTCTTGCCTACAGTCAAGCATGGTGGTGGGAGTGTCACGGTCTGGGGCTGCATGAGTGCTGTTGGCACTAGGGAGCTACAGTTCATTGAGCAAACCATGAATGCCAGCATGTGCTGTGACATACTGAAGCAGAGCATGATCCCCTCCCTTAGGTGACTGGGCCGCAGGGCAGTATTCCAACATGATAACAACCCCAAACACACCTCCAAGATGGCCACTGCCTTGCTAAAGAAGCTGAGGGTAAAGGTGATGGACTAGCCAAGCATGTCTCCAGACCTAAACCCTATTGGGCATTTGGGGCACCTCAAACAGAAGATGGAGGAGCGCAAGGTCTCTAACATCCACCATCTCCGTGAAGCCATCATGGAGGAATGGAAGAGGACTTCAGTGGCAACCTTTGAAGCTCTGGTGAACTCCATGCCCAAGAGGGTTAAGTCAGTGCTGGAAAATAATGGTGGCCACACAAAATATTGACACTTTGGGCCCAATTTGTAAATTTTCACTTAGGGGTGTACTCACTTTTGTTGCCAACGGTTTAGACATTAATGGCTGTATGTTGAGTTATTTTGAGGGGAAAGCAAATGTACACTGTTATACAAGCTGTACACACAAGCAGCGCCCCCACAAACATTTTCTAAAGAAAAAAAAAAGCACACAGAAATTTAACAGAGGCTTTTAGTCACCAAGACTTAACCTCACCATTCAGAGGTATTGCTGCTCCACAGTCTGTCAACAGAGATATCTGGTTTCAGGTTGGAGCCCCTTGTTGAAGCAACCTGGGAGCCCTGAGTGCTTTATCTGTTACACCTGAGCTTGTTAATCCTCATTGAGCCCAAACAGGCTCACTACACAGCACCAATACAAAAGCAATCAGTGTACAGCATAAACCTGGGACAAGTATATCTCCCATCCTGGACACAACCAATAGATTTTCCTGGCTTCCTGTCACATACCCCCTCTCTTGTTTCAACCCTAGGGTTGGGACACAGGTTGCAAGGCACACAAGCACTCAGGACAAAGCATCTGCGTTTCCCATTCTAACTCCGGGGCAATGTTTCACTGTAAAGCTGAATTCTTGAAGGGTCGGGAACCACCTATTCACCCTCCTATTGGTCTCTTTGTTCTGTGACATCCTTTTTAATGGAGCATGATCTGTTACGGGCTCACCCAAGAGATAGTACCGGAGAGAATCTAAAGCCCATTTTATCACTAAACATTCTTTCTCAATGGTGGCATAATTTTCTTCATGGGCCTTCAATTTCCAGTTGAGGTAAATGACACAGCAACTAACCCAACATTTGATGCATCAGTCTAGACCACCAAGTCCTTTGAATAGTCAGGCGAGTATAACACTGGCTGAATACATAAGGCCTGTCTTAAGACCTCAAAAGCTACTTCTGCTTCAGGGGTCCATTTGATCATGATAGACTCCTTCCCTTTTGTCAAATTAGTCAGGGGAGCAGTTTGTGAGGCAAAATGGGGAATAAATTGGTGATAATAGCCAGCAATTCCTAAAAATGCTTGAACCTGCTTCTTGTTGGTGGGGTGTGGCCAACTCTAAATAGCCTCAACTTTTTTTTACTAGGGACTTTATTAGACCTCTCCCAGTGATATATCTCAGATACTTTGCCTCCTCTAGCCCAGTGGTATATTTTTTTGGATTGGCTGTAAACCCAGCTAGATGGAATCTAGCACAGACTGAACCTTTGGTAAGTGTGAGCCCCAATCCTCACTATGGATGACCACATCATCTAGGTATGCAGCAGCATAGGCTTGATGAGGCCGAAGGCTTATCCGTTACCTGTTGAAATGTGGCCGAAGCATTCTGTAACCCAAAAGGCATCCTCCGATACTGGAAAGATCCCTCTGGAGTTACAAATGCATTTTTTTCCTTCACCGATTCCGAGAGAGGAATTTGCCAACACCCTTTGGTCAGGTCTAACATCGTCATATACTGGGCTGTCCCCGGGCCTTAGTTTGTCTATGTGGGGCATGGGCTATGTATCAAACTTAGTGATTTTATTCAAGTGGTGAAAGTCAATACAAAAGCACCAACTTCCATCTGGTTTGGGCACTAACACAATAGGAGTGGACCAATCACTATTTGACTTTTCTATAACCCCCAGCTCACGCATTTTATTTTTACTTCTTGGCAAATTGCCTCTTGACGGACTTTGGGAATTCGATAGGGTTTCAACTTGACCCTTTCCCCTGGTGTGGTGAAAATGTCATGTTCAACCCCAGACACCCAACCTGGCAATTTTGAAAATGTTTCTTTATTTCGCAGCACAAACTCTCTAGCTTCCTGTTGTTGAGTTTTGGACAGAGTCTCTGTGATCCCGACTTCAGTGATAATCAGGTTAGGCAGAGCAGAAAGTGGGGTAGTCGCAGCCACCAAGGATTCCCTATTCTTCCATGGTTTTAGCAAATTCACATGATATACAGTATCTGTTCAGGTTTTCATCTTCTTGGTTGGCTAATTTTATAATTCACATCACCCATTTATTTCAACAGTTCATAGGGACCCTGCCATTTGGCTAGGAATATACTTTCGACCGTGGGGACCAACACCATATTACCAGGTGCAAAAGAATGGGCTTGGGCCCCGCGATTGTAAATTCTCTGCTAAGCCAACTGGGCTTGTGCCAAATGTTCCTTCACAATAGGCATCACTTGCGCAGTTCTCTCTTGCATTTATTCCACATGTTCAATCACACTTCTATGAGGGGAACTCTCACTCTGATAGCAAACATCAAATAAGGGAGTAGACAATCCAAACTATTTCCGTCTTTATTAACAACCTTCCTCAGCATTTGTTTTAATATTTTTTTAATTCTTTCAACCAGCACATCTGTTTGAGGGTGATACACCGAAGTACGTAATTGGGTCACATTAAACAGTTTGCAAATCTCTTTGGTTACTCTAGACATAAACAGGTACCCTGGTCAGTTAGTACTTCTTTAGGAATGCCCACATGGCTGAAAACCTAAAATTAGCAATGGTTTTGGCAGAGGTGTTTCAGAGAGGAATCGCTTCTGGGTAACGGGTGGCCCTCTAGCGGACTTCAGCAAGGGGCCAACCAAATACATAACAATCTACTCAAAAGGGATCTCAGTGATGGGCAGGGGTACCAAAGGGCTGCAGAAATGTGGCACGGGTGCAGAAATCTGACACACTGGACAGGAGGAACAGTACATTTCCACTTCCATAATGATCCCAAGCTAACAGAACCTCTGCCGGGTCTTTTCAGCTCCTAAATGTCCCCCAAGAATGTGACCATGGGCCAGTTCTAAGACTAACTTGCGGTAAGGTTTGGGCACCACTGTCCAGTTGCTCAATGGTTTCCATGATGGGAAGGCTATTCCCTCATCAGTGTTAACTAATTCCACATCTATTTTCAGTACATTCTCTTGGGTCCTTAGTAATGTGGGGTTCTTCAATTGTTCAGTGGCAAAACTTTCTCTGTGTACCTCTAGATCATCAAACATTAGAGGTCGTTGTTCCTCTTCTGAGGTTGCAGGCTCTTCCCTAGGCCCTGTTGTTTCCCATACTATTACTGACAAGGGAAACTCAGGAGAATGCTCACACTTAGAAAATTCCTTAGTAGAACCTTCAGGATCTGAAGAACCACTTAATGGGGAATCTGGGAAATCCCAGAGCTCCCAGAATTTTGGGAAATCCTTTCCCACAATGGTGTCATGTGGTAGTTGGGGAACCAAACCCATATCTCCCAACTGTCACGGATTCTGCGGGACAGTCCTGGGCTGTCAAGTAAGTCCCAGGTTCCCACGGATCTTAGCTGAAGTCCTGGAGCCCACTGCCGGAGCAAGTTTCAGCAGTGGGCTCCATTGAGTGTGATATCCTCAATGCACATTGCACCCAGTGAAGATTACATTACATGCCTGCGCCCTCCGATTTTCCCCCTCCACTTCAATGTTTCTCTCAGTCCATGGTTGTTAGAACCGCTGGCGTCCTAGCAACCAATGACGTGGTTTGTAGGCATCCACTCTGCCGCCTGACTCTGGCTCCTCCTTACTGCCTCCCTGCCTCTGCCAACACTGCACAGAGGTGTCATGCGCTACAGCACGGGGGTTAAGTGTGCCTGCATACACTGTCCCCTCTACTGGCTCTACACCAACCCCTTAGCTCTGTGCTTTCCTCTTACTGGTGACATGCTTCCCCTCCTTGGACTCCTCTGCGGGCAGATGCCGAGTGACTGCTACCCAATAAGTAGTGGGTTGTGCCGCGAACAAGGCTCCCCCTACCCCCCTCTGATAACTTTCACTGGGTGTCTCGGCTGCTGCAAGACTTCATGGAGGGGAGAGGGTGGGGCTGCTTTGTGTTGTGGTGCGGGGCATGTCTCGATTCCCCAACCACATCTCGGTCATCTCCCCTGTCACATACGTCCGTGTGAATTGGGGGCACGACATCGCGTACTGTGGAGACACGTCACAACCGTCTCCGTCCCTCCGTCATTCCTCCTCGGTCTCAGTCCGCCGTCTCACCTACGGATGTTTGGTGCAGTAACCAACGATCCTGCGGTCGCCAAGATTGTTGGTACCTGACTCTCTTTGTAACTTCAC
>BLSH010539852.1:2270342-2295362 GCA_018402905.1 Glandirana rugosa
TTCAACATACGTATAAACTGCCTATTTCTTATCTCTTGACCGCGGGACATCTCTTCGACTTTGTTACCAGCGACGGGGAAATTCTTGGTGATCCCTTTATATATTTATTTCCACATATCACGACTGGGTCGAAGTATACACTTATGTCTGTTAATAATTTACATTAAGTTAGTTATTGTATTTCAGGTATTTAGTTATTTTTCAAGTATTTAGTTATTTTTAGGTACACTACACTGAGTTGTGGCACACTTTATTAGAAGATTAGGTTAAACACTGTCATAACGTGGTTACACGTCGAACCTTATTTCCATCGTTGAGTGGTCTACATTTATTTATATATTTCCCTAGTGGTTCTTAAAGGGGCAGCGACCATTGTTTCAGCTTCTCTACAGGGCGCCAGTTCTCTATTCTTTATCCGTCAAATATGCATACAACTTGATGGTACAAATCTTATTTACATCTAGATACATAAAATAATAAATGTAATATGTTAAAACATATGTAAATGACCACAATTTTTTTGAGAGATGTGCAAACCCTGATTCTATTTAGCAGATGTCATTAATATATGTTCAGGTACAGTGTATACAACTTAAAATTAAAACAAGACAATAATGAACCAATCTGGTAAAAACATATAATAGCATAGGTATGGGCAGTCTATCACATTAAGGTGTGCACCCCAAAGCTCAAACACACACACCTTTCTCTGCAGCCTCAGTTGCATGGGGCAGTGAATGAATGGGAAGTGCTCTGCGCTGAGTGGCTTCATCTTCATTCACAAACTGAATCATTGTAAACAGTTTACTATGCTTCAGCTATGAATGAACACAGTGAATGTGTTCACTGTGTTCATTTAGAAAAGGAAGGGGCTGGTAAATTACATAGTTATTGGCCCCTTCCACCGTTCTCCATCTTGAAACACCCCCTGCAGCAGCCGGGTGAGAGGGGAGAAGGGAAGCCAGCAGCACTGTGGGGTGGGGCGCCAACTTCGGGGGGAAACCCGCGCAGTAGGGGGAATCGGCACTCTATGTAGCAATTGTGGTGTGCCCAGTCACACCTGGCACCACCCCCCTGCGCATGCCTATGTATAATGAATTAAAAATTCTGCTTATGTTAAATGTCATTAAAAGAGCATATGCTTAAAATTGATATTTCCTATACTCACCCTGGCAGATAAAATGAAAATATACTCCTTAGTTCACACTTATTGGCTCCTTAACTGATACATATTGTATTCCTCCTTTGTAACGGAAGCAAGTCAAACACTGAGCTTTTACAGATATATTACTGTATATGAAGTTTCACAATAGGTTAACAATAGCTACCTCTTCCTTATAAGCATCAAAGTAACATCAACTGCAATAGTATAGCAAAAGTAAGCAAGTAATAGGCATTCAAAATGGAATACAAAATTGCATGCCTCTTATGAAAGCAATTTACAAGAAGCAATATAAAGAATATGCAAAATGAATAACAGAGGAAAGAAAAATAAAAGATTCAGGAAAAACTGTAAATTGAAGCACTGCTACAGCCAACAAAAATGAACAATTACAGGAAACAAAGGGATAAATAACGACTAAAGATCTTTCATTACAGACGGCTAATTATCATGAATACTGGACTTAACTGTTCAGGCATAGAATTAAAAACCTTAATTATAATGTCACCTTTGTCTCTCAGCTCCCAATGCCCACAAATGAATCCATTTACTGTAACTGCTGCTGATGAGAAGAAATTGATGGCAATCCCAGTGAGGTGAGAAAGAGAGAGTTGAGCCCCAGTCAAGGAAACAGAATCCTTGGAGAGACAACACTGTCATTGTAGCACAGCTGGATGACATCTACATTCCGGTGTGTTGTAAATTCAAAACAGTTTTAATGAGACAAATATAGTTTTGATGGATTTTTGCATTCGGTATTCATTTTGCTTTTTGTTTTTCTTGTTTTTCTATTTACTGCATTCCAAAGTAAAAAAAAAAAAAAAAAAAAGAATTTTAAACTGAATTTTTTTTATATATTTTTAAAATTAAATAAAAAATTATTTAATGTATGCACTTCAAATTGTTTAGTGGTTGCTTATGTGATTTAGAGATGAACAAAGCAAGCAAAGTTCAGTTCACTGGACAGCTGCCAAACTCAAAGGAAAATCCATGAACCCCAGTTATGAAGTCTGGATCCCATTAAAGTCTGTGGGAGGGCATGGGTAGATGGGCCATAGGGAAAAGTAACAATGCCAAAAATACATTTAATAAATATATATATCATTCAACAAGGAGTCTTTTAATGCAGCCTAATGGGCATTAAATGCATAATTCCTTTAAATAACATGCTCTGGAGGATGCCTAAACCATGAAATTGCACTGCAACTGTACAAGTGACATTTCCAACCATACCAGGCCACATGTCTGAACAGTAGGAGGGTAGCTTATTTTAAAAATATATAAAAAAATTCAGTTTAAAATTCTTTTTTTTTTTTTTGGACAAGTGGATGTGGAGTCTGATTAGGAAATTATCGGAATATGGAATGCTCCCAGATATCTAACAACCTCACCCACCCACAGGTGAGTGCACAGTGTCATATGTTACTCATTCACAAGAAAAAGTTAAGTAGTAAATACAAACACAAACACAGTGAAAAGTCCTTTTGTGACAAAAAAACAATCAACAATGTCTGCAGATGTAAATCAAAGCTCAATTACATCACCCAGTAATGTAAATCCAACCTTCAATGAACAGCCCACTGACAAGACCACTCACACCACAGCAATTCTCTCCCATCACAGATGACAAGTCCTGGCACCACTGGAATGTCAACACAGCACCAGGGAAGCTGGATGATATTATTGACCAAATACAGTCATGAAGATATTTGGTAAATTATGTCACCCATCGGCTTGTCTGCAATGTGAAACAAGCCAGCAGGAAGCTATTATTTAGTGGTGGAAGTAATACCACCACTAAACTAATTGATTATGACCGCAGCAGCTGGAGGTTTAGGGGGGATGCAAACTGACCAACTCTCACCATTTAGATCACCCATTTGGTAAACTATGAATAAGCTGGATTTGGGTTAAACTCATGGTCAACTTGGACCCAAAGCTCATCCCTATGCTTTTACTGCTGTGGTGAAAAATGAATGGAGATAAGCAATGCATGATAGACAATTTTTTTTTCTGATTTTGTGATATTATATTAGTAGTGAGCAGTATGGAAAAAGTGTTTAATCTGACCTACTTGTACATAATAGTTTGTATTGGTTTACATCATAGACATTACATACACAAAGTGGCTAAGAGCTGATTTTCATGGGTTGGGAATCTGCTAGGGACAGAGTGGCTGACCAGGTACAGAGAGCTTGGCGTGCCCCACTCGATTAGTGATGGTGAAAGCCCTGAGAAGGGCTGAGGCACCGAGTCTAAGGTGCAGCCTGGTCTTCACTAGAGCTCCTAGAGGTGGAAAAGTTATGCGGCAGTCCATTCCCAGGTCTGATCCACTTGAGCAGGCTGTAACTGAGTGCAGGAGAAAATAACTTGCAGCGCTGGGGTGCTGGATTTCATAGGAAGAAGATGACATGGACCCAAATAGCAGAAGTGCACAGGAACACACAGTGGCACAGGGGAGTAACACAAGCTGGGAGTATACAGGTGCTGATAATGGGAGGCAGACTGGAACTCTCAGAGAAACATACTCGAGCAGAGAAGCAGGTAACTGACTGGAGTGCAGAGAGAGATGTGGCAGTGAAGGAAGACTGGATGTTGGCAGGAGTACATGAGGTCACTGAAGCAGGATGCAGGCAGGGGAACACAAGTATCACATGGCTGAATGCAGGTTTGCGTACCCTGGAAACACAAGGATGGATGTACTGTCAAATAGTGGTTGGGTACAGACTGAACAAACACTGGGAACACCAAAAGGCATAGAAACAACACTGGAAGGCATTGAGAACCACTTGAAAAGTTTTTAGGGAACACAGGGAGTCTGGCTGCTAGCATGTGCACATGTTGCACAAACACTGAGCAACCTGCACACTAGACTTTTACCCACGTACATTTACTGTGGTAAGATGGCCACTCTGTGCCAGATCCCGTACGTGATCTGACACTTCCGGGTCTGGGGCGTGTGGCCAGCTACCCGCTCCTGTTGTGATTGGACACAGCAGGAGCCAATCAGTGGGTCTGACAGACTTGATGTCCGTCCGGACCTGCTGATCATTCAGGAAAGAAGCAGAATGGCGGTCTGCCTATGTAAACAAGACAGACCATCCTTCTGTCAGAAGGAAAGACATGGATCCTGTGTTTCTGCAAAGCAGGAATACGGACCTCTGCCTTCCAATAGTACAAGCACCTCCCCCACAGTAACCAAGCACAATTTAGGCACATTTTGATCGCCCCTGATGTCAACCCCTTCCCTGCCAGTGTCATTAGTACAGTGACAGTGCATATTTTAGCACTGATCACTGTATTAGTGTCACTGGTTCCCAGTATCAAAAGTGTTACTTGGTGTCAGATTTCTCCGTCGCAATATTGCAGTCCCATTATAAGTCGCTGGTCGCCATCATTACTAGTAAAAAAAAAAAATAAATAAAAATTCCATAAATATATCCCATAGTTTGTAGACGCTATAACTTTTGCTCAAACCAATCCATATGCGCTTATTGGGATTTTTTCTACCAAAAACATGTAGCAGAATACATATTGGCCTAAATTTATGAAGTAAATAGATTTTTTACATTTTATATTGGAATGATTTATAGCAGAAAGCAAACAATATTGGATTTTTTTTTAAATTGTCAGTTTTTTTGTTTATAGTGCAAAAAATAAAAAATGCAAAGGTGATCAAATACCACCAAAAGAAAGCTCTATTTGTTGGGAAAAAAATGCCATAAATATTATTTTGGTACAGTGTCACACGCCTGCGCAATTGTCAGTTACAGTAACGCAGTGCCATAACGCAAAAAATGGACTGGTCATGAGGGGGGTAAATCCTTCCGGAGCTGAAGTGGTTAAGATAGCCCTTCCCTCCATCACTGGCTGAAGAGCTGGAGGAAGCGGGAAGGCAGTGACTGCACACAGAGGGAAAGACCCTGTGCTGGAGCTTGAAACAAGTCAGTGTGATACTGGCAACTTAAAAAGAAAACATCTTATACACAGCTATGGGCCCCTATAGAATTCATATGATATCCACATAGCAATTTCTTAATAATTAATGCGTTTCCTTGTGTCACTTGTTGTCCATGGAGCATGCCAGAAATTACAGAATCGGTTCCGCAAAACTGATATTTTAATTTAGGGTTGATGCTTGACAGTTTAGTCACCTGACAATTTTTTTATATCCCTGAAATAAAGATTTGTGTTTTGATGTATTGTCTAATATAATTGTCTAATTTTACTAATTTATATTAATTTTATAATTTACTTTACTAATTTTATATTAGTTGATGAATGCTGTATGATTTGTGGGAAGGGACATAAGAGTCCATATTGATTGAGGAATAATTGTCACTGCAAGGAATAATGCAAACTGGTCCGCAAGAGATTAGTTCAGACTGGTCCCTGAGGAGTTAATGCACATACACTGGAGTGGTCACTGAAGAACAAATGTTCATATAGTGGGGCCTGGTCACTAAGGGGTTAATGCACATGTTCTGGAGTCTCATCACCAAAATATTCATGCTCATACACTTCAGACTATTCAGGGATAATGCACATGGTGGAAACTATTCACTGATGGGTTCATTAGTTATAGTAGAACTATAGGAAAATCTTGTTTTTCCCACATTTTGAATAGAGCAAGGGAGGGTTGTAACCCCTGTCAGATTTTTTTCACCATCTGTGTCCCATTATGGAGAGTTCCCTTCACCTCCTGCCCCATAGTCAAACAGTAAGTGAAAGGAAATTCCTGCAACTTAAATGAATTCCTTGGGGACCCCCCAGGTCACCAGAACTAGTGTCCCCATTGGAAGATTTCCCCATTATTATTTTTCTGAGGACAACCCAAAATGTAAGATTTTCTTTTTGTTTCACTTTCAATAATAATGGTGAACAGGACAAACAGAGAGAGTGAAATGCCTTAATGGGGGCACAGACAGCAATAAAACCTGACAGGGGTTCTAATCCCTCTCCACTCTATCCAAAACGTTTACAAAAGTTTTGCCTTTAGTTATACTTCAGTGCACATAATCTGTTTACTGGTGGATAATGTACAAAAAACACTCTGGACCCTGAGGGCTTTTGAATGTAGTACCACAGTACTGGTCACTGATTGTTAATGCACATGTAAACATTGTGGATTGAGGGTTTAATGTACATCATGTGGAGACTAAGTTGCTGGTTACTAAGATGTTAACATTGTACTTGCATACACAAAGTTTCTGTGTCTATAATGTTAATTTCCTCTAGATGGCGCATGTGTGCCTGCTTGTTCATTTATTTCTCCCATCATGCATTATTACATGCCACTTCCTGTTTTTCTTGCAACTGAAAGCAGATTGAACAGTGTTGTCCTGCCAAGGTTTAAAATGTTTTGTGTGTGTGTGTGTGTGTGTGTAAATTAAGCCATCTGACTAAGAATATTCAAGATACAAACCCATCTCTTAGCTCACAAGCAGGCAAAAGTGCTATGTAGATTTATTTCTGTCTAGTTATGACTTTCAAGTCGTTTGTTTTAAATGTAATTCACTGTATGCCTGATGATTTGTCCTTTATATTTGTCCCCTTTATTTAGCTCTACAGTGTTGATGTAAGTGTCGGTGTAAGAACTTGATATGTACATTAAACATCTGTGAGACAAGAACCTCAGACTTCTCATTGTGACAAAGGGCGGCATAGTAGACCACTTCACTGCATCTGTGAAGGCTATGAAACCGTGAAGCTGCACATAGAAATCGGCTAGCAAGGAAAGCCATATGTTTGATAAGTATGGAACAGATTAACATGTCAGACACAAGTGAAAATACAGTGCTGACCAATAGAGAAGTCAGTCCTGCAGACCCTATTGAGCAAAAGATGTTGTCAATACAGAGCAAGCCAAACCACCACAGCAAGCAAAAATAGCAGCACAAATGGAACAGCCCGAGCTGAGCTCAGATAATAAACATCTCCCAAACATTAGAAGAAGAATTCTCTAATAAAGGATTTTGAACAGAAATATAGAAGATGGAAATATCATATCAATGGTTTGAAAAAAGCCCTTAAGAAAAGTGATAATGCAGAATTGATTATTGGAGTTGTGAGCACAATCAATGCCACTTAGAGGCTGGCCATATTTATGGTGACATAAGAAGCCCTGAACCTGAAATATGGTTGAAAAAATTACACTTGTTTTGCAATCACTAACACTGCAAATGAAGGGGTTCAACACTTTCGAAGGTCCAGAAGGCATAACCTGGCCTGATTTAGAGTCAGTGTTTGAAACTACTGTGTGTGGCATCATTTCAGCAACCTCCAGTAAGTTAAACTCTGTTTCCAAGATGTCCAGTCAGTCTTCTCAAGAGTCACTGCAGAAAAAACAAGAAGCAGCAGCTGAAGTAGCAGCCATACAAGAGGTAATTAAAATAATGAAGACACAACATCGATATGAAAAAAAATAGAGAACTTGAGGCAGAGGATGTAAGGTTAAGAGCAGAGAGAGAGACACCCAAGAAAGGGAAATAGAAGCAGAGAATGCAAGAAAATAGCACAATTTATATCAGAAAGCACCAGTAGAAAAATAAATTTGGAAGAGAAGAAGAAAGACGTGGAACTATTGGAGGAACTTAAAAGGCACAATGCAATGCTAAAAAGGCACAATGCTGGAAGCATCAAAAGCAAGGATGAAGAACAACATTCTGCTTTTTTCCTTAACGAACACAGGGAGGTTATGTTTGTCAACCAAGTGCTTCTTCTACTCTTTCTCAGCCAGTCCTGCTCCCTAAAGTCACAGCTCCTTTAAACTAACCCATTGTTACCCCTCAAAGGGTTCCATTCACCCAAGGTCCTCTCCCTCAGTCAGCTATATTTACTACCTCCCATGAAGCTTCTAATGACCTTGTGAAAGCACTCACTGAAGCAATTACGGCCAATAGGATTCCAATTCCAGAACCTGTTGTTTTATTTGGAGACCCTCTGAAGTATAATGACTGGAAGCTGTCTTTACAGACATCAATTGACCCCAAGAACTTGCCAAACCAAGAAAAGCAAGTATGTAAGTGGCCCAGCAAAGAGAGCCATTGAAGGACACTTTTTGGTTGGAACAGAAACCACTTATCGGGCTGCCTGGGACATATTTGATGACAGATTTGGTAATCCGTTTGTAGTTGTAAAATCCTATTGTGACAAAATACAAACATGGCGTAAGATTGCCACCAAGGACAGTAAGGATCTCTGTGAATTTGTAGATTTCCTAAGCAACATTGAGTCAGCCATGCCTTATATTCAATGTTTACAAGCTCTAAATGGCTGCGTTGAAAATCAAAGGATAGCAGCAAAGCTACCAGAGTGGTTGAGTTCACTTTGGAACAGAGCTGTTACAAGGTTCCAAGATAACTGCAGAGCATTCCCTGATTTTGGGTACTTTGTAGAATTCCTCAACAAAGAAGCTAGAATTGCATGCAACCCAATTACCTCGCTGCAAGCAATAAAGAACAAGAACAGAACAAGAAAGATCTAAGCAAACAGATCAAGATTATTTTAAGTCTCAACACAGTTACAGTTCAACTGCCAAAACCTTTAATACTAGCCAGGAACGAGCCAGAAGTGTCCGGTCATGTAAACCTGCGTTCGAAATTCACAGTTCACATTCGTGAAGCGGCAATTGAAATTGCGAAATGCAATGCACATTATTCTCTTCAATGTGATAATAATGACGTTATAAAAAACATCTGTTCTGTAGTGATAGAAATATTATTCACATTATTCTTGTTGTATAATATTTTTTGGAGGTTCACACAATACCAATATCCCTGAGATGTAAATATAAAAAAAGAAACTATGTTGGTGTTCCTTAGTAATTGTTATTACTTTTCTTTTTAACCACTTCAGCCCCGGAAGGATTTCACATTTTAGGACCAGAGCACTTTTTGCGATTCGGCACTGCGTCGTTTTAACTGACAATTGCGCGGTCGTGCGGCATTGTACCCAAACAAAATTTTCGCCCTTTTTTCCCACAAATAGAGCTTTCTTTTGGTGGTATTTGATCACCGCTGCGTTATTTCTGATCGCCGCTATAAATAAAAGAAGAGCGACAATTTTGCAAAAAAACCCAAATTTCTTACTTTTTGCAAAAATACAAATCCAAAAAAATATATAAAAAAACATTTTTTTTCAACAGTTTTGGCCGATTTATATTCTTCCTCATATATGTGATTAAAAAAAACGCAATCGGCGTTTATTGATTGGTTTGCGCAAAAGTTGCCGCGTTTACGGACAATGAGAATTAATTTCTGGGGTTTTTAGCGGCACTGCGATATTGGGGCGGACATGCCGGTCCATTTTGACACTTTTTTGGGACCATTGGCATTTATACAGCAATCAGTGCTATAAAAATGCACTGATTACTGTGTAAATGTCATTGGCAATGAAGGGGTTAACCTGGGGGGTGCTCTAAGGGTTAACTGTGTTCCCTGGGCGTGTTCTAACTGTGTTGCTGTTTGACTGGCAGGGGAAGGGGAGTGATCACAGCTTCCATATAGAGGAAGGCTGTGATCACAGCCCTTCCCCCTCTCACAGAACGGAGATCCGTGTTTACTTACACGGACCTCTGTTCTTTCACTGCGGGGGGGGCATCGCGGGTAGCCGGCGGAGATTGAGTCCGCCGCACCTGCTCCCTGCCCCCCCCCAACACAGCGCGCGCTCACAGTGCATGATAACGCAGCCGCCGTAATATATGCGGTTGACAGTCGGCAAGTGGTTAATGTAACTGCCTACTTCAAACCTGTCATTTGAATAAAAAAACAGGCAAGTATTCTTCTTCACATGACTCTTTATTGTGAAGAAAAATAAATAATATAAATTAAATTAGACATGGTATCTGTCACCAAAAAAAATATAACAGGAACAAAAAGTGCATTAGATTCCGCAAATGTGGGAAAGAACCAAAAGAAAAGAAAATAATACACCAAAAAATACAGAAAAACAAAAAATACATTAATGGGGGCATTGAGTATAATCCCCAGACGATGGCTGTTGGTGGGGACCATGGGGATGGTTTTGCCAGTGACCGGCATGCTGCTGTGGTGGGTGGGATGGCTGTTGAGGTGGTGGAGGTGGAGCCACATACTCTGAAAGGTGCGTATTGTCTGTGATAAGCTCCCTCTCCCCCTTGCTCAGCACCTGTGTAATAAGTTCCTCAGACCTGCTCCTTTGATATGGGATCATGCGGCAGAGTTTGGCAGCTGTGTATGCAGCAAATGATTCCTCCTCATCAGAGTCCCTCTTGAGGACTGCTGAGGCCTGTGTGAAAAAAGATGAAGCACTGTCCTCCAAATTTCGTGTTTTTTAGGGCTCTTTTAGCACCAAGACGCAGGGGAGGGATCTGCAACTCCACAGCCTGGGAAGTAGCGGCTGGCTCATCCCCAGTGACACTTTTCGTGACACTTTCCGGTCTATAAAACTGTGACATTATTAGATTATATTTGTTTGTGTGGGTCATCAATCAAACAAAATTGACATTTCCTCACTGTTGCTAATTGAATATTTAGAAATAGAAAAGACTATCATCCTGGCACCAGCATTTGGATTTATCCTTCAAATTATTTTGGGGCACAACTGTGTTTTGATATGGAACCAACTTTGTTAAGTCTCCAATATTAGGGCAATAATGTTTAGTTAACATCATTGTGTTTTTTATTGAAATATGTTCAACAACACTATACCTGTGTCAAGACAGGCTCCTCCACAGCTTCAGGTTCAGGAGCTGTGGCCTCAGCAGAGGTAGAAGGTAGGGTAGAAAGGGATGGCCTGGGCTCAGACTGCTCGCTGATAAACTGCAGGCTTTTGAAGTACCACAGCCTGGGGACATAGACGTCAGCCGCTGCAGCTCCCGACCTCTCTGATTTTTCAGTCTTCTTCAGCTCCATTGTATAGGTGGTCCTGAGGTTGGTAATTTTCTCCCGCACAAATTTATAGAGAGCATCAGGGTCTAGCGCTTTACACAGCTCAGCCAGTTTGTCCAGTGATGCCTGCTTTATTATTTTGTTGGAGTAGTTCTTGCTCTTGACCCTCCAGAGACAAGGTAGCTGACAGTACATTTCAATGAACTGTGGCAAGAACTCAGGAGAGCTAAATTTATCACTCATGATGCCTGCAAGACACAACACAAGACAAAGCATAATGCAACTTCATCTGGCATATCCATAAGCTGGACCCAGTATAGGCCCCAATCCAAGCAGTATAGGCCATTAACCCCCCATCTAGGCCCCAATCCAAGCAGTATAAGCCATTAACCCCCCATCTAGGCCCCAATCCAAGCAGTGTAAGCCACTACCTACCTATGCCACAAGCTCAAGTCGAACGTTCCTTATCTGCACAATTTCTCGCATTGCCAATTGATTGTTCTCCACTCACAGATCGTACCTACGGCCGTTCCATCAAACGTACGATCTGGCTTTATACACTGCGCATGTATCCAACTCCGCTCTCAGGTGCATCATGACACTGGGGCATGAATGGCTCTCCTATCCTCCATGCGACACACTCATTTGTGGTGAATATGGCAGATTCGGCAAGTTATAGCCAGGCCCGCGGTGCTGGATTTCATTGGACGCCAAATGCCACACCAATGAGCAAAGCTGAGATAGTGGACATGGAGGGCATCATGGAGAGAAATGATTACGATTGCAAGATCAAGAATTACAAATGGCCCAACAGCAGGAAAGATTATATTTTGGAGAAGGTGATCTCAGTTCTCCATAAAGAATATGGCGTACAGCGTTCGAAAGATCAACAACGCAAGAGATGGTCTGATCTTAAGCACCGGGAACAAGACTAGCTGGATAAGATCCATCATATCGTTACAAAAGTAAGCAATAGTTGTATGTTAGCAATATGTAGATGTGTAAATTATGTGTCTGTATATCTTCTTGGTAGAAGTAGCTAGAGAGAATTATAGCTAAGCTTAGAAACTGTTTGTATACCATGGAATTCCAACTTTGAAGGTAAATCTAAAGCATATATGAAGAATAGAATTTTTTTAGACATTCCTTTAGCTTTTGCACTTATATTACTTTCAACAGGGAAACATTTAAAAAAATGTTGCAGGCAAGCCCCCGCAAGGGACAAAGGGAGGCTCCCATCCCTGGGCCAGCAACAGAGGAGGAATCAAGGCCACCTTCCAGAAAAAAAGGTAAGTGCAAAATTAGAACAAAAAACATTTAGCCACAGACAGGGGTGTTGCTAGGTGGGCAAAAGGGCAGGGGCTTCAAGCCTAAATTAAGGGTTAAGTGTCACTTGCTGGTTGCAGCCTGCCTCTTCAGTGCCCAGTAACACAGCCTTGCCAGTGCAGACATGGGGAGAGGAGAGCCCCCAGTGCTCATAGTCACACAAATGCCCACCTGCTATGATGGACGTCAGACATCCAGCATCCCATAGGAGTCGGGGGGGGGGGTCAGCTGCAGGAGTTTACCAATGTTGGCACTTGTCAAGTCTTTGCCCCCTGGAAAATGGCATCATCTTCCCTTTTCTATGTATTTTTTGGCAGAAATTCCTCCAGAGTCGAACATAGCGCAGTCAACTAGTGACACACCAAGTTTGCTCCAAAAATGATCACGAATGTAGGTTAGAAACAGATGTGACTTTGGGATTCTTAATGAATGTTGTATTTTACTTTTTTTAGAGCAGATTGAGCTTGAAGAGCTCCCCCAAGATCTGAGTTTCCACCTTACAACAATTGATGAACAATCCACCAACATTAGTCAGAGTGAGGGCCAAAGCGATCCTGAAAAGGAGGAAGGTGTTGGTAAGCCCGTTGTTTGTCCAAGTATTGTTCTAATATTGCTTCTTATGTATTGACCTGTCAAGTGTTTAAACCTAATCTACACATTAGCAGAGTATGTAGTGCTTTCACATTAGCATGGCTAAGGAAGAGGTGTAAGTAGCTGTCTGTGTTGATAGGTAGCCTAGTTTTAGAAATCCAGACACCAGGGCAAAGATTACAGAGTAGTGTCAGTGTTTACATTCAGAGTAGTGTAGGTGTCTGAAGGGCAAGCAGGTCGCACCCAACAATCCACTGGGTAGGTAAGTATTTAATGAGGTTTACTATTTACTTGCCCTGAAATCACTATGTAGGGCCTCAGCCACTTGACTATCATTGCCCCACTCCATTTTACCCTTATTAACAGGTCATGATTTTCCCCATTGCACTATTGACAGATTGAGGACAGATATTATACAGTGTTGCAAGGAACTGGAGAATATCAAGGAGGCTGTTACAGCTTTACAGCACAGACTGACCAACTGTGGGGAAATGCTTGTCAAATTCTAATTTGCTCTTGGACTTGGCTAATGTATTTGTTGCCAACTGTTGGCTTTTTTTTGGTTTTCAAGTTTATACTTTATTTTTTAATGTTTAAAAACATTTTACACACTTTTAAATGTAACATGTGCTATATACCATCATTGGGTATCAAGTGCCATGTTTCTGGGGTGCAACCCCCCTTTCTCCAAACTAGAGTAGCTTTGATAAAGGGGGTTGCAGCACCGAAACGCGTCAGTTGATACCATCAGGGGTTCTGAGTTGATGCGTTTCTGGGGTGCAACGGCCCTTTATCAAAGCTACTCGAGTTTTTATAATCCCAGAGTTTTGCACCCCAGAAACATGGCACTTGATACCCCCTGATGGTATATAGCCCATGTTTACACACTTTGTCATTTGGGGGCTTAGAAATGTTGCTGGTTGGAAATAAATACCTTTTTGGAATGCCATCATGGACCTAATCTCTGTGGATGTGGATTCAATTTTGACATTTTAGAGAGGGGAGATCAGATCACACCATATGAGGAAGGCAGCATCCACACAGTCTTGGGATACTGATATCTCATTTGCCTTTTGCTTTTCCACGAACATTGGAAGTGAATGACTTTTTCATGTGTATGTAAAGGTCTTAGACATACCTGGTTAACCAAACAAATATGATGAATAATAATTAATAGAACTGATTGCGCCAATAAAAATAATATTAATAATAATAATAATAATAATAGTGATAATAATAAATCTAAGTGCTAAAATATCAGTGTAAATGCATAAGTGATTAAGGAGGTTCAATTCCAACCTCCCCAGGAAGGCTTCTGTAATATCAGCAGTAAGCTGTAATAGATAGTACACACAATTTCAGCGCCAACCCATCAACATCAAGTAATGA
Source organism: Glandirana rugosa (assembly GCA_018402905.1). Lineage (NCBI taxonomy): Eukaryota > Metazoa > Chordata > Amphibia > Anura > Ranidae > Glandirana > Glandirana rugosa. Next base: position 2,284,680 of record BLSH010539852.1, read on the forward strand.
TAAAAATAAAATAGTAGATTAGATATAATTCAAGTGAACTTTCAAATCTTGTTCAGATGCAACACAAAGTCCATAAATGTCCATCAAAGTGATAGAAATCAGCTGTGATAAAGTGACGATAGCGCTCTTCAGTGAATCATATAAACAAGTGCAAATGAGTGCAAAAAAAAGTCGATTGCATCACGTCTGGCGGCGGCTTAGGAAGGCGGACGCTATCTAATTGTCTGCACACTGTGCTATTGATGCGGTTTTTAAATATCAATCCTGTAAGTAGAAAATCTTTTATGCGCAATAAATTGTGTTATACAGTACGCACTATGGTTGTCCCTTTGCTTTTTTGAGCTACCGAGGTCTGCCACTAGTTGGGAAAGGAGCCATACACATCTGTTGCAGTGTTCAGCCGGGAACCATCGTTTGTCACCATCTAGCCTATCTGACCTGCTGACTGCAAAGCAGTGGGTCCATTCGCTCTGGTGAGTGGGGACATAAGAGGGATCCTGGCACCTGGCACGTTTTTTTGCACTCATTTGCACTTGTTTATATGATTCACTGAAGAGCACTATCGTCACTTCATCACAGCTGATTTCTATCACTTTGATGGACATTTATGGACTTTGTGTTGCATCTGAACAAGATTTGAAAGTTCACTTGAATTATATCTAATCTACTATTTTATTTTTATCATTACTTGATGTTGATGGGTTGGTGCTGAAATTGTGTGTACTAAATATGATGAATGCCTAAATACATACATGCTAGACACAAATATGTTTTTTCGTTTAAGCACCTTAAAAAGCAACTGTGAATGTGCTTGGATTATAATGGTTTGGACTAAACAGTGTGTTGCTTCTTATTTACTTGATCTATACCTGTGAATTTAATAAGTTGATGTATTTGGATATCTAATGTGCTTTTACATGTTGTCAACTCCTGCGAATTTGAGCAGGGAACATTTTAAACGCATAATGTTTTTGTTCTTAATGCATGAAGAACAAACATGTTGTGTGTGTGTGCGTGTGCGCGCGCGTGTGTGTGTGTGTGTGTGTGTGTGTAGCAGACCCCCAGCACACCATAATACTTAGCTGAAGATGATATTGTCACCTCATGTAGAAATTAAGGTTATATTTCCCTCTTGGACCAAGCGTCCAAAAAAAACATTATATAACATATCTTATACATATTAAAAGGACAGACAACAGTAGTTAAACTGAATGACTACTTTATCAGCCAAAAAATAGTTTACACGCAACCAGGAATAATGGAGGATGGAGGATGCAGCAGCACAACACAACATGGTTAATCTTGCAGTCAAAAAGAGCCAGAAGTGATTTGCCAATATGCCAAAGGCATTCTCCACTACCCTTCTGGCACGAGACAGTTTGTAGTTAAATATTCTCTGCTCAGGGATCAGGTTGCGCATAGGAAATGGCTTCATAAGATGGTCCCCTAGAGCAAAGGCCTCATCTGCCACACAGACAAAATTGAGGCCCGCCACATTTTGCTCTGCAGGTGGCAATTTTAGGGTGCCATTCTGGAGCCACCTGTAGAACTCCATCTGCATAATTACTCCTCCATCAGAGTTGCACCCATTCTTCCCAACGACCAAAAAAAGAAATTCATAATTTGCAGACACAACAGCAAGCATCACTATGCTGCAAAAGCCTTTATAATTAAAATAATAGGACCCAGGGTTGGCTGGTGGGACAGTCCTCATATGCTTCCCATCAATAGCACCCCAGCAGTTGGGAAAATCCCATTGGTGCAAAAATTGGGCTGCAACTTCCTGCCATTGATCTGGGTTGGAAGGTAACTGTGGAGAAAAGCAAAAAACACAAAATTATTACTTCAGCACATAACATTGCAATCATATTTGACACAAAAATGCTTTGGCAACATAAGGATAGACTTCAAACAGAATTCAAAGAGCAAAGTGTAAGGTGTACTTATCTACTTCCTCACCCCCCTCAGGTGGCCCATTTGACAACTTTTAGGGGGAGGAGGTAACGGATAGGTGTTTTGGACAGGTAATGCTCTTCAGTTCCATGAGAGCTGGCTACAGGAATAATGGTTGTTAGTTTGGCCACTCCCTCCTCTATTGCCAGCCCAGTGGACAGGTAAGAAGTGTCATAATACAAAGCTAGATACACACTATGCAATCAGAATCACATTTTTCCATTAAGATTGAACCAAACAATATAATAGAAGATCAAACATAGGAGGTAAAATTACTAGGTAATCAAGCAGGCCCTTGCACTACATGGTTTAGGTAATTATTAAGGAAATGTGACCTGAAAAGATGGAGTGTGTATGGAGATTATAGTATTTTGAGCTGATAACTTTACATTTTTTTTTGGGGGGGTGGAATTAGCTTTGACATAATAATAGGGCCTCGTGCACTCTGCACGATTTGGAACACACACATAGAGTTTGAAAAGTCTGTGGTTTTCTTGGGGGGGTAAGGCCCAAAATGTAGCTCCCCAAATCATTGTGAAGTTACCAGGCTGGGTGTGTATGGACACAGGATAACATGCTGGGGAGGTTAGTATAGGAAAATAGGCGCGTAGAGGAAAAGAGGAGCTGAAAAACCTCACAGCATGCGTGAGGCCAAAGACAACATTCACAGCATATTCTAATCTTGCCAATTATGTGTTCAAAAAACATACCTTAATATAGTCCATCTGCAGCACCTGAATAATGGCTGAGCAGGTCTCAGGAATAATGACTCCAAGAGCCTGGGGGGGAGATCCCACTAGTGAACTTCAGGTCCTGGATGCTTCTCCCTGTCGCCAAGTACCGCAAGGTCGCTATTAGCCTTTGCTCAGGGGTGATAGAAAAGCGCATGCATGTGTCCTGCTTCTGGATATAGAGGGACACCAATGCCAAGAATTGGTTAAAGCAGGGATCCGTCATGCGGAGACAATTCCTAAAATCATTAGGATTAGTCTCCTGTATCTCCCTGAATAAAGACATATGACCTAATTGGTCATGATTAAGCAACCAATTTTTGGTCCAACAACTCCTCTTTCTCCTCATCCTGCGAAGGACTTGGGTCCAAGCAAGGACTCCAAGCCCAACAACAGCAAGATTTCTCTCTCTAGTTCTCAACACGGCTGGTTGAAGAATGACCGATCAGTAAAGATTGGAAAATCGTGAATCAACGCTCACCAAACTTCTGCTAACACAAAATGAAGGTGAAGCACGCAAAATGACCTTACTCTTTATAGGCTCGTAGCATGGCACTACGTTCGCCTTTGTCGAACGATAACTTTACTCACGTCAGTACACCAGACAAAGTCACGGACAGCTGATTTTGAGAAAAGTTGGACAAGCAGTCGTACAACAATCGCATCATGTGTACGAGGCTTAAGGCATCAAGTCTGAAATAAAAATTGAACTTCCAACAACTTAAACTATACCAGAGACTACATACCTGCCAATAGATTCCATATATCCACATGTGACACTGCAAGGAACTGGCACCATCTAGAACACCTAGCAGATTAAATGTTTCCTGAATTTGACTATGAAGTAGGGTTGTTAATAGGCTATAACTGTCCTCCAGCCTTACTGCCCAGAGAGGTTGTCAGTGGTAAAGAAGATCAGCCATTTGCACAGAGATCTGTGTTGGGTTGGAGCATCTTTGGATACCATAACTCTGACAATGGCTACAAACATGAAATTGGTGTGGCCCTCCTGTGCGAATCACCGTAGCTGTACAGCGGTTGGTGCAAGAGATATTGTGGGCCTGTGTATTCAGAGGCAGAATGGGGATCTGCCAATGTAAACAAGGCAGATCCCCGTTCTGCCTTATGACATGACAGATATCCACTGTTCCCTGTCACCAGGAACAGTGAGATTTGTCACATCCTAGTAAGCCCATCCCTCCTACAGTTAGAACACGCTGAGGGAACACAGTTGACCCCTTGATCGTTCCCTAGAGTTAACCCCTTCCCTGCCAGTGTAATTTTTACATTGATCACTGCATTTTTACAGCACTGATCAATGTAATAATGTCAGTGGTCCACAATCAGGACTAACAGCTGGTATGTTAGTCCAAACTTCATCCATAACCTTTTAATATATAACTTAGACCAAGCAACACCAATCACCGTGGACTTATACTGTAATTCTTTTCCCACTCGTTCAGACCACAAACATCACATAGAGTGGACAGCTGACACAACGCCACATGCATCAAACAATCTCCATTTCAATGAACCAGATCAATGCACACTGGAAGAGGCACGCCATACATAAGACGCAGCCTATGTCCCCCATATACCAAATATTAAAAGGTTATACATGGGCTACAAACCAGCACTCAATAATACATACTATTATACCTATTATAGATACTCTACCAAAGTTATGCTTGCTTTTATCCTATGTTACACCTGGCCATTGAGCCCACGTATACAAATTGTACTTTGTTATTCAGTTGTGCTCATAAGTTTACATACCCTGGCAAAATGTATGCTTTCCATTTTTCAGAGAATATGAATGAGAACACAAAAACATTTCTTTCACTCATGGTTAGTGTTTGGCTGAAGCAATTTATTATCAATCAACTGTGTTTACTCTGTTTAAATCATAAAGACAACAGAAACTACCCAAATGACCCTGATCAAAAGTTTACATACCCCAGTTCTAAATACCGTGTATTGTCCCCTTTAACATCAATGACAGCTTGAAGTCTTTTGTGGTATTTGCGGATGAGGCTCTTTATCTTCTCAGATGGTAAAGCTCCCCATTCCTCTTGGCAAAAACCCTCCAGTTTCTGGAAATTCTTGGGCTGTCTTGCATGAACTGCACCTTTGAGATCTCCCCAGAGTGGCTCAATGATATTGAGGTCAGGAAACTGAGATGGTCACTCCAGAGCCTTCATTTTATTCTGCTGTAGCCAATGACAGGTTGACTTGGCCTTGTGTTTTGGATCATTGTCATATTGGAATGTCCAAGTACGTCCCATGGGCAGCTTCCTGGCTGTTGAATGTTCCTCCAGTACTGTTTGATAACATACTGCATTCATCTTGCCATCGATTTTGACCAAATGTCCTGTGCCTTTGTAGCTCACACATCCCCAAAACATCAGTGATCCACCTCTGTGTTTCACAGGCCTTGTTGACTCCTCTCCAAATATAGAGTTTATGGTTGTGGCCAAAAAGTTCAATTTTGGTCTCATCACTCCAAATATCTTTGTGCCAGAAGGATTGAGGCTTGTCTCTGTGCTCTTTGGCGTATTGTAAGTGGGATACTTTGTGGCATTTGCATAGTAATGGCTTTCTTCTGGCGACTCGACCATGCAGCCCATCTTTCTTCAAGTGCCTCCTTATTGTGCATCTTGAAACAGCCACACCACATGTTTTCAGAGAGTCCTGAAGCTGACCGTGGTTTGTTTTCAACAGAACCCCTCATTTTCCACTTCTTGATTAGAGTTTGAACACTGCTGATTGGTATTCTCAATTCCTTGAATATCTTTTTATATCCCTTTCCTGTTTTATACAGTTCAACTACCTTTTCCCGCAGATCCTTTGACAATTCTTTTGCTTTCCCCATGACTCAGAATCCAGAAACGTCAGTGCAGCACTGGATGAAAGATGCAAGGGTCTGCCAGAAGTACAGAAACTCATTGACCTTTATACACACACACTAATTACAAGCAAACAGATCACAGATGAGGATGGTTACCTTTAATAGCCATGCAAACCCCTTTGTGTCTTCTTGTGTGCATGTTATCAGGTCAAAATCACCAGGGTATGTAAACTTTTGATCAAGGTCATTTGGGTAGTTTCTGTTGTCATTATGATTTAAAAAGAGTAAACACAGTTGATTGATAATAAATGGTTTCAGCCAAACACTAAGCATGAGTGAAAGTTATTGTGTTATCATTCATATTCTCTGAAAAATGGCCAAGAAATCATAAATGCTGCCAGGGTATGTAAACTTATGAGCACAACTGTATAATTGTAAAGCTTCATATATTCTTTCAATAAAATATTTTGGAAGAAAAAAATAATGTCAGTGGTCCCCAAAAAGTGTTATTTGGGGCCAGATTTGTCCACCACAATGTCACAGTCCCGCTAACAAATTGGTAATGGCAGATTGCTGCCATTACCAGTAAAAACAATGAAAAAATAAAAGTCTCTAAATCTATCCTGTAGTTGTAAACGCAATAACTTTTGCGCAAACCAATCGATATATGCCTATTGCGTTTTTTTTTTACCAAAGATATGTAGAAGAATATTTATATCGGCCTAAACTGATGAATACATTTGTTTTTTTGTATATTTTATTTGGATATGTATTATAGCAAAAAGTAAAAAAAAATTTTTTTTTTTTTTCAAAATTGTCACTCTTTTTTTGTTTATAGCACAAAAAATACCACCAAAGGAAAGCTCTATTTATGGGAAAAAAAGGACATCAATGTTGTTTGGGTACAGTGTCGCACAACCACGCAGTTGTCAGTTAAATCGACGCAGTACCGTATCGCAAAAAATGACCTGGTAAGGAAGGGGGCAAATCCTTCCGGGGCTGACGTGGTTAAAATTGAAATCTGAAGTCTACTTTGTGTGTAGGAACAAAGTGAAGGAAATGATAATTCCAGCAGATATGCTGAAGGTTTTTGAGTCAGATTTTAGTGTAAGGATTAGGGAAGAAGTTTCAATGTTACAAAGGGACCTACAGTTTTTGGCAACATTAACCACTTCAATACTGGGCACTTTCCCCCCTCCTGCCCACAATAAATTTTTAGCTTTCTGTTGCATTTTGAATGACAATTGCGTGGTCATGCTATGCTGTACGCAAACAAAATTTTTATATTTTTTTCCCACATATAGAGCTTGCTTTTGGTGGTATTTGATCATCTCTGGGGTTTTTATTTTTTGTGCTACAAATAAAAAAAGACTGAAAATTTTGAAAAAAAAGTTTTGCTTTGTTTCTGTTACAAAACTCTGTAAATAAGTAAGTTTTCTCCTTCACTGATGGGCACTAATGAGGCGTTGCACTGATGGGCACTGATGAGACAGTACTGATTGGCACTGATGAGGTGGTACTCATGGGCACTGATAATAAGGCACTGATATGCAACACTGATAAGCATCACTGATGGGCACTGATAGGTGGCACTGATATGCAGCACTGATGGGCACTGATAGGTGTCACTGATGGGAACTCATAGGCGGCACTGATGGGCACTGATAGGTGTCACTGGGAACTGTTAGGTGTCACTGATGGGCACTGATGGGTGGTACTGATGGGCACTGATAGGTAATTTTGGTGATCCTGGGTGGCATCCCTGGTGGTCCTGGGTGGGCATCCTTGATGGGGCTGCACTGATAATCAATCAGTGCAGGCCGCTCTGTGAGGAGAGCAGCCGATTGGCTCTCCTCTACTCACATCTGGCAGCCTAAAAACTGTATTTCCCGTTTACACCGTGATCAGCTGTGATTGGACACAGCTGATTACATGGTAAGAGCCTCCGTCAGAGGCTCTTTACCACGATTGGAGTTGCGGTGTGTCAGACTGACACACCACACCACCGATCGCAGTGATGCGCGCCCCCGCAGGCGTGTGATCGTGGGTTATCCTGAAAGACATCATATGACGTCCAGCCAGGATAGTAAAACCACCGTCTAGCCATCATTTTGCTATAGGCCGGGCGAGAAGTGGTTAAAGGAAGGAATTAAGCAAAGGCAAGATGAACACTATGAAATGCCATTGCCTTTGAAAGACAAGAAACCTGAATTGCCAAACAACAAAGCTTGTGCAGAACATAGACTCAAATGTGTAGAGAAATGTCTGAAGAAAGATGAGCAATACTACAGGGACTGCATGGCTTTCAGGAAGAGCATAGTAGTGAGAGGCGATGCTGAAAATGTTCCAGAGAAGGAGATAAGCAATGAACCAGCAGATAAGCAATCAGCATTGAACCTCTTTATGGGGTTTACCATCCCCAGAAACCAGGCAAAATCTGCATCATCTTTATTTGCTCTGATAGATTTCAGAATACTTCCCTGAATGAACATCTACTGACTGGAACTGACCTCACAAATACCCTTGTTTGAAGTCTTATGCCATTTTCTGAAAGACAAAGTGGCCATCATGTGTGAAATGGAGCGCATGTTCAATCAGTTTCATGTTGCTCCAAGGGAAGGTGGGAAGAAGGCAACATGGAATCTCCACTATCAGTGTATCGCATGAAAGTACACCTGTTTGGAGCTGCTTCCTTATCTGGATATGCCAACTTCAGGCTCAAGTACCTTGCCGCACAAGGTGAAGGTAAGTTTAATCAAGCTACAGTGAAGTTTATACAACACAATTTTTATGTTGATGATGGTCTAACAAGTGTACACACAGAGGCAGATGCAATACAGCTTGTGAAGGAAGCCAAGGATCTCTGCAATACCGGGAAACTTTGCTTGCACAAATTTGTCACCAACAGCAAGAAGCTGATGGCCACGATCCCCAAAGAAAGAATGTGCTGAAGGTTCAACCGACTTTGATTTGACCCCAGATGAACCTAACATGGAAAGGGCGCTAGGGGTCCAATGGTGCGTAACTGCAGACAAGTTCCATTTCAGAGTCTTAGTAAAGGAAAAATCCTTTCACTAGAAGAGGAGTGCTGTCTACAGTCGCTTCGATCTTTGATCCTCTCGGGTTTGTCGCTCCTTTCATCTTAGTTGGTAAAGGGATATAGAAAAGATGTGTCAAGGCAAGATAGGCTGAAATGAACCACTTCCTGATGACCTCGGCTGTGTTGGGAAGCTTGGCTTCAAGACCTTCAGAACCTGTCTTCAGTAAAGATACCACATTGTTATGTGTCAACAACATTTAAAGATGTTGAGCAAAGCAATATGAGCTCCACCATTTTTCTGGCTATGCTCATACCTCAGAATGTCTGTTAAAGGCTGCTACATGCTTGATATGGGTAAAGCAAGATTTGCCCCAAAATGGATAATAACAATTCCAAGAATGGAGCTCTCAGCTGTAGCTGTGGCCAGAAGAATTAGTGATTTGCTCAAGAGTGAACTAGACTTGTGTGGTATCCGTGAATACTATTGGACCGACTCCAAGGTTGTGCTTCATTATATTAATAATGATGGAAGAGGGTTCCGTGTATTTGTAGTCAACTGAATTCAGCTGATCTGGTGAAACACTAAGCCTAGTCAATGGAGATACAGTCAGGTCCATAAATATTGGGACATCAACACAATTCTAATCTTTTTGGCTCTATACACCACCACAATGGATTTGAAATTAAACAAACAAGATGTGCTTTAACTGCAGACTTTCAGCTTTAATTTGAGGGTATTTACATCCAAATCAAGTGAATGGTGTAGGAATTACAACAGTTTGTATATGTGCCTCCCATTTTTTAAGGGACCAAAAGTAATGGGACAATTGGCTGCTCAGCTGTTCCATGGCCAGGTGTGTGTTATTCCTTTATTATCCCATTTACAAGGAGCAGATAAAAGGTCCAGAGTTAATTTCAAGTATGCTATTTGCATTTGGAATCTGTTGCTGTCAACTCTCAATATGAGGTCCAAAGAGCCGTCACTATCAGTGAAGCAAGCCATCATTAGGCTGAAAAAACAAAACAAACCCATCAGAGAGATAGCAAAACATTAGGCGTGGCCGAATCAACTGTTTGGAACATCTTTAAAAAGAAAGAACACACCGGTGAGCTCAGCGGCACCAAAAGACCCGGAACACCACAGAAAACAACTGTGGTGGATGACCAAAGAATTCTTTCCCTGGTGAAGAAAACACCCTTCACAGTTGGCCAGATCAAGAACACTCTCCAGGAGGTAGGTGTATGTGTGTCACAGTCAACAATCAAGAGAAGACTTCACCAGGGTGAATAGAGAGGGCTCACCACAAGATGTAAACCCTTGGTGAGCCTCAAAAACAGGAAGGCCAGATTAGAGTGTGCCAAACAACATCTAAAAAAACCTTCACAGTTCTGGAACAACATCCTATGGACAGATGAGACCAAGATCAACTTCTACCAGAGTGATGGGAAGAGAAGAGTATAGAGAAGGAAAGGAACTGCTCATGATCCAAAGCAAACCACCTCATCAGTGAAGCAGCATGGTGGTAGTGTCATGGTGTGGGCATGTATGGCTGCCAATGGAACTGGTTCTCTTGCATTTATTGATGATGTGACTGCTGACAAAAGCAGCAGGATGAATTCTGAAGTGTTTCGGGCAATATTATCTGCCCATATTCAGCCAAATGCTTCAGAACTCATTGGACACCGCTTCACAGTGCAGATGGACAATGACCCAAAGCATACTGTGAAAGCAACCAAAGAGTTTTTTAAGGGAAAAAGTGGAATGTTATGCAATGGCCAAGTCAATCACCTGACTTGAATCTGATTGAGCATGCATTTCACTTGCTGAAGACAAAACTGAAGGAAAAATGCCCCATGAACAAGCAGGAACTGAAGACAGTTGCAGTAGAGGCCTGGCAGAGCATCACCAGGGATGAAACCCAGCGTCTGGTGATGTCTATGCTTTCCAGACTTCAGGCTGTAATTGACTACAAAGGATTTGCAACCAAGTATTAAAAAGTGAAAGTTTGATTTATGATTGTTAATCTGTCCCATTACTTTTGGTCAGGGTGAAAAATTCCCTGGTTTTCATTACCCTGTCTAATTGTTAGTATTTAGTTTGAAAGTGAAAA
>BLSH010539852.1:2318209-2338634 GCA_018402905.1 Glandirana rugosa
TAAAGTGTATGACGACGAAACTCACTGTGTAACGTCTAGTTTGGGACGGATTGTGTTGCTAGCAATGTAAGCATGTGTTGCTAGTCTAACACCCTAGCATGTGTTGCTAGTCTAACACCCTCATTAAACTCTAAAGTGTATGACGACGAAACTCGCTAGACAGAAGTGATCCATCTCCGAAGACGAATCTCCCTGTCTAAGAATAAGTTTTTGGTAACGGATGAGGATATCCTGGTCGACAACGACATTCACTGGATCGTTGTGTTAGGCAGGGTTTGATCTGCAATGTGTCACTCAAAGCAGCAGTATGTGAAATCTCAAATTACTCCAACAATCTGATCGTTGTGTACGATCGTAACGATCATTGCGTTAGGCAGAGTTTATTCTGCAATCTCCAACTCTAAGCAGCAGTATTTGAAATCTCAAATTCCTCAACAATCTGATCGTTGAGCATTATCGTAGCGATCGTTGTTTTATGCAGAGTTTGATCTGCAACTCAAAGCAGCGGTATGTGAAATCTCAAATTTCTGCTATCTGTCCTCAGAGCAACAGCACAGCAGTAGTAAAGTAATCTATCTCAGGATGCAGGATCAGATGTTGTTAAAATGTCTCTAATCTCTCCCTGACGCCGTCAGCTACCTCTCCCTACAGCTGACCCAAGAGCATGTGACTGCAGCATCAAGTGACTCCAGCTTATAAAGAGGTTGGGTCACATGATGCACCTGCCAATCACAGCCATGCCATTAGTAGGCATGGCTGTAATGACTTCTAATGGCAAACCAGTGAAACGCTTGTTGATTGGCTGCCCTGCAGCTTCTCAACACGTGGAGTAAAATACCAGAACCCCGGACCGAACCCGAACGTTTTTTGAAATGTCCGTGCTCGGGTCCGGGTCCCGGACACCCCAAAGTTCGGTACGGACCCGAACGTTACAGTCCGGGTTCGCTCAAAACTAATTACAATATGTTTAAATAGGTTGACTAATTTGGCAAGCGTGATATAAACAAGTGCAATATTTTATGATGCAGAATATTAGCAGAGCTCATGAGTGATGCACACCTCCATATTGTTACACAGAAGAGTTTTACATTTTGGGAATTATCTTTGTTTAAACTTACATTGGTCCAGCTTGACTATATCCAATTCTTCATATCACATATCTAGTTTTTTTTAGGAGTAGGAAGATAAACATTTTAAGCACTTTTTAAAATATTCAAATAAGAAAGTGCACTATGTAGCTTAATGATATAACTTCTCTTTTCTCAGCAGCACCTACAAGTGAAATTTAGAACCAGATCTTTTATGAAACTTTATATTTTTGGCTTCCATTCACATTGCTGGCAGAGAAGTCATAGAATTAAATGACTTGTTAAGTTAATCTTTTTTCAGCCGAGCTTTGTAATGCACTTGAATTCAAAAGGCTATGCCCACTTCAGAAAATATTACAAAGATCTCATAAAGGTCAAATGGATGTACAGCACCTCTATTCAAATTTTATACAAGATGAAAAATAATTCCCATTTAACAGATCAAAGATCCAGCTCGTGGATATTGGCTCACAGTTAACCTCTATTTGGCAGATTCCCACTATACCTCCAGGCAGAAATGACTTCCAAGAGTGTGTATGGGGTATAAGAGACTTGACCTAGACATAGAATTACAAAAAGAACAATCTAGTTTGGGATGAGCGCCAAAAGAAATATCATCTTCCTTAGTACTTTGGACATTACAACATCTACTGAGAAAATAATATTATTACCTATTTTAGCATATAGGTAAATCCAGTTACCGTTTTTAAGTAATCCCTTAGCCATGTTTGAAACATTTTAGGACATGAAGGACAAGTAAACCTACAATGAAAAAGTTATATATTTTTTTAAAAGTAACACATATCATTTACAGTAGATATACATTGGGAAAAGTCCTAAATACTGCACACCTAGCAGAGCCACAATTAAACAGGTGTAAGCAGCCTCAGCCAGCTTCATCCAAATCCATGCCCCAACATGTTTCATCCCACCCCCAAGGCTTAATCGTGGAAGTGTGAGTCTCCATAGGAGATTATATATTCATCATCAGCTACAAGAATAATTAGGCAACAAATGATGTAGAGTGTGGTTTGGGAGAAAAAAAAGACAGGAATAGGTGGAGTGGTGTACATAGTGCAAAAGTATCAGACCACGCGCCGCCCTAAAAATATTAACATGCGGCAGGCAGGCTGCCACACACCATAGCTCCAACCCAAAATATTGGTTATTTGTTATCAACTGTAGCAGAACATCCCAGAGAGAGCCAGGAAAAGTCTATTTTCTGAAGACATTGTACAGCACCTGTATATAGACTTGTATATATCACCAATAAACACTGCACTGGATTTGGTATCTGTGCCTGAAAGCCTGCTCATCCCAGGGAGCTTTATACCTGCTACCTGTCCCCCAGCTTACACAACCCAAACAAAAAGAAGTAAAAAAGATGTGTGTAGGACTTGGCATAGCATGCACAGTATGCATACAAAAGTACCCATGCTTATGAGGGATTGCGTTATCTATGTGAAATTGCTGTGCCATCCAGTAATATAAATTGTATTCTATTCCTGGCACCAATGTCCACTAGTTAATGTTTCACCCTGCTTACTATCTATCTGTTTGAATATATTTCATTCTGATAATCTTTTCAAATGCTGTGTTTCTGATAATTAATGTATAGTGACCCTTTAAATTGCCTACAACTTAAAATCTCACAAATTCAGCATATATTTTCCTATAATAACTTTATTTGTTTAAACTAGCAAATCCAAGCAACAAAGTCAAACCAATTAGTCAACTGCTAGTGCCAGAGCCAAGCTATGGCCAGATTTTATGCAACTCTTCACATGTTCTGATGAAGAGTGTTTGTGGTATCATTAATCAATTTAAAATAAAGGCAGGGTTGAATTGGACTGGTAGGTGTTAAACAAATTCTTAGACAAGTCATAGATGTTTCCCTGAGAAATACAGATGGGGAAACATCTGCACATCATTTGTGGCACCAGTACATAGAGCTATTTCATGTGTGACAGTTAACACTTTCTTTTCTCTACCCAGTGGGAAGGTTGTTGGAAGATTGAGCAGGTTGCATGAACATTTTTGTACTAGTTATAAAATCTCTATAACCACTACCAAATGCTTTCAGTGCCAAAAATGTTTTTTTATATTGTTCTGTAGGTACCAACAGGCAATCCGATCCTTGCTGTCTTATGCCACTGGTTTGGGGCAGGATTAGGTCCCTTATATCCAGCCTTAGTATTACTAGTTTGGTTCATCAACCTTTCTGTATGTGAGATCTCTCATGCATTACAGAATATTGGGTTCCCAGGTCAGCAGAGTATCGCCATAAAGAAAGAAATGGAATAAACTGGACAGGTGCATTACAGCTAAGCCTAGACGAGCAACTGAAGCATTGACAAATTATAGTGTAGCTGCTTAAAGAGGAAGTAAACCCTGATGGGTTTTACTTCCTCTTTAGTTCCTGCATAGTGCCTGCAATGTAAAAGCATAATGGACTAGTATGCATTGCATACCAGTCCATTATGTGCCACTTACCAGCAGAGGAATCCAGCGATGTCCTTGCACCAGGCCGCGCCCATGCCTGTGTCTCTTCCTTCCGGGTGTCATGGACACCGGCGATGTGATTGGCCGGAGCCGCGCGACGTCACTCCCATGCATGGAGCTGCCAGTCACAACACGGTCTCAGTGGAGAAACGGCACAGAGGCTGTTTCTTCACTGTGTATGTGCCGAAATGACGTTGGCACATGCAGAACACTGCATATCTCCTGAGGTTTAGGAGATATGCAGGGTACCTACAGGTAAGCCTTAATATAGGCTTACCTGTAGGTTAAAGTGGTTGTAGTGCCTTTACAACCACTTTAAAGCAATTATAAAGCTTAGTTTTTTTAAATTACAAACTCCTCTTCTGGGGTCCTCCGCCCGCACTCTTGGCTCCACCCGCCGCCAAGTGCCCCCATAGAAGCGGCTTGCTTTAGGGGCACTAGTGCATGCTCACTGCCAAGCCCTGCTCTGTTTGTCCACAAGGTCTGACCCCCTCCCACTACCTTGTCACTGGCTCTGAAAGCAGCAGGAGCCAATGGCTCGCTCCTGCTGCTGTATCCGAGCCAATGAAGAGGGAGTGAACCGAGGGAGCCTCGGCTTTCATGCACATTGCTGGATCAAAATCGGACTCAGGCATGTATTTAGGGGACCTGTGGGGGAAGCTGCAAGCAGAAGGTTTATTACTTTACTGCATATAATGCTATAATGCAGTAAGGTAAAAAATGTCTACCTTTACAACCACTTGAAAACCAGCATTAGCTATGTGAAAATGTGCAATGTCTTAAAATGGTAGTAAACCGCTGTGTTTTTTTTTTTTTTCAACCTGCAAGGCAATGTCATAATGTGCTAGAATGCATCACATACTAGCACACTATGTGAAACTATCCTTAGAACGAAGCCCCTCCAGCGAAGCTCTGTCACCACTGAAGGTGCTTCCATCTTCACCCAGTCTTCCTTCTGGATTCTCGGACTTGGGCTGTGTGAGTGGCCGGAGCTGCGATGATGTCACTCCCCCACATGCCGTTTATGGCACAGGACTCTGAAGGAACGACCCGGGTGGCCGTTTCCTCAGAGCGCATGCACCGGTGATGTTGCCAGCTGCATCTACAGAAAATACAGTAAAAATAGTAAAATACCTATAGGTAAGCCTTATTATAGGCTTAACTATAGGTAAAAATTATGCATGGGAGTTTTCTCTCACTTTAACAAGATGGCATTCTATAGGAGTTTTACTGCAGCTGGCTTGTTACATGCCATAGTCATAATTTAAAATTGAGCATACATTTTTATAAACAGACATACAGCTTTTCTAAGATTATTGGTGGTTGTAAAGGTAAAAGATTTTTTTTTAACCTTAATGCATTCTTTACATTTAATATAAAATAAAACTTTTTAATAGTGACTCCCCTGCAACCCCCCCCCCCCCCTAAATACTTACCTGAGCCTGATCTCGATCCAACACAATGTATGTCGGCAGCAGCTATTATCCCCTCTCACCACTCTCACAAGCTTGGCTGAGAGCAGAGGGAGCTATTGGCTCCCGCTGTGTTGCAAACAGCCCGGTTTGGGATTGAGCACTCACGAGTGACCCCATAGTGGGGAGGAGCCAAAAGTGGGGAGGGCAGGGGACCCCAGAAGAAAAGGAGCAGGCAGGTAAATTTGACATGTTTAATATAAAAAAGAAATCACTTTAAATTGGGCAATCTGCTCTGCCTGCGTTCTCTCCACCCCCTATTGTCTCATCCACTGCTCATTCTCACTGTTTAATAAAAGTCCCTAAAGTAGATTTCCAGCTCAAACCTAACTAATCTTAAAAACAATCCCTCCCCCATCCTAACACCTATGCCGACAAACCTTTGTAAACAAAAGAAGTATATACTTATCTAGATCCAGCAATCTCCAGTCTGGTCACATGATCCCCTGTGTCACATACCAGGTCGTGAGTCTGATGGTCAGGAGTGGCCTCTCCTACGACTCCGGTTCGAGGGACCATTAGGAATGAGGAAGAGGACAGCGGAGAAGACCGGCAAAAGAGCAGAAGACGCCGCAGAGAAGGAGAGGAAAGAAGACCCCTCAGAAGATGAAAGACCCCGCAAAAGAGCCGAAGAAAAGAAGAGCCAGAGAGGGGAGAAGACCGCCTGAGCAGATTTAATAAAATATTTTAAAAAGCTGTGTGTTTTTTTGTGTACATATTTCTTTCCAGGTAAATGGGTAGGGGTACGATGTACAACATACTCATTTACATAGGGTGGGGGGCCGGTGTCTGGGGGCCCCCTTGTTAAAGGGGGCTTCCAGATTCTGATAAGTCCCCACCCGTAGACCCCAACAACCAATGGCCAGGGTTGTCGGGAAGAGGCCCTTGTCCTCATAAACATGGGGACAAGGTGCTTTGGGGTGGGGGGGCGCAGAGCCCCCCTGCCCTAAAGCACCCATACTCCCCATGCTGAGGGCACGTGGCCTGGTATGGTCCAGGAGGGGGGGCGCTCGCTCGTCCCCACCCCCTTTCCTGGCCTTCCGGGCTGCGTGCTCGGATAAGGGTCTGGTATGGATTTTGGGGGGGACCCCACGCTGTTTTTTTGGCATGGGGTTCCCCTTAAAATCTGTACCAGACCAAAGGGCCTGGTATGCCTCTGGAGGGGGACCCCATGCCAGTTTTTTTTTAAATATGGCGTGGAGTTCCCCTTCAAAATCCCCAGAGCACAAAGTGCCTGGCATTGTCGGGATCAAAGTCGGATCCCTGTTCACAGACAAACAGTCCGACTTTGACCCTATGTAGGACCGTAAATCGCACAGCAAAGTAGGATCAAAGTCGGACCGTTTTTTTGTCGGATAGTGTGAACCCAGCCTAAATGTTTTACTCTGATAGGTGGCTGCAGGAAAATAACACCATTGGCTGACACAAAGTGGCCTAAAGTTACAGACCCTGCTCCCTAAATTTTGTTGCAAAAAACATATACACTGCAATAGCTATGCATAGGCCAAACTGGGTAAATGAGCATTTCATTAGCAATAATATACCCCCTATCTACTATTATACAGTACATACTTTATTTCAGAGCTGCAGTTTATCTACAAAAGTAATATTCTTATATATTAGGACATATAGGGGGTTATTTACTAATATTGGAGAGCGCAAAATCAGATGCTGCGCTGCATAAAAACCGATCAGCTTCCTGGTTTTATTGCCAAAGCTTAGTTGAACAAGCTGAAGTTAGAAGCTGATTGGCTGCCATGCATAGCTGCACCAGATACTGAGTGCACCATTTTTAGTAAATCTCCAATATAGTGTAACTAAAACATACTTAAAACTATAAGATTTAAATAAATAAATAAAAGTAATTTTCTGAAAGGATAAAAATGTACTTGTCACATCATAAAATAATTAGATTTTCACTCAACAGTGTTTTCATGTATTCAGCTGCTCTAGTGACAAAATCACTTCTATGCTACCTCCCCAAGGAAAATTAGATTTAATCACAGGTTGCAAATCTCTATAAAGAAAGCAGATACAAAACTAACAAATATGTTCAGTCTGTGCATGATCTTTTCCATTCAGCTGTCTGGCTGAGCAGCTTGCTTGGTAGAATTTGTGCTAATTCTCTATGATGAAAAGCCGCTAGTCTCTAGGGAACTACCTACAGCTTTCAACAGTGGTCAGGTCTGGCAGTTTTATCATGCACACTAAGAGAAGACATAATCAATTCCCCGGTTGGCACTTTACACTGAATACCTACTTTTTCAGCTCGATAGCAGGACTAAATTAGTTATTTAGCAACCAGATCCTAATTTAAAGTGAGTCAGTGCCTTGACAGGAATCATTGTTCAAGGCTTTTCTTCCTTTGCCTTCCTATAAGAGGTCCACAAATCCCTGGAAAGTGATAAATAGACAATTAGAAAATAGATATATTTGTTTGATCTGCAAAGCTCCTTGGCTCTGTCAGGCTCACAATAAAGGGGGCTTCTGTAAATTGGTGGGCAATGAAAGCCAGCTGTACCGTCATCACTCGTGTAGACACCCAGCCATATGTGGCCATTTATAGGATATCCATGAGAATAGATTGGGGCGGTAGAAACAGAGGGAACTAAGAAAAAAATACTTGATAAAGCTGACTGTTCTACATTTAACAAGAATAAAAATACGTAATGGAGTGTAATGGAGAATATCTTTCATTTCATGCCATTTTTTTCTTTAATGTGCTACCTTAAGAAACCAAAGATCGCATTTCCAGATAATAAGTGAGAATGAATATAGCCTCACTGCATCAAAATGATGTCCTATAAGTAGCAATAAATATTATGTGTATGGTAATGGCTGTACGTACAGAGATTGAGAAAGGCTTGTTAAAATTTGTATGATTTAAGAATAATAGAGTAATATGCAGTTTATATTTTAAGGAATATATATATATATATATATATATACACACTATATTACCAAAAGTATTGGGACACCTGCCTTTACACGCATGTGAACTTTAATGGCATCCCAGTCTTACTCCGTAAGGTTCAATATTGAGTTGGCCCACTCTTTGCAACTATAACAGCTTCAATTTTCCTGGGAAGGCTGTCCACAAGATTTAGGAGTGTGTCTATGGGAATGTTTGACCATTCTTCCAGAAGCTCATTTGTGAGGTCAGGTACTGATGTGGATGAGAAGGCCTGGCTTGCAGGAGTACAAAGACACACTTGTCTTTGTACTCCTCACCTGGCTGCCGCCACACACGCTTGACACCATCTGAACCAAATAAGTTTATCTTGGTCTCATTAGACCACAGCACTTGGTTCCAGTGATCCACGTCCTTAGTATGCTTGCCTTCAGCAAACTGTTTGTGGGCTTTCTTGTGCATGATCTTTAGAAGAGGCTTCCTTCTGGGATGACAGCCATGCAGACCAATTTGATGCAGTGTGCGGCGTATGGTCTGAGCACTGACAGGCTGACTCCCCCTCCCCACTCCTTCAACCATGTAGAGCAACAATTTTTTTCCAGATCCTCAGAGGGTTCTTTGCCATGAGGTGCCATGTTGAACTTCCAGTGACCAGTATGAGAGTGAGAGCGATAACACCAAATTTAACACACCTGCTCCCCATTAACACCTGAGACCTTGTAACACTAACGAGTCACATGACGCTGGGGTGGGAAAATGGCTGATTGGGCCCAATTTGGACATTTTCACTTAGGGGTGTACTCACTTTTGTTGCCAACGGTATAAACATTAATGGCTGTGTGTTGAGTTATTTTGAGGGGACAGCAAATGTACACTGTTATACAAGCTGTACACTCACTACTTTACATTGTAGCAAAGTGTAATTTCTTCAGTGTTGTCGCATGAAAAGATAAAATAAAATATATACAAAAATGTGAGGGGTTTACTCACTTTTGTGAGATACTGTATATATAATTTAAAGTACAGTTCATTCTCAGTGGGTGCAAATTCTAATTTATTATTGCAGTGTTTACCATAACAACCGGGAGTTAGCTGTCACATTAAGCAGTGTTAATACCACTGCAGCTGGAAGTTTGCTTGGCTGAACACCTGTTCATGTGACTCCATATCAATATTAGTAACTCCATAGATGCACACAGTGTAGCAGTCGCCCTCATATTATTTTCCATGCCGGTCGATTGTTCTTAGCCTATGTTAGCCTATGTTAGAATGTTAACCTTCATGGTTGATAGTTCTTAGGGCTATTTTTCCCTTAGGATCAAATGTTAGAGAATGTTCTATTCTCCCAGAGAAAGGCAACATGAAAGCTATTACACATATATTACATACATTATGGGTATTATTTGTTATAATTCCACAAATGTTGAGACATTTGCAAAGCAATTTTTTTTTTATAAATAGACCCCCAATTTTGCTATTTTGACCAGCGGTCAAGGTGATCGAAGCCCCCAGTTCAGTTAACTTCTTTCTCATAACTGACGCCTTCCAAACCCTTATTCATTTATTTGCCCTTCTCTGC
This sequence comes from Glandirana rugosa, assembly GCA_018402905.1. Lineage (NCBI taxonomy): Eukaryota > Metazoa > Chordata > Amphibia > Anura > Ranidae > Glandirana > Glandirana rugosa. The sequence goes on from BLSH010539852.1 coordinate 2,327,762, forward strand.
ACTCTCTTCAGTTCCTTAAAATGGTATTAAACCCAAAAACAAAAAAAGTCTAATTTCAGCTTATCAGTTTTTAGATATGGTGGCAGCATTTTTCTTTTTTAGTTTTTTTTTCTTTCTTTTTTTTTACTTGGTGCTCCTGCCACTAAGTCTGTTATTTTTTTCAACTGAAAGCTTAAAATACCAATCGCTGAAACCATGAATCCATGTAATAACGTGGGTGAAGATATCGTGTAAATGTCATCCAAAGCCCCAGGCAGCTGTGGCAACACTAGGAATAGTGGGCAAACAAGTGAAAAAAAACAGCCCCACAGAAATACGTATAGTAGATTGCATGGGCACCTCAATACATAAATGACAGATTCTATAGAACAAGTGAAGAACTGTTTTATACTGAAGATATTACCATTAATATCTATAACTTCTGAACGCCTGTGTGTAATACACTGACAAGTGAGGCTGCCCCTCTTCTTGCACTGGGAAGCACCCGTTCTATGATCAAAATAAGAACAAATGTCTGTTGTTAACCTTCTACCTTGGCTCCGCAGCTTACTTGGGGAGATGATGTGTTTCAAGGTACAGGCTCGCCTAAAGGTGATTTGTGGGGCTGAGGGTAAGACAGGAGCCAGTTTGGAATCTAATTGAAGGATGTTCCGGTGTTTCCGGATAATGGATTGCATCTGAAAAAGAAAATGTAATACAAATTGATAAAGAAAAATAAAAGATTACAAAATAACCAAATATTTCTTTATCACTTTTTATTACATTTTCTTTTTCAGTTGCTGATGGTTGTGTTCCCTGCTTGGCAATTTGGTGGGACTGATCTCCCGTTTATGGTCTCATGGTGGGCACTCGGGCGCCCCTGATGAACGGGGAGAGATAACATCTATTTCCTGCCAGACATCAGCCTTAGGTGGATGGGAGGTGTGATGTGTTCATCGCATGGGCATGGACGTGCGCATACGTCTCCACAGTGGCACTCGCGCCGGATATGACATCAGGGAGCCGTGTCGGCTCCGTTACTTCCGGCGGGACCGCATTTATCGAATGGCGGCCAGAGCCACTCAGCGTTTCTGCTTAGTGGTGCTTGGGTGGATGCCTGGATGGTGAAGTGATACAGGTATGAGCCCACCTTGGGAGCTATTATGCAACCTCTTTTTGAATGCTATTAAGCCATCTACTAGCCAACTTATATTTTCTTTATGTCTCTGCATAATTGGGGCTTAGTGCCGCTTGCTTCCCCCCCTCCCGTCATCCGCTTCAGTCTGCGTTCTGCCAATGTGGTCCATTGTCCACTAGACGGGGCTTGCAGTTCTGGCGCTGCAGCCTATCATGCCTTTTTGGGGGGGTTGTGTCCTACTGGCACTGGGGAACACACTCATCAGAATATATGTATTGTGGTGAGCATTTACTATGTATTCTATTGTGAGGATAAAATGAATGTGATGTAATTGATGCTTATGATATACTAATGACACTGTCTGTAAATTGATTACTAGAATCAGGATGCATAGAGCTACCCTGAAGAAGCAGAGAACGTCTGCGAAACGTTGGACTGCTCTGTTTGCTTACCCCTGTTTCAAGCACTACCTAATTATGTATTGTATGCCTTTTATCGGATGAATACATACTTTTTTAAACCTTATATCAATAAATCTTGTATTTTATAATACATTTGTGTATTACTGGCTCACCTTACCAAAAACATCTTTCAAAGCCCCTTGGTTTATCTCTCTTACTAGAGAGTTATCCATCTTTATACGTGATCAGGAAAAACATCTGGGGTTGATGGTCAGTTCAGAAGAATGAATGGCTGTCATCAGTGTCTGGTGGTAGAAAAAATGCCCTGACAGTAATTAAGTAAGTAGAAGGAAGATCACTCTGATGAATGTGAGCAAAACAGTTTTTTTTTACAAACTGCAAAATCTACAAATCTCTTGAGTTACATTGGAGGCTAGTATGACAGTATTACACTGACCACCAATGTGATAGAGAATTTACACTGACCACCAAAGTAATAGGGGATTCTACACTGACCACCGATGTAATGGGGTATTCTACTCTGATCACCGATGTATTGAGGAATTTTCACGGACCAACAATGTAGGGGGGAATTTCTACAATGACCAATGTCAGGGGGTTTTTATACTGACCTAATATAATGGGGGATGTACACTGGTCTCCAATGTAAGGGCAGTTCTACACTGATCGCAAATGTAAGGGGGATTCTACACTGAAATCCAATTTAATGGTGTTTCTACACTGACTATATTGGTAACCTGTTACATTGGTAAAAGGAAATTTTACACTGATGTAAAAAGGTTTGCATTGACCGCCAATGTAAAAAAGAGTATTTACATTGACCACCAATAAACCAGGGAAATTTACACTGACCATTAGTCTAATGAAGGGATTCTACACTGACCACCAATGTAATGGGAAGATTGTATCTCACTGCCAACATACCAGGGATGTTTACATTGGCGACCAATGTAATTGAGACATTTATACTGACCAGCAATGTAACTTGGGTATGGTTACAGTGAATATCAATGTAATGAGGGAATTTACATTGACCATCTATGTAACAGGGACAGCTACACTGACCACCAATGTAATGGGAAGATTTACACTAACTGCTAAAGCCTCCAATATAATGGTGGTGCCAAAAATATAATTGATTATAATTGATGGGGTTGTTAAGCTGGTGGAAAAATAATTTCAATACATGTGCAAAAAAGTCAGTTCAGTGAAAGCTTATGGTCCTGTTAGTGTCCCTGGAGCCAGCTTTACACTCTGGACTCCTTACAGCCCTACTTAGCCCTGTATTTCTCATCCAGTACTCATCTCTGTGCCCCCTCCATCACTGTTCATTACTACACTCCCTTCACACACAGGTCATCTCTGCAAAAAAACAAAACAAATAACCCTATGTTTTTTTGGCATGGGGTTCTTCTTAAATTCCATACCAGACCTTTATCTCCAGCTGCTTTTTACAAACAGAACAAAGTGTTCTAGACCTGTCATATACCAGCAATTTGAATGGTGTTTTTTCTCTTTGTATGTCACATCTGCTTTAGTATATTTTACAGGTGTACCACTTCACAGGCAGATTTAGGGCATCATCCAAGCATGTTATTTGAAGGAATTGTGCATTTTTTTTTTTTATGAAAATGTTATATGTTTTGTAAAGTTATAAAGAAAGAAAAGAAGATGATACATATTGATAATACAGTCACCATGAAAAAAGAAAAAAAGACAACAAACCAAGTGGCGACTTATCCTTACTGAATAAGAATAAAGTATAGAACACTACATTCTGTCAGAGAGAACTGTAAGATCAAATTAAAGAACAACTTAAAGAAGTTTACAGATCTGCTTGAGGGTGTAGTAAGGGGAAGTGGGGGTTAGGTGGGAGGGGGGAAGGGGGCAAGGGGGGAGAGAGAGAGGGGAAGAGGTAGGAGGGGGGGGCATGAACCCCGAGCGAGAGTTACAATTTAGTCAACATGGAAAACATGAGATAAATGGAATACAAAATCCTGAAATACAATATGCCTATGCGCATTAAAGGGGAAGACAGACATCATGTCACTATCTGAGGTTAGTGTGTGCCAGCTATGACCACTGCCTCATCTAGAGGGGGGGTAGGCCTTTGCTCTGTTGTTCTATCTTGACAAGCTTGATTTGCTTGAAGTGGTGGTGGTAAAGCAAATCTGGCAAAGTCATCACCTTCGTGGCTATGATGGCTGGGTGATAGGACAGTTCCTAGGAAAGCGGCATGTTGTATGTATGCTAAGTCTTAGTTCGGGAGGGTGCCTGGGTTTTTAAGGATAGGGCTTTCCATCTAAGTGGTCTCCCGAAGCTTGGCGGCTTGCAAAGGGAGGTACTTGGATCATAAATGCTGCCCACTTGCGGTGGAATTTTGAGTTTTGTTGCTGGTTAGAGATTGATAGATCCAGACGTTCCAGTTTGAGGAGATTTAAGAAGTCCACCTTTACATCTTTGATGATAGGAGGAAGAGGTGATGTCCATTGCATGAGAATTGCTCTTCTGGCTACCATATAGCAAGTGTTGAGCCATGTTTTGTGGTATTGAATAAGTTGAACTTGAGTCCTAGGCATTGCCGGGGATAGAGCGTTAAAGGAGCCAAAGAGCAGATGATGGCAGTTTTTGTGTGGTTGGATGCCTCTGATAGATGCCACAAAGAGTTTCACTTGATCTCAGTAATGGTCGATGGATGGACAGGACCATAGCTTATGCAGTAAGGTTGGTTTGCGGCTGTGGCAGAGTGGGCATAGAGCACAATCAAGGTGATCCTTGGAGGTTAGATGGGGAATATAGGCCCGATGGAGGATTTTGAACTGTTGCTCATGCCAAAATTAATTTGTAATAAAGGCACAAGTAGCCTGCTAGGGAGGTTGTGGGTGCTTCGGTGGCTGTTAGGTCCTTTCCCCGGGCTGTGGAGAGGATTGTGGGGGCTGCAGATGTAAGGGCTGAGATCAGGGGTTTATGTAGTTCTGAGATTCTATGGCCATTCTCGTCTAGGAAGCTGCCCAAAAGTGAGGTTTTGAAGCAAAGATTCTTGTGGGGGCAGATGCGAGACACAAAGCTGGTTGCTTGGTGGACGTATAGATGGTGATTGGTAGGTAGTCTGAAAGCTTGAATAACATGAGAAGTGGGGAGGGGTGACCCAGAGGAGGCCTCAAATAGTTGGGCAAACCTGTGAAGTCCCTGAGAGACCCATGTAGATATCATCGGGTGTTGTTGCACTTGCAGAAACAGAGGATGGCCCCAGTGGGCAGTGGGTACTGGAACAGTAGGCTGGGTATCAGAAATTGAATCACCAGGCAGGGCACCAGGAATGGGACCACCAGGCAGGGCATCAGGAACAGGATCAGTGAGGTCAAATTGATTAGCCGGCAAAGAGTCCATAGACCAAACTGGGTGGTGGACAGAGAACCAGTACAGTCAGGTGGGATAGTGACAGGCCGGTCAGAAGCAGAAGGTCCAATTTCCATGGGCTGAACCAAGGTGCCAGGTGTGGTGGCAGGCCTGGCTGGAGCAATTGGAACCATGGTGGGTTGAACCATAGTGGTTGGTGTGGAGGCAGACTGAAACAAATTGGCTGCTGTGGAAGCAAACTGGAGCAGATTGGCTGATGTGGAGGCCAACTGGAACAGATTGGCTGGTGTGGAGGCAGACTGGAACAGATCAGTTGTTGTGGAAGCAGAATGAAACTGATTGGCTGCTGTGGGGGGAAAGATTGGATAGTGGTAGGATTGTGCTGGTTGGGAAAAACTTCAGTTTCTTTTAGGTTTAGCCACTGTAATTCTGTGTGTGGATGCAGAGCTGTAAGTAGTGGGTGCAGTTGATGGAGGAGTGATAGCAGTACTGAGAGGAAACGGAAAGGGAGGAGTAGTTACAGAGGAAGTTTTCTGGGGAGTTGCTATGGTCAACGCAGAGAGGGATCGCTGAATAAACTGGTGGCTAGTGGATGGATGCATGTCAACTGATACTGAAAAGGATAGATCCGAGCAAGTTTGGAGCAAAGGCTGAACAAACCTCAATTTACAATCTCCTTGTCTAACTAAATAGTGTACTGCATTGATACAATCTAATAGAGCCTTTTGCGAATACACAGAGTAATGTGGTTTTTATCATCCTCTAATAGCCACACAAGAGACACCACCAGAGATACATTAAAGGGAGGATTATAATTATCAACACCAGTAGGGGTGCTAGACAACGCCAACTCCGCACAGATCTGAATGAGGGGCTGAATTTCCTCAAACAAAAAGCTGCCTTGATCCACCAGAGAATGAGCCAGACGGATACATTCCAGAAATTGTTCCCTAGCCTGCTCTTTCAAGATTTGGCAACAATATTCCCTGTCTTCTTCTATAAGCAGGGCAAAATACACAACCTCCTCAGACTCCATCTTGCAACAATTACTAGATGCTAAAATCGAATTTCTCAGGTGCAGTATTATGTCAGGGATGCAAGCATCCAATAAGGGTAAACAGATCAATTGGCTGCACCTAAAGAAATCAGGACCATATGGATAAGTGAAAAAGATATGTTTATTAATAGAGTTGAGCAAACACCTGGATGTTCGGGTTCGGCGGGTTCGGCCGAACTTCGCGGAAACGTTCGGGTTCGGTACCGAATGTTACCCGAACTTGACCCCGGACCCCAAACCCCATTAAAGTCAATGGGGACCCGAACTTTTCGGCACAAAAATGGCTGTAAAAAAGTCCTGGAAAGTGCTAGAGGGCTGCAAAAGGAAGAAAATGTGAGATGTTATTAGATCTGCAATCTGTCCCTCAAAGCAGTAGTAATCTCTACCTAGTCCAGTATCAGATCGTTCTATAATCAGATCATTCTGTAATGCAGGATGAGAGATCGTTCTGTAATCAGATCGTTCTATAATGCAGGATGAGATGTTATTAGATTTGCAATCTGTCCCTCATATAGAGGCTGGGTCACATGATGCACTGGCCAATCCCAGCCATGCCATTAGTAGGCATGGCTGTAATGGCTTCTAGGGAAAACCAGTGAAACGCTTGTTGATTGGCTGCCCTGCAGCTATTCAACATGCGTCATAAAATACCAGAACCCAGAACCCGAACCCAGACTTTTTCTCAAACGTTCGGGTTCGGGACACGGACACCCGAAAGTTCGGTACGGACCCAAACTTTACAGTTCGGGTTCGCTCAACTCTATTTATTAATGAAAATGACATGCATCCAATACCAGCAACAATGACAATAAACAAATAAGGTGGAATGTAAAAGAAACAAGAAAACACAGTAAATGCCCTAACCAACTAACTATTTACAAATAAGGTAACACGCAAAAGAATACCAGCAGAGACAGGGGACAAGGGGGACAGAAAGCCAGCAGCAGGAAGCAAGTCACAGGAAACAGGACTCCAGGTCAGGATCAGGAACAAGGAACAGAGGACAGAACAGTCTCAGGCAGGAACATGGCTTGCAGAAACAATACTAAAGTCCTGAACCTCAGTGAAGGGCAGGCTTATATACTCCCAGCAGATTATGTCCGGTGCAGCCTGATTATTAGTAAGTCCATCTGCTGGGAGACACCCGCTGGTGGCCACCAGAACTACACCCTCTGGTGCTGAAAGCAACAGTGCCACCTGCAGGTGAGCTAAGCAGTGACACGGGTCCTGACAGATTCTTAAGCCGGAGCAGGCTCTAAAGGTCATAAATACCTCTTGAATGTGAACCGTGTCTGTTTTAGGATTAGATGTGAAGATTAATATGTCGTCTGCGAACAATGCAATGCATAGTTCGTGTGAGCCCACCTTGATGCCATGGAGGTTAGAGTGAAAAAGCAGGTATCAGGAAAGGGGTTCCAAGGCTATATTGAAAAGGAGTGGGGATAGGGGGCAGCCCTGGCTGGTGCCTTTATGTAAATGGATGCTGGATGTGATATGGCCCACCGCAATTGCACAGGCTGATGGGGCTGAATACATAGTGTGAATTAAATGGGAAAAGGGGCATGTGAACCCAAACTTTGCCAGGACCAGACTCAACCAGCGAAAGCTTACATTGTCAAATGCTTTTTCTGCATCAAGAGTGATTATGGCAGTCTCGCCGGTTGAGTTGGCCCGACTGATTACAAAATTGTCAATACTTTGCGTATATTAGACTTCGCTGACCTTTCTTGTGTGAAACATGCCTGTGCAGGATGGATAAGAGATGGCATTATTGGGGCAAGCCTGTTAGCCATAATTTTCGAGAGAATTTTAGAATCTAAATTAAGTAAGGATATGGGGCGGTATGAGCTTGGTTCGGTAAAGTCCTTTCCTTTTTTTGGTATTCATTTTATATAAGCTTGGAGGCCTGAGGGTAGGTATTTGTTCTCATCTAAGATGGTTTGGTATAGCGATTGAAGGATGGGGGCTAGAGCTTCGGGTGGGAGTTTGTAAAACTCGGATGTATATCAGTCCAGGCCTGGTGCTTTGCCTGGAGATAGGGCCTTTATTGTGGAGGTAATTTCCTCTAAGGAGGAATAGTTGCGCTAGAAGAGTGTCATCAATGGTGGGAAGAGAGATATTGTCAAGAAAGGATAGGGCTGTGGGATCGTCTATGGGTTTGGGGCCATATAGTGATGCATAGAAGTTTTCAAGAACAGGTTCACTTCCTTGGGTGAGATAGTTAGGTGTCTCATTGCGTCTTTCAGGGTGGCTATGTGCGTGGGAGTGTGGGGTCCTTTGCACAGGCGAGCTAACAGTTTGCCCGATTTATTGCCGAATTTGTGGTATTTTAGATCATTCATCGATTAATATAATCTTTCTTGTGCCTCTGCCCACAAATCATAGCGATCTTTGGCCTTACGCCATGTAGCTCTCTTTTCTGAAGAATTGTCATGGGCTAGGTTGGCTTGCGCAATGCGCAGAGCTTTGCTCGCCTCAGCTTGTTCTTTGGATATTGGTTTTTTGTAGCCAGAGGCATACAAAATGATTTTTCCCCATAGGATTGCCTTCCCAGCCTCCCACAGTAAAATCGGGTTGTCACTGTGTGCCACATTGTGTGTCATGTAGTCATGCCATGTGTCATGGATGATTTGTTGTAGAGTCTTATCGTGGGCTAGGTATGAGGGGATGAGTAGGGAATGGTTATGCGCTGCCAATTACAGTGTAAGGTTAACAGGCAATCTAAGGTATGTTATTAAGGCTGCTGCTGCCACCTATAGTGTTTCACACCACCTATAAATATTGAAAGCCAATAAGAAATGTGGAAGCACTACCTTCACGCAATAAATCAATAATAATAATGGTAAAAAATATTAAAATGTTTAATAGGAAAGTAGTAAATGACAAATGCTTAAAATTAATAATAATGAGTAATGCTTCAAAGTGCCTTAGTGCTAACCAAAAAGTGCATGTAAAGCAATATAAGAAACAATGTTATAAAATAAACAAAAAGAACACACAAGTGCTTCTCATAAAGTGCATACGAATCCAGTAGATTAATAATATTGATAGACGTGCAAAGAGTGCTAACAAGTAAAGTGCTGATGGCATCAAACAATGAAATAAGCTGAAAGTCTACAAGTGTGAGTAAAGTCTATGGGAAAACATACAGTCAGGTCCATAAATATTGGGACACCAACACAATTCTAATCTTTTTGGCTCTATACACCACCACAATGGATTTGAAATGAAATGAACAAGATGTGCTTTAACTGAAGACTTTCAGCTTTCATTTGAGGGTATTTACATCTAAATCAGGTGAACGGTGTAGGAATTACAACAGTTTGTAAATGTGCCTCCCACTTTTTAAGGGACCAAAAGTAATGAGACAATTGGCTGCTCACCAGCTGTTCCATGGCCAGGTGTCTGTTATTCCCTCATTATCTCATTTACAAGGAGCAGATAAAAGGTCCAGAGTTCATTTCAAGTGTGCTATTTGCATTTGGAATCTGTTGCTATCAACTCTCAATATGAGATCCAAAGAGCTGTCACTATCAGTGAAGCAAGCCATCATTAGGCTGAAAAAACAAAACAAACCCGTCAGAGAGATAGCAAAAACATTAGGTGTGGCCAAATCAACTGTTTGGAACATCCTTAAAAAGAAAGAACGCACCGGTGAGCTCAGCAACACCAAAAGACCCGGAAGACCACGGAAAACAACTGTGGTGGATGACCGAAGAATTCTTTCCCTGGTGAAGAAAACACCCTTCACAACAGTTGGCCAGATCAAGAACACTCTCCAGGAGGTAGGTGTATGTGTGTCAAAGTCATCAATCAAGAGAAGACTTCACCAGAGTGAATATAGAGGGTTCACCACAAGACGTAAACTATTGGTGAGCCTCAAAAATAGGAAGGCCAGATGAGACCAAGATCAACTTGTACCAGAGTGATGGGAAGAGAAGAATATGGAGAAGGAAAGGAACTGCTCATGATCCAAAGCATACCACCTCATCAGTGAAGCATGGTGGTGGTAGTGTCATGGCGTTGGCATGTATGGCTGCCAATGGAACTGGTTCTCTTGTATTTATTGATGATGTGACTGCTGACAAAAGCAGCAGGATGAATTCTGAAGTGTTTTGGGCAATATTATTTGCTCATATTCAGCCAAATGCTTCAGAACTCATTAGACGGCACTTCACAGTGCAGATGGACAATGACCCGAAGCATACTGCGAAAGCAACCAAAGAGTTTTTTAAGGGAAAGAAGTGGAATGTTATACAATGGCCAAGTCAATCACCTGACCTGAATCTGATTGAGCATGCATTTCACTTGCTGAAGACAAAACTGAAGGTAAAATTCCCCAAGAACAAGCAGGAACTGAAGACAGTTGTAGTAGAGGCCTGGCAGAGCATCACCAGTGATGAAACCCAGTGTCTGGTGATGTCTATGCGTTCCAGACTTCAGGCTGTAATTGACTGCAAAGGATTTGCAACCAAGTATTAAAAAGTGAAAGTTTAATTTATGATTGTTGATGGGTCACTTCCCTCGTGCGGTAAGAAATAGGAATGGTAGGTGGACACCTAAGGAAGTGTATGTCAGTCCAGGTATTTATAACCCTGTAACTGTGTTAAGATTAGAAAAACCGAGATATGTGGTGGTGTTACCTAAACTTTACTTTGCTTGTTCTACACGAGATTGACGTCTGAAAGTCGAAATTAAACTCCCATAAATGTAGGTTTAGTCCACTTGTAACATCCTTAATGTTGTCAAAAATATACACGGAGGGTGAAAAATTCCCTGGTTTTCATTACCCTGTCTAATTGTTAGTATTTAATTTGAAAGTGAAAAATTATGAACCAACGTTTAGGAAACGTCAGTTAATGTCGGACTTCAGACCTTGCGTATCTGTAGTGGTCTGTGACCCAAAGTAGTGACCAC
>BLSH010539852.1:2338846-2368562 GCA_018402905.1 Glandirana rugosa
ATTGGAAATGGATCAAAAAACAATATATTCAGAAACGGATCAAAAAACAATATATTTAATCACTTCACTACAAAACAAAAGCGACTCCGTTGAACATTTTCCCTGAGGAAGGGTCTATCAAGGACCCGAAACGTTAACGTTGGACACTGGGATACCAATCACCATCTCCCCGGTTGGACAACGAAAAGCTCGTTTTGATATAAAAGCTATGTATATATATTTGTGATATATCATGTAACGTATTTGCTTGATCACATGATACCAATATATGCTACTCAAGGTGTGCCGAATTGGGCATCCCCTTTTTTAGAATAAATATAATATTCTTTTTAACATATCTGACTTCAGTGTGTGATATTGCTGCCTATAAAGTCCCACCAAGGGGGTCAATTTCTTATCTAATATACACATTCAGGGATGAGGCAGCTATCACCACAAATGTCACTGACATACGGAACATTGAATTAATTATTGCAGTATTGGAGATATTTTTTCATTTACATGGTGATCTACTATCGGATAAACTAATAAGGGGATTCCAACTACAAGCCACAACGGGGTACTAACCGGACATATATCTGCGTCAGTCATGCGCTACTAGACCCATTGGGGTCATTGTTTGAGGTGAGCCTCCAATCCATCCGGTGGAGGACACCGTGTGGTCACGGTTCTGCATGTTATAGATACAGCACCTATGTGAGACTAGACCCGGTGGGGTCTTCTCTAGAGGTGAGGGTCCACTCTACCCGGTGAAGGGAGCACGCCATTCTTTATCCTGACCATCCACCTGTGGATTGTTATATTCCTCACAAGAAAGGATTCCTTCACATATGTTTTCCCATAGACTTTGCTCACACTTGTAGACTTTCAGCTTATTTCATTGTTTGATGCCATCAGCACTTTACTTGTTAGCACTGTTTGCACGTCTATCAATATTATTAATCTACTGGATTCGCATGCACTTTATGAGAAGCACTTGTGTGTTCTTTTTGTTTATTTTATAACATTGTTTCTTATATTGTTTTACATGCACTTTTTGGTTAGCACTTAGGCACTTTGAAGCATTACTCATTATTATTAATTCTAAGCATTTGTCATTTACTACTTTCCTATTATAAACATTTTAATATTTTTTACCATTATTATTATTGATTTATTGCGTGAAGGTAGCGCTTCCACATTTCTCATTGGCTTTCAATAAGTATGAGGGGAAGCACCAGATCCGCAGATTGCTCTGCATGATCAGGCCCGGCAGATCAACTGAGATGGGGGCATGATCTGAAATGGCCATATCGTAAATGCAAGTATTTGTGGCGTGGGCAAGGAGGAGGGAGTTTATAAAGATATAGCCAATTCTTGACAAAGAATTGTGTGGGTGGGAGAAAAAGGAGAACTCTCTGCTCTCCGAATGAGTTAGTCTCCAGAGATCAGTAAGTTGCAGGCTGTCAGCAAATTGTGTTAGGTGTGTGGGGGATGTTATAATGTGAAGTGCCACAGAGCCGTTGCTAGGTGACTTATCTTCCCAGGTATCCATGACCGAGTTGAAGTCTCTAGCCACCAGTAGTGGTAGATGGAGATGTGTGGCTAAGCTGGAAGTTAGATTTTGGAAAAAACATTTTGAGGGGGAGTTGGGGGCATAAACGTTCGCTACCACCCACTGACCGATCTGCATTTTGAGTTTGGCTGTGAGTACCCGACCCTCGTTATCGGCATGAGTTGAGATCACCTCGCAAGGGAGATTTTTATGTATGAGCAGGAGGACCCCTGCTCTGCCTTTTACTGCAGGAAAGCTGAAAACCTGTCCCACCCAGAGTTTTTGCATGTGAGTGAAATCTGTGAATGTGAGGTGCGTTTCTTGTAATAGGGCTATGTCAGCCTTCATGCGTTTATTTGGGGAACACAGCGTTTAACACTCCATGAGATGGCTTTCATGGGCTAGAGTGACTTAGGAAGGTTTCATTAGTGAGATATGGATATGCGTTATTGTAACATAGCAGGTTGGGGTAGGTGTCGCTTAGGGGCCAAAAATGCCATGGCCTAGCAACGGTTTTAGGGTCTTGGGGTGGGGGAGGGGAACTAAAAAAGTCATGGTCAAAAATATGAACATGCAGTAACATAACCTTGGGAGCCTGTGCTTCCCTTTTTTCCACATGTGTGCCTTAAACATACAAACAGCGTTACCGGGAGATGATGTGGTCCTTGCCTGCGAGCACTGGGCCAACCCTCTTGCAGAGGAGGAAGACAGGAGGGGGGTATCAGGCTGACCTCTACACGGAGTTAGTGAGAGACTGACTCAGGGCATCCTGCAGTAAAGTTGTGCTGGTGGCCTCACTCGAGGAGTCCTGAAACTGACTCTATTGCAATTGTTAAAAGTAATAGGCCATACAGACAAAGTATAACCTTGAGAAATCTAGATGAAAATCTAAACGAACATATGTAAGTAATACCCACATGGTCTCCAAGGAGATGAAGGAGGGAGTAGAGTGCAGCTAGGCTGTAAGTCACTTTTGTCTATTGCCCCCAGCAGCTTTAGAGAGGTGTTGTTTCTTGGTGCGGTCCTTCCGCAGGCTTCGTTGGTCTCTTGGTGCAACCAGGCGAGGTGGGTCAGATGATATAGAGGTGTCCATCAGAATATGGAGGTATGATTGTAGGAAATGCATGGCTTCCTCTGGGTAGGAGAAGGACTTGGGCTCACCTGAGGGTGCCTTGAACCACAGGACCGCCGGATAGATAAGATAGGGTGAATTTGATCCCCTTCTTGTAAAGGGTTGCACATATGGATTGAAATGCTTCGGGTCTCCAGGAGACCTCCTGAGAGTAATCTGCAAACGGTAATAGTTTATGACCTCCCAGTTGCAAGGATTTTAGATTCCAGAATGACTTTAGAATGTTGTTTCTGTATGCGTAGTTCAAATAGCGCACAATCATTGGTATTGGAGTACGCCTGTCATTGGACAGAGCTCCTAGCCTGTGTGCCCTTTCCACAATGCAGTGCACTGATATGCCTAGGGCATGTCCAGAATACATACAGCACATATATCATGGAGTGAGTCAGTATTGAAGGATTCTGGGAGACTGATTATTCTTAGATTATTCCTTCTGGAACGATTTTCGAGATCGTCCAGTTTGTCGAGTATACATTTCTGGGCCTGCTTGGATTGCTGTTCTGAAGAAGCTCTATGGGTTTGCGGTCCTCATGGTGTGACTCCCGTGGACCTAAGTATATAGGTAGAGCTAGTGCCACATCCCAAAATGACAGAAGAGTACTGGGCATTTCCAATATGAAGATTAGGGACTTTATAGGCACTGTGGTAGAAAGATCCAAGCATGAAACTTGGATATGTAAAAAATATATGCTTTATTCAAATGTTAAAAAACATAATAAAACAAATACGTAGTTCACCCAAGGGTATATGATCCTGTGGTGGTGGGCATCATGCAGGGGAAAACCCCTCTCGAATCCCTACCCTCAATAGCCCTCAATCAGTACAAGTCTGATAAGTCCCTTGACCTTATTCAAAGCACTAAGCAGTATGGAGTTTGTTTCCTCAATATTATATTTTGTTCCCCCACAGCTCTTTCTGGTTCTGCCCTCTAACCTCTACATCACTACAGGAGACAATAGTAATATGGCGGTCAGCAGGAGGTACAACTGAGAGAGCTGCTGGGGGCCCAGAAGATGGCATTCCGGAAGTCTTGGATTCCCAATGGACTTTGTAGAATTATCCATATAGAACAGAGCAGTAGGGCTGAGGCTTCATTTCTGGGCAATGGAGGGTTCACCCCATACTCAGCCAAAGCAAACCTTCGGCTGTGCAAGAAGTAATTTATTAGTAGTAATATACATAGTAGGCTTGTGCAATTCGTTTCGTTCCAAATTTCATTTTTAACGAATTTTGCAAAATTCGGCAATTCGGACGAATTCCGAATTTTCAATTTCCAAATTTTTCCGAATTTTCGTTTTTCCGAATCGTGGTAATTCGGCAATTGCGGTAATTAGGAAATCCGAAATTCAGAAATTCGGAAGTCCGAAAATTTGAAAATAACTAAGAATATTTGAAATAATAACTAACTAATAACTATGAAATGTATCACTAATAGCCATACTTTCAAGAAAATTCCAATAGCTATAATTTAATAGTTATGTATTATTATTTCAAATGTTCTTTCTTATATCCGAATTTCGGAAATAAGGAAGACCATTTGTAATAATAAGTTATTCATTTAATATTTTAACTTATTACAAATTATAACAAGCTATTATTATTTCAAAATGTTTTCCTTATTTCTGACTTTTGCCATGTTTGACTGTATATATGCATACTGTATGTATGTGTGTGTGTGTGTATACTGGGTGTGTATATACAGTATACATACAATATACATACAATATACATACAATATACACAGAGTATATGCACATCCAGTATACACACACACACACACATACATGCATACAGTATGCATATATACAGTCACACACTGCAAAAGTTGGAAATAAGGAAGAATATTTGAAATAATAGCTTATTATTATTTATAATAAGTTAAAATAATAGATTATTAACTTATTATTTCAAATGTTCTTCCTTATTTCCAAGAACATCTGAAATAATAGTAGCTTATTATTACTTATAATGAGTTAAAATAATACATTTATAACTTATTATTTCAAATGTACTTCATTAATTCCAAATTTCCGAAATTCGGAAATACGTAAATAAGAAAGAACATTTGAAATAATAATAAATAACTATTAAATTATAGGTATTGTAATTTTCTTGAAAATATGGCTATTAGTGATAAATTTCATATTTAAGTTCACTAACAGCCAAACTTTCAAGGAAGTTTCAATACCTATAATTTAATAGTTAATTATTATTATTTCAAACGTTCTTTCTTATTTCTGAATTTTGGAAATAAGGAAGAACATTTGAAATAATAAGTTATTCATTTATTATTTTAACTTATTATAAATTATATAAAGCTATTATTATTTTAAATGTTCTTCCTTATTTCCGACCTTTGCAGTGTGTGAATGTATATATGCATACTGTATGTATGTATGTAGGTATGTGTGTGTGTATACTGGGTGTGTATATACTGTGTGTATATTTTATGTATATTGTATGCATACACACAGTATACATACTTTCAAGGAAATTCCAATACCTATAATTGAATAGTTATTTATTATTATTTCAAATGTTCTTTCTTATTTCCGAATTTTGGAAATAAGGAAGAACATATGTAAATCATATATTAATACCACGCTAGAGGAAAAAATGAGTGTTGATATTACATGAGAGGGTATGGGCTGCTGCTCTATTTCACAACCAAAAGATAAATACAGTATGTCAAAACCATGAGCAGCGCTAAATACCATTCATTATGACAAGAACAGGTTAATACCCCTCTTTGTCGTAATATAAATAAAAATGAGCACCACTCTTAATCAAATTTGTGGATACAAAAGCCAGGTACAGGTGAAAAAAACAGTCTTTGGAAATGACTAATATATGTCCTTGATAAACATAATACACTAGAAATGGACAGTCCTTAGAGAAACAATAGATAAAGATCCTTGATAGTTGAACCGCCACACCAGGCGCAGAGTAAAAAGAGGAGACACCCGACTTGTTACACAGCACTGCATACAGTGTGAATCCTTCACCGGACAGCTTATATGCTTACCAGATGCAGCTGGTAAAACTGCCTTTGGATTATTACCCTGCCAGGGTCCCCCTGCAGGGATGTGGAATCCTTTCAGACTGCAGAAGTTCCGACCGAAAGCGCTCGGTATCCAGGATCGAGCCGCAATGAATACCCAGAGGGATATAAGAAAAGCCCAATGGTGTAATCCAGTAACACTTAAGTAAATTTATTGATAAAAAATATTGCACTTACATTATATAAATAAGAAATCCGCAGTGTAAGAATGTGCTGGCCAGCACTCACACAACCGATCGTATCAGCACTCACAAGATCGATTGTGTCTGATCCGATCGAAGGATGGTACCGTTAGCGCGTCCTTCCCTGACGTACGTTTTGTCTGATAAGGCTTTGTCAAAGGAAGAACATATGAAATAATAAGTTATTAATTTATTATTATAAAAAGCTATTATTATTTCAAATGTTTTTTTCTTATTTCCGAATTTTGAAAATTCGGAAATAAGGAAGAACATTTGAAATAATAAGTTAATGATTTATTATTTTAACTTACTATACATTATAGTAAGCTATTATTATTTCAAATGTTCTTTCTTATTTCTGAATTTCAGAAATTCGTAAATAAGGAAGAACATTTGAAATAATAAGTTAATGATTTATTATTTTAACTTATTATACATTATAATAAGCTATTATTATTTCAAATGTTCTTCCTTATTTTCGACTTTTGCAGTGTGTGACTGTATATATGCATACTGTATGTATGTATGTATGTATGTGTGTGTATACTGGGTGTGTATATACTGTGTGTATATTGTATGTATATTGTATGTATACACACAGTATATACACACTCAGTACACACACATACATACATACATACAGTATGCATATATATAGTCACACACTGCAAAAGTCGGAAATAAGGAAGAACATTTGAAATAATAATAGCTTATTATAATTTATAATAAGTTAAAATAATACATCAATAACTTATTATTTCAAATGTTGTTCCTTATTTCCAAATCTCCGAAATTCTGAAATAAGAAAGAACATTTGAAATAATAATGAATAACTATTAAATCATAGGTATTGGAATTTTCTTGAAAATATGGCTATTAGTGATAAATGTCATATTTAAGTTCACTAACAGCCAAACTTTCAAGGAAATTCTAATACCTATAATATAATAGTTATTAGTTAATTATTATTTCAAATGTTCTTAGTTATTTTCGAATTTTTGGATTTCTGAATTTCAGAATTTCAGATTTTCGGCTGTTCCGATTGCCAAATTTCTGAATTACCGCAATTGACGAATTACCACAAATTTCCGAATTACCGCAATTGACGAATTACCGCGAATTTCCGAATTTCGGATTTCCGAATTTTTTAATTTCCAAATTTTTTTAATTTCCGAATTTCCGAAAAAATAAAAATACAAAAACGAAAAAAAACTATTTTTTCAGCCATGCACAAGTCTAATGCATAGGACTAATAGTGAAGGGATTGTCAAACAATGGGTTTCTGGGCACTGCCAGTAGGGACATGTACAAATGCTAAAAAAAGTATTTAAATACCATTGTATAGGTAGTAACACTTTTAAAAGGGTTTAAAGAGCAGCATTAAAATGCACAGTTCAGACTTCTGATTCCGGCACCCCATGTGAGGCAGCAGGGAATGGCGGCTCCGGGATCCACAGCTTACATAGCCGGCATCTGAGAGTGGTGAGTGGCACCCGCCCACCCTCCCCACCGCACACAGAGCATGGAGGATGGATAAATAACCATAGCGCTGCCAATATGGTGAATGGAGCCTTGGCACCAGACTCCTCCGCCAATACAGCGATCCCAGTGCACCAGTCCACACAGATATCCGCCATCCCTGAAGACCAGTATGCGGGTCTGGCGCAGGCTGTTGCTACCCTGCTGTCACCTACAATCACAGCAGTGGTGGACAGGGCCATAGCAGCGGGGATACCTCAGCTCAGGAAGGAGCTGGGAGATCACACACACAGGATCCAAGAGCTAGGGCAGAGAGTGTCAGATATTGAGGACGAGTTACAAAACACTGCTTCTTCAGAACAGAAGGGTACTGGGCGTTTCCAATAGGAAGATTAGGGACTTTATAGGCACTGTGGTAGAAAGATCCAAGCATGAAACTTAGATATGTAAAAAAGATATGCTTTATTCAAAAATGTTAAAAAACATAATAAAAACTAATACGTAGATCACCTGGGGCAACCCCTCTCGAATCCCTACCCTCAATAGCCCTCAATCAGTACAGTGGCATAGACAGTAGTAGAAAGCAAATACAATTACCCATACTACCATATGTCACTATAACAAGAAAAAGGGGGCAAAAAAGGAGGGACCCGTAGGTTGTGGTGGGCCCAGGGGGGGGGATTCAGAGGCGGGGCTCCAGCAGACATCCACCAGCATAGGGATGTTCAGTTGCTTGATACCATCTCTACATGTTTCCTCAGGAGAACCGAGGGTGAGCATTACCATAAAATCCTATGGAGTTAAGCATAGGACAAAGTATCACTACATATTTTGGAAACATGGTAGCTTATCAAACCATATTGCAAGTAAAAATGAAAAAAAAAAAACGCATTCGAATACGGATCACATAAATGCTGAATACATATACGCTTATACATACAGCTCCATATGTCTGTGGTGAGCATCAGGAGAGACCCAAGTGGAGGATGGACTGCGGAAAGCCCCATACATACATAGCACCGCCCCCCCCTCCCCCGCACGATGGATGTGGGGACAGACCTAGGTAATAATTAAACACATTATAGTATATATAGGGATACCTTCAATCATATAATTGCTAATAGAGCCTAGGCTGTGTATATAGACAGCCTAGGCACTATTAGCAATTATATGAATCGGAAGTCTGAATTGTGCATTTTAATGCTGCTCTTTAAACCCTTTTAAAAGTGTTACTACCTATACAATGGCATTTAAATACTTTTTTTAGCATTTGTACATGTCCCTACTGGCAGTGCCCAGAAACCCATTGTTTGACAATTCCTACGCTATCAGTCCTATGTATACCACTACTAATAAATTACTTCTTGCACAGCCGACGGTTTGCTTTGGCTGAGTATGGGGTGAACCCTCCATTGCCCAGAAATGAAGCCTCAGCCCTACTGCTCTGTTCTATATGGATAATTCTCCAAAGTCCATTGGGCATCCAAGACTCCTGGAATGTCATATTCTGGGTCCCCAGCAGCTCTCTCAGTTGCACCTCCTGCTGGCCGCCATATTACTATTGTCTCCTGTAGTGATGTAGAGGTTAGAGGGCAGAACCAGAGAGAGCTGTGGGGGAACAAAACATAATATTGAGGAAACAAACTCCATACTGCTTAGTGCTTTGAATAAGGTCAAGGGACCTATCAGACTTATCTGTGTGTCTTGTATGGGGATAAGAGTCAAGAGAATTAAGCCAAGGTATTGACAAACAAAGGGCATAGGGAGCTAGACATTGACAGGGTGGACATGTGTTAAATTGCCAATGCAAAAATATATCAATACTATACTCCCCCACCCCCTTGAGCAGCTAAAATATTGTACCTCCCTAGGGAGAAGGGGGTTCTGGGGAGGACCACCGAGGTCGGAGAGATCTCTTGGCAATTAGACCTAACCTAACCTTCCTCTTTATCCCCGTTTAATTTACTTATTATTTGTTATGCATTTTACATCGTAATCCTTATCCTCGCACATTTGAGACAACTTAACATTTTGATTCAACAGTAAAATGTTCTAAGCTGTTTTCCACAAATACACCAACTGTGACAATATATGACCATATGATGGTCATATACATATACTGTATGTACTAAAAACCTTTCTTTTCAATAAAATTTGCTTGGGAAAAAAATGAATAAACAGTTTGACAGGGAGAGAGCCCTCAATTTTATGCAACTTCCAGGGTGATGTGGGAAAAACACCAATTCTTCAAATTACATGCTTCAGAGATTACTTTAAGCTTTATACAGGGTTACAGAACAGTATAATTGTCTGGGAAAGCATCAATGACACCGCATTCTGGCATCACATTTTTTTTGTATGATGCATTTTGCTATACAGTATGTACATTATTCCTTGTCTTACATAAAACAGCAGCGCCTCTCTCTAATTAATTGTACCTTGATAAAAGTGTTTTTTGCTGTGAATTAAGCAGTTCAAGTAATAGGTAGAACAGAACTAAAATCAGAAGGTTCACATAAATAAAATAATGCTATTAGTGCAGTACTATATTGTATTGTCTACAAGGTTTAATAAGATGTAAAAACCACTTCAAAAACCACATACCCTATATTCTAGAGATAAGGCAATTGTTATGAAGAAATACAGATTACAGAGCCATAGTTCAGAAACAATAGTCTGACATATAGCACAGTGGCTGGATAGTATATAACCAGCTTGACTGGGCAGCAATGTAAGAGGGAGAGACAACACAGATTGCAGAGACATGCTGAACATCATGTAAGAATTTTAGAATTTAAACTCATAAGGCAAGAGCAGTGTGGAAACATGTAGAATGGTGAAAAAAAATCTGAGCATCATTTATCAGTACTATGTGACTTTGATAGTTCTCCAAAACAATGGCAGCAAATTAAGAGTGCATCAATAGACATATTGGGAAATAAGTGAATTCATTTGATGAGACTGTCTGGAAATAGTCTAGAAGTCTTCTAACAAAGGACGGAGATTGGAAATGGCTCAGCATTCTGGGTTGGAATACAGCAAGAGGGTGTCTAAGGAATTTGACTAATCCACTGTCTTTATTATGCCACATTTTGAGAATGGGCAATTATGTGGATTCTAGAAGAACATGTTTCTGCCACAGCTGGAGGAAGAGTGAAGTTAGGCTATTTAAAAGACAACATTCATGAATTTTTATGCCAGAAAAACAAATTGGTATACAAGATACGATTTAGATTTATTTTAGGAGGCAAAAGCTGTGAAAGTGGAGAGCAGGTTCATAGGTTAACATGAGGCAACATCTTTGGTCAAGACAGGAATTGGCATACATTAAACTATGCATATTCTATACATACATTCTATATCATGTTCGTTTTGTTCCAAATTAATATTCGGATGAATTTTTGTTAGTCGGAGATTCGGATATATCCAAATACCCAAATTACAATATACAGTAAACAAATTTTACTGAATGCTCCGAATAACTAAACAAAATTTGTCCGAATTTTGGAAATTCGGACTGAAATTCGAATTGAATTTTACATCAAACTCTAGTCGCATTCTAACTGTACACATATTGCTGAAATCAAAGACTGTGAGTGTTATTGAAGTATTATTTCGAAATAATGCTGTGTTAGTTAAGCCAAAGGTGATTTAAAGAGTCATTGTAATCATTTGATGAAGATTTTACTTTTGTTTGTTCACTTTGCCACATTTGAATCGAACAAAAATGATAAATTCAAAGAAAATTCGAAAAATCCCGAACACACATTCCAAATACGAATCCCAAATTTGTATCGAATGAATCAACTGAATTTAATGAAACTAAATAACTAGATTAACAAATCGAAACGAAACATGCACATGTCTACCACACATTGAGAAGTCATAAATCCAAGTTCTTATAAAATGATTAAAGTTAAATTACATAATTTAAGATCACGTGTATATTAAGCCCACCATTGGTAGGGTGCTGCTGTAAAAAAAACTATAGTTGCTCTTCTCCTGCACTAAATAAACTCCCAGAAAAGTCAGAGTGTTTTAAGAGGACTGGGAGGACCTTACAAGGTATAGAAAAAAATGGGAAAGATTACCATTTTTTATTAGGTTGGCTACATTGAAATGGGTCCAGCCAGCAAGAGTCAATTTAAGTGAGCATAATAAGAGAGTGATATTGTATTGATATAGCTGATTTGGGTTCTTGGGAATAAATACACCTAAATATGTAATTTTGCATTACATAATAGGATAACGTTCACTTCAAGTAGGTGCGTTGTGGTGATCAAGTTTATAGGATACACTGAAATTTGGCCAAAATTATTAATCATCCACAAAATCTTGGGGAGGGACTGTTCAGGGCATGAGTTTAAAACAAGTCATCTGCAAAGGTTGTTATCTTTATTAGCCTTTCACCTATGGATATACCTAGAAAAGTGGGCAAAGACTCTAGGTAGGGGGTTAATGTATAAAATGCTTACTGTGCGGATATGACAAGCATCCGCACAATCAGGATGAAAATTGCCATGTTTTCTCTAATATGTGTAGTTCCTAAATTGTCAGTGCCACTTACTGCATAGTAATAGTGATTTTTTTTCCAGAAATACCTCAATCAGTAAAAAGCCTTTTGTGGTAAATATGCCATTTTGCATCCTGACTGTGTAAATGTTTGCCACATGCGCACAACAAACATTTTATACATAGACCCCCAGGAGTTGCAACAGGGGATATAATGCGAGATTGAAGAAAATGAGGGAAAGGGGGCAACCTTGTCTAGTGCCTTGAGAAATTGGTATAAGAAAAGAACAATGATTATTGCTTATACTTTTGGTTGAGGGATTATGGTAAATGCACTGTATGCAGGAAGAAAAGTCAAAATGTCCAAACGCTCTGGAAGAAAGCATATGGTTTTAAGGGCCACTCTATTTTAGCAAAGGCTGTTTTAGCATCTAGGCTTAAATGATAGTAGGAGAAGATGGGGAAAGCTGTAATTTGGCTTAAACCTTGGCTGTAATGGCAGTACATGTGTTTTTTTACAGCAGGCAGGAAGTCAGTTACAGGAATGTGAGTTTGGATGTGATTCTCCATAATTTTAACTAAAAGCTTGTAGGCAGGTGCCTACTAAGTTGATGTTATGTTATTTTGTCGTCTGTACTAATTGTTACACTGTTTACATATGTGACCCTTCTAAGCTGTGCCTCCAAGTCAGGGGTTAACCATGCTGGCCGTGTTTCGAAGGCTTTTTTGGCTGGTCCCATCCTCAAGTAGATCAAAGGAGTGAGCCATCTGTAGTTTGGGTCACTCCATGTATGGGAGCTGGAACAAGAAATTGCAGTACTATGTAACAATTACTTTGCCTTTGTGTTTCCCCTTGGCGGGAACTCATTCAGGGTTCCAGGACACGGACTGATGGACTTGTACAAGTGCTCTATGGACTTTAAGGACTCTCTCTCTTCAATTAAAAGGTATGACTACATCAATTGGCAGGGGGTACCAGGAGCCACTAAACTAGCACTTTGTAAGAGGAATAAGATGTTAATAAAGAAGCTATCTGTAATGCTGTGTTATATTTAAACAACTTTAGTGAACTAACTTTGCTGTTAACTTCTCTTTGTCTGGTCCGAAGTTACTTGAAGACATACTTAAAGGGGTGCATGAAAAAAATAACATACATATGGTCACACCAGGGGACAAGACGATACAACAGAAGATGTAGTACCAGTGTCTGAATAAATAGTCAAGCTATCTAGAAAAGGCTTTCTTGCCAGTGCAAAAGACCACAGTACTAGTGTCTATAAGCATTTAGCAGCCAGCCAGTTGGGAAGCTGAGGTAACTTGGCATAGGTGACAGAGAGCGCCAGTAGTAAAGGATGGGTTCCTTCCCTAGCAATCAGTACCCCAATCTTGGGTCCAGCTTGAGGTATGGGGTGTCCTAGGAGCCCAACCTGTATGTAACGGAAGATGGAGTAAGACGTTCGGGGAATAGTGAGCATGGGTTTTGTACAGAAACAAGCTTCCTGGGATCCAAGTTTAGTCACAGGTGGAGTAAAGAGTTAAACATACAGATCAGTGTCATTGGGATGAGGTGACAGGTAACTGGGCTGGTGCAGTCTGGTGCACGTAACATGGCACAAGCTCAGAAATGCAGCACGGAGGGAGAGAAGTGCAATAAAGTTGAAAGAACAGTGCCACAGGATTCAAGAATTAAGGCCCCTTTCACATGGGGTAGTCTCCGGGTGGACTTTGCTTGCTCAGCGGGGGGTCTGTCCACTGATCCCTTGCAGATCAGAACAGAGCGGACAGATAACAGGTCTGTGTCTGCTCCGCTTATGCAGTGCGGACACAATGGGCGTTCAAATGTAAATGGACCGGCTGTCTGTTTACATCCGACTGCCCTTTGATCCAATCCGCCCAAATGGAGGGGAAAGGATCTCCTTCCATTTGTTTTTGTTGGATCAGACTGGATTGGAGGTAGACAGACACAAGTCTGTTTACATCTGCCGCACCATAGAGGAGAATGGAGGGTCCACTCATGTGAAAGGGGCTAAACTTCTTTCTGAATCACTCATTGCAGAGAGTGCTGCCTTAACTCCATACCGAAGTTTTGCCATATGCCTGCTGACCGTTACACTCCTTCACTTCTTTCCTGCACAACACTTGCTTCTTCACTGTTAGGCCTGAAGGGAAATTTATCAAGCCTCCATTACATCTTCGTCCGCCCTAGCTAGCACATGGTGAGGCCTGCACTTTTGTCAGCAGGTCCTCAAGACTGCCCATTATAGGCAAGGGCCATGGGCCCTCAGAGTGTATGGCCATGGGCCCTCAAAGTGTAGCTGAGTACAAATGTGCTAGCCGAGTCTTGATGGACTACTGCTCCCAGCCCATCCTCTTCCAGGCCACTCTGGCCTGCCTCACTGTCCAGTGACACCGCACCCCCGACTGGCTCCTCCACCTTCCACAGACTGTCCACTGTCTCCTTCCAGCCTGCTCCAGTCCTCTTCTACAGCATCCAGGGTCTGTCACTCACCAACACTGGTGGATCCTTTAAAGAGCCTTTCCTGTAGCCTCTCTGTTGCTCTCCTGCTCCCTTGTGCTGCTCCAGAATCTCTCTCCACTCCTGGCTGCACCCGAGCCACCAAGCCTCAAGGTCACCCCCCCAAACTGGGGGCTCCCAGTTGAGACCTCAGCAGCCTCAGCAACCTCTGCTACATCTCCACTCTTCCACCCAGCACTCTCCTCCCGCAGCTGGGCAGACCACCGTATTTAAGGAGGCCTGCCCCCTGCCAATCATGGTTTGGGATTGGTCAGGGCTCCTTAACATACTTCAGAAAGTTACACCTCCCCTTTTTTCAGAACCTCCTGTACCCAAAAGGGAGGAGTAACCAAGGGGTGTTCCTTCTTGCAGTCTCCAGCTCCCCTGCCACTCCCCTACCCAGATAAAAACATTCAGGCCTGCACAACAGTCAGGCCTGACCAAATTTGCCTCTCCTAGCAAAAAAAACTATCACAAAAGCACCTAATCACTGTGGGGGGCGCTACTCACCCCCACCCCCCCTAAACCTCAGCTGGTCCTCAACCGAGAAATTTAGAAAAAATGGCTCTTAGGCGCAAGAGCAAGGGCATCCCAAAGTCAAAAAATGGGAAGGTGGAGAAGGGAACAAACTTGGAGGGGAAAATATGAAAGTATGGTCAAAGTTTGCAAGAGTGTGAGGCGACAGATGCCGAGGCCTCAATTTGCAGCTGTTGGGCAGCCATCTGTGGATCCTCAAACAACTGGAATTTTCCATTTCAACGTACATGCAACTTTGCAGGATACAAGAGGGAAAATCTGACTTTGGTTTCCAAGACTAATAAAAGATAGAGAAGAAGCACCACCTGCTGGGTAAAATACTATCAGGTCGCTGCACCTAATCCACAAAATGCTTTAAAGAGTATATAATAATCTTAGGGCGCTGATCCTTATTCAAATTGGAATAAAAAATACTAATAAGTGATGAAATTCACAAATACTGAATGAAGAGATACCATAAATATAGTACAAAATGATAATAAATATTGATAATAAAACTGTCATCTAATATATATCCCTATGTTAATTACTGATAAATAATATTCTCAAGTCCATTAGAAGAAATAACATCTGCAAATTATATGGATCCAGTCCATGTCAATGGAATCGCTTGGAAAAGTGTCTAATCCAATCACCAAAATCCAAAGTGCCGATAAACAAATTCCAGTGCTCCACCACACGTGAGTATATAGATGTATGCCCACCAAATATAGGGTACTTAGCCACAAAGTGACCACATCTCCTAGATCACTATACGATCTTGAATCACCAATGATATTGTAACAACCGATCCTTCGTATCCCTCCTCCTCTCTGCAGAAACAGCTCATGAATAGAGCCACAACGGAGAAACCAGAGATAGTGTAATACCGTTTTTATTAAAAAACTCACAATATTAAAAGACAAGGTTATGCTCACATTTTCGTAGACAAAACCAGCCTGTCAGTAGTAAGAATCCAGCTCGATTCCCTAATGAGGTAGTTGGTATAGTTGTATGCCTATGGGTTCAGAAAGCACTGTCTTCTCCTCGTATTGCTCCATACACTGCGCCTCAAGCCTCGCTTTCAATGCATTTCGAACTTCCATTCGTCTTCAGGACCTCTTTGGTTTCCAAGAGTTTATTGTGATGGGTACAAATTCTTAGAATGTTTGAGTGACAGAGGCAAAAAACTCCTGAAAGATCAGTATGTGATTTCCGTCAATGTGGACATTCTTCTGTATGCCTTTAGGATAGTCTCCTTTCCTACAAAGTGGAATATTTGGCAATCATGCTCCTGGGTCTTGTATTAGATCCTTGCTTTTCTGGACTCATACGATGTGCTCTCTCAGTATTCTGGGTTGGACAAGTGTCAACATTCACAGAGTTCATGAGGTCTACCTCGAGCTAATGCAATAGATCCGTACTTTTGTAGAATTCCATAATAAAGATTGGACCGCAAGTTAAATCAGTGATAACGATTTTCCAGATCCTCCAATTTCTCTTTCATGGAGGAGATAAGAAGGAGGTTTTGGAGGTAATCAGAATAGGGTACACATATTGTGGGTACCTTGTCCACCATGGATTGGGACACAGTGAGTGGGGATCATCACTGTCATAGTAAGATTCATCATGGTGCTCCAATAAAGAACATGGTGGGGGGATAATGATAGAAATGCTGTATAGTCCCCTTTAGTCTGATGTTTAATTTTTGATTTGGGGGGGTGGTTCTCCATAACTGGTTTATGCTTACCCAGGTACTTATCCATAATAAATATGGGTGCAGTTGTAAATTGGTATGCGTTCTTCATTGATGAGAGTAATGTGTGCATGCCTTAACCAGCAAAGCATTCAACATCTATGGTTGTCAGACATGGGCTTCAGGGGAAAAGTCAGCTGTACATTTTCAAAGGGTGCCCTAAAGTGGTCAATGTCAATAAGTGAGTTAAATTCAACTGCTGCTATTCCATTCCCAATATACTGCTCATAGAGATATTTTAAGTTGTAGGTAAAAATTACTGCTGACAAATTGCAGTCCCAGCACCTGGTTGTTTGCAGACTGTTTGTGAATGGATAAGTGGAGTGGTTCCTGAAGTACCAAAAGCCAACACAGAAGGTTATATTGTTTACCAGCCCCCAAGTCAACTGTAAGTAAATTGAATGAAAGGGTACAGACAGGTGGTGCTGAGCTCTGTGGTGCAGGAGATGTCACAGGCGGGGCCCCAAATGCATGGTTGTGGCCTGCTGCAGATGCTAAAGGAGCAGCACTTGATTACCCAGTCACCTGGCGATTTGATTGGCCCCACAAAGGCACTTTAAGACTACTACTACTTTAAGACTACTATTTCAGAGAAACAATAGCCACAAATATTCTGGATTAAATAAGCACAGGAATACATTTGGAGTCACTGAGCTTGTGTTACTCTGCATCAAGCACTATACATTTCCCTGAAGATCAGTTGAATAAACATTGGGTGTGGCACCTTGACATTGTTGGAGCAGCATAATACAGCAGCATAATACACCACAGTGCCAGGAGATAGTAATGGGGGCATGAATTGGCAATAGTGACAGGCCAGTAGTGGGTAGCAGGAGATGGTAATACTAGCAGGCTAACAGGTGGCAGGATAAGGCTATGGTAACAGGTCAGAAGCAGTGGCCAGGACATAGTAATGGTGGCAGATCAGCAACAGTGGTAGTAGATGGTAATGCTGCATGTTATAATAATGTTTTTGGGGCCAGATTTAATAGAAAATGTAATTGTTAACATTAGATTTACTCATTGCTGATCCAATACTAGATTTTTTTTATACGGGTGAGTCAACTGTGTCTGAGGACTTTCAGATCTTCTTTCCCGTTCTTCGAACGGGCAATCAATGCAAACCCGCGTGCATGAGCGCGCGTGGGAACGCGCATACGCGGGAGGCGCGTGCCTACACTTGTGACAGTTCCTGGTGCCGAAAAGGGCTATTTAAACAAGTTAGAGACATGGTATCAGTGCTGTCTGGTCTACAGTGTTTCTGTGACCCCTGCCACCTGCTATCCTGCATATCCAGCTCCTGTGACTACTTGGCTTGTTCTTGAGCTACCTGCTATCCACCTGCATCTGACCTCAGCTTGTTGCTGACTACTCTTTGCTGCCAACCAGGCTTTTGACCTGACTACTCACCTGCCTGCTCCTTGGTACCTCGCTGCCCACCTGCTGCTGACTCGGCTTGTGCTCTGACTGCATCGGTTCCTGATCTTCCTGTCTGTGACCCAGCCCGGCTGCACTCTGCCAGACCACCGAGTGCTTCTACATCATTGCCTGCTGCATCTTCATTCCTGCCAGTGGTTCCTGCATCGGTGATCCTGCCAAGCACTTGTGCCATTCTGTACTCCCGAACTTCCTGTCTGCTGTATGAAGGTTTCTCGAGTCAGAGTTGTAAGAGAGGCTGTCCCCTGCATATCAGACTCCACTACCAGGTAGGTGACAGTACCAGACAGTCATGTCTGAGTCTGCGCAAGGACCCTCTCCAATGGATGAACTGTGTCAACATCTCGCCGGCCTTACACAAGCTGTCAAAAACTTGCTGAAGGCTGCAACTGCTTCAAGGAACGTATCCAGGAGCTTTCCTCCCAAGCTGCACAAGGAACCAGTCACCCATCATCTCCTGCTGGTACCTCTACAGCTCCTGCAGTTGTCATGTTACCCCCTGAGCCCAAGGTCCCAACACCTGAGAGGTTTTCTGATGATCGCAGCAAGTTTTGTGCATTCCGAAATGCCTGTGAACTTTACTTTGCTCTGCAACCACATACATTTTCACTTGAAGAAACTAAAATGGGCTTTGTAATCTCTCTGCTGCAAGGATAACCACAATTCTGGGCTCACTGCCTTCTGGAGCCGAAAGCTGCATCCCTAACGGATCTTACTTCATTCTTCCATGCCATGTCTCAACTTTATGAGGATCCGCAACAGACAGCAACAGCAGAAGCATCCCTACACACATTTCAGCAAGGTTGCAGAGCAGCAGAGGACTATGTTTCTGAATTCAGGCAGTTCCGACACCAACTGGAATGACGCTGCTCTGTGCTACCAGTTTCGCTGGGGACTTGCTGGACCCCTAAATGATGAACTGGCCCAAGTTTGGGTTCCCCAGTCCTTAGACGGCCTCATAAACGTATCAATCCAAATTTATCTGCGTCTAAGGGAACGAAGCTCTGAAAGGTCAGCAGGACCATCACGTCCTACATGGATGTTGCCCCGAGCCCCCAGCTTTCCCAGCTCTACTCCTCCAGTTTCTGCAGCTTCACCCCGGATACATCTGAACTCATGCAGTTGGGTCTTCTTCACCCGTCACTCTCCACTGAGGAACGTCAACAACGGCGGATTAACAACCTCTGCCTATATTGTGGGGAGCCTGGACACTACATGAGATCATGCCCAGCAAAACTCTGTAAGTGTCTAGCCATTGCATCTGATTTTGTGCCAGCTGTTCCCAGCAACTCTTCTCATATCGCTTTACCCATCTCATTACAGTTTCCAGGAAAGAGTATCCAGGTCCCCACCATTATTGATTCCGGGGCCTGCAGCTGTTTTATGGACTTATCATTTGCCACAAAGCACCAGATTCCGCTACAGCCTAAGGAATGGTGGTACATCTTGCCGATGGGTCAACCATTAAATATGGACTGGTTACTCACGAAACGGTTCCACTGCCTGCCACCATTTTCAGTAATCATCAAGAATTCTTACGTTTAGATGCCATTGCATCACCTCTGTTCCCTGTTATCCTTGGCATGCCCTGGCTGCAGGCGCACAACCCTCAAATCAACTGGGCCACAGGGGAAATCAAGTTCCAATCACCATATTGCCTTCAACACTGCCTGCAGAGAAGCACAAGTGAACCCTCAACCTTGTTATGCCTGGATTCTGACTCCGAAGTTAATTAATCCGTTTCCGCAATATATCACTCCTTTTTGGATATTTTCAGTAAAAGAGAAGCAGAGATTCTTCCCCTTCATAGACCTTATGATTGTCCCATTGAGCTCCTCCCTGGAGAGGAAGTCCCGTTTGGAAGAACCTTTCCTCTGACCATACTAGAATTGAGTGCTCTCAAAACTTACATTGATGACAATTTAAAGAAAGGATTGATCCGCCCATCCACATCCTCAGCAGGCGCAGGCATCCTCTTCATAGAAAAGATGGAGCACACCCTGCGATCCTGTATAGGCTACCGAGAACTGAATAAAATCACGGTCAAAAAAGTTATCCTCTCCCGCTGGTACCCAAACGTTTCCAGAGACTCGGAACAGCAGTCATATTTACCAAGCTGGATCTCCATGGGGCATATAATCTGGTCTGCATCCGAGAGGGTGACCAGTGGAAGGCCACTTTTCGCACCCATTTTGGAAACTTTAAATATCTGGTGATGCCGTTTGGGCTCTGCAACACCCCTGCCACATTTCAGCATTTCATAAATGACATTTTCAGAGACTATTTAGACCTATTTGTCATAGCGTACCTGGATGTAATCCTGATTTTTTTTCGCCATCCCTAGAGGAGCACCGCAGACACGTCAAAAGTGTTCTGGGCCGACTTCGGAAACATGGACTCTAAGCCAAACCCAAGAAATGCATGTTCAAGTAGCAAAGTATCCAATACTTGGGACTTATCATTACTGTCAAGGGCATCAAGATGGACCCCCAAAAGGTTTTGGTTATCTTGGATTGGCCAATACCTACTGACAGGAAGGGGATTCAACATTTTGTCAGATTTTCTTACTTTTACCAGAAATTCATCATTGGGTTTTTGGCCATTATCTCCCCCATCCTCAACTAACCAAGAAGGGCATCAGGTTCCATTGGTCCCCGGAGGCACAGGCAGCTTTCAAAAGGCTTAAAATGTATTTACATTGTCACCTTGATCCAGTTCTTCCCTATGTCCTTGAGGTAGATGCATTTGAAACAGCAGTCAGAGCAGTGCTCTCCCAAAGACAAGGCGTTAAGACCCTACTGCACCCAGTTGCATTATTTTCCCGCAAGTTATCTGCAGCTGAAAAGAACTTGTGGGTGACCGGGAACTGTTGGCAATTAAATCTGCACTGGAAGAGTGGCATTATCTGCTGGAGAGGGCTGCACACCCGATCTTGGTCTACACAGATCACAAGAATCTAGAATACTTAAGGACTGCAAAAAGATTAAAACCAGGCCAGATGGGCACTATTCTTTTCTAGATTCTCCTTCCATATTACGTACAGAACTGGGTCGAAAAACACAAAGCCTGATGCGCTTTCACGCAATGAATCTGGAAACCTTCACCTCTTGACACTATCTTGCCTTCTGGAAATTTCCTGCTGCTTCAGGAAGATCTGGTATCCCAAATCAGACAAGCCTCAACGGGGAATGCCATTTCTTCATAAGCAAACCTACAAGCAAAGGATGGCTTCCTGTGGTACAATAACAAAATCTTTGTACCCAAGGAATTATGAGTTGCTGTCCTGGGACTTTGTCATGATCATAAACTGGCTGGACATTTTGGTGTCTATAAGACATCCAAACTCCTACAACGCACATTCTGATGGCCACAAGTGGAAGGTGACTGTAAAAAATATGTGGAATCTTGTACCACTTGTACCCAAAACAAAAGCAGCAAAACCAAAGCCTGGGGTTTTTTGAGACCACTCCCTGCACCAGAGAGGCCCTGGAAGAAGATTTCTGTAGATTTCATTGTGAAACTACCACCATCAGAGGACTTTTCCACAAATGAAAGGCACGCCCTTCGCCCCCCAAGACTGTTCATCAAAGAAATCATAAGGCTCCACAGGGTGCAGACAAATATTTTCTCTGATCAGCAGGTACAATTAACCTCCAAATTTTGGAGATCGAGGTATCTTTTTCTTCAGCATACCATCCACAAACAAATGGTCAAACAGAAAGGACCGATCAGACTCTGGAGCAATACCTGCACTGCTTCTCCTCCTTCTCACAGGATGACTGAGTTCCGCTATTGCCACTTGCTGAGTTTGATTATAACAGCTCTGCTCACTTTGCCACCAGTCTCCGTTCTTTGCAAACTATGGTTTTCACCCGTCCTTCTTGTCCAATTCCATCCCAGAAAGTTTGATACCAGCCGTGCGTGAAACCGTGAATACTAATTACAAGTTGCTGCAGGAAACGATGACTAAAACCAGAGAATGCAACAAGAAATTTGGAATGTGGTTGTCCACAGCACACCTAAAAATGGCATTTCCATCAAGGAAATTGGGCCCAAAATTTGTGGGGCCTTTTCCAGAAAAAAGAAAAATCAACAGTGTAGCTTACAAGCTGGAGTTGCCATATTCACTGCGTATCCATCCTGCTTTCCATGTGACTTTGTTAAAACCTGCAGTTCCTGATCTCTTCCCAGGATGAAAGATTGGTCAACCCAAGCCAGTATTGGTGGATGGAGAAGAGGAATTTGAGGTGGAATCTATTCTGGAGCATAGGAAAAGGGGAAAAGGGGTAATCATGTCCAGTATATGATCAAATGGGAGGGGTACAAAGCGGAGAGAACTCATGGGAACCTGAAGATAATATTCATGCCAAAAGACTGAAATTTTTAGGAGAACCCACCCTGGAAGACTGGCTTGTTTGGGCAACTGGAGCTGCCCATTGGGGGGGGGGGGGGCAATGTCAGGAAAGACAAAACAGCAGCAGCAGGAGAATGCCTGTTCTCCGTGTTCCTGTAAGAAATAAAAAGAAGTGCACGGCGCATGTAACCAATGTGAACCCGTGTGCGTGTGCGCACGTGCCTGCACTTGTGACAGTCCTGGTGTCAAAAAGGACTATTTAAATGAGACAGAGACATGGAGTCAGTGCTGTCTGGTCTATAGCATTCCTGTAACCCCTGCCACCTGTTATCCTGCATATCCAGTTCCTGTGACTACTTGGCTTGTTCCTGACCTACCTGCTATCTGCCTGCATCTGACCTCGGCTTGTCGCTGACAACTCTTTGCTTGCTCCCTGGTACCTTGCTGCCTGCCTCCAACCCAGCTTGTGACCTGACTGCTCTCCTGCCGGCTTCTTGATGCCTCACTGCCCACCTGCTGCTGACTCTGCTTGTGCTCCGACTTCTCTGCCTGCATCGGTTCCTGATCTGCCTGTCTGCGACCCGGCCTGGCTGCACCTTGCCAGTCCACCGAGTGCTTCTACATCGATGTCTGCTGCATCTTCATTCCTGCCAGTGGTTCCTGCACCGGTGACCCTGCCAAGCACTCGTGCTATTCTGTACTCCCAAACATCCTGTCTGCTATACCAGGGTTTCTCGAGTAAGAGTTGTAAGAGAGGCTGTCCCCTGCATATCAGACTCCACCACCAGGTACGTGACAAATTGCCTTCTGGCCAAAAAATGGAGGCTTGGGACATGCCACTGTGGTGCAGCACAGGCAGCAAGTTCCCAAAAGGGG
Source organism: Glandirana rugosa (assembly GCA_018402905.1). Classification (NCBI taxonomy): domain Eukaryota; kingdom Metazoa; phylum Chordata; class Amphibia; order Anura; family Ranidae; genus Glandirana; species Glandirana rugosa. Next base: position 2,362,201 of record BLSH010539852.1, read on the forward strand.
GCAGACTCCAATAGCTGGAACAGCAGAAGGTGTAAAGCTGTCTCTTGCCAAGCTAGCTTTAAGATGTTGTGCCTGGAAGTGACTTGGTTCATAGTGTTTCTTTTGCTCCAGTAGCTTAGGAAGAGACACCTGCCTTCTCAAACTTTGAGAGTGGTTGAAGCCTAGCTGTTTGGCCCTAACATGTATGGTCCCATGTTGACCCTTCATTGCTTGACATGCCATAAGCTAATTTCCTTAAACTCCTTGTCAGACTTCCATTCCTATATCTTCAGATGCAGAGATTTCTATAAGGTAAGGGAAGGGGTGAAAAGGGAAAGGTAAGAAGGAGGATTGCAGGCTTTGGCTGCAGACCAATATCATTCACATGTAGCTCTCACTGAGTTGTATGGTGCCCATTCATATTTCTCCTCATGCGTGTGGTATCAAAATTACTTTTAGTAGTTTTACCACGCTTGACATGTTTCAGGCAGAGGCTGCAAATCAGTATGGTGCTGTCTGCAGCACATGTATGAAAAAAGGCCAAACTGTTGAGCCTAGAGATTCCAGTGACTTGCACCCATAAAACAGTGCCAGTCGGTGAAAAGGGATGGCTGCTCCCTCTCTTCTGGATGGCACCCGGCCTCGCCGAGGTTATGTCCCTTCTTCACTTTCCTCTTAAACATTCTCAAATACCCGGATCTGTCATCTCTTCATCCCCAACCTCCTTGTCGCTCAAGCATACTTGGCAGTGAGCTGCAGCTGCAGGAACATCACTGGCAATTCATTCTCCTTACCTGTTGTCCCCTCCTTCTATGCTATGTGTGTTCTCTTTTTCAACATCTGATAAAATGAATAGTGCACATCTTCCTGCACATCCTTCTGCAGCAAGTGACTGAGAGTGTGCTGAAATATTTCAGTTGACTCCTTAATGCCACTCTCTGTAGCCCACCACATTAAGTAGTACACCAGAATTGTACAGTAGCGCTAACAAAAGTATCTCTCCCTGAACGTATTGTCAGTTGTCTCTCTCTACTACAATTTGAACACACACTAACAAAAGGCTGATGGAAGAGATGATTTATATAGGGAGGGAGCAGGCAAATTTTCCAGGCCCCATTAATGGCCATTTGTGACACTCAGTCGTACAATAGAGATGGGCCGAACACCCCTCGGTTTCAGTTCATGCTAGAGCTCTCAATCGTCACAAAAGTTTGTACCCGAACGACAAACCCCATTGAAGTCTATGGGACCAAAACAGGAATAATCAAAAGTCCCCATTTTGAAGGCTCATATGCAAGTTATTGACCATAAAAAGGGTATGGGGCCCGAGTACTGCCCTAGGGGACATGTACCAATGCAAAAAAACGTTTAAAAGAGATCATTTTTAAAGGAGCAATGATTTTAATTATGCTTAAAGCGAATACAAATGAAAAAATCCTTTAAATATAATACCTGGGGGGTCCCCTTAGTCTTCCTGTAAAGTGGCACATCTGTACCGTGTATAGAACCTGCTGCAGCAAAACTGACATTTATAAAGACAAAAAAAATGACATTTAAATAGATTTTCCCAGCAAGCTTTCTTTATTTAGTAAGGCCACATTTTAGTGCACTCGGAAGATTAGAGATTGTTTGGATAAATTCTGGTGTCTCTTTGGCAGACTTTGGATGGAAATAACAACGTTTTGCACCACAGTGAGCAAGTCTTATGTGAAGAAGCCCAATTATAGTATACTCAGGCCAAGATTAACTGTTTTTAGATAGTCTGGTGTCTCTTTCGCAGACTTTGGATAGAGGTAGAGTTGAGCGGACACCTGGATGTTCAGGTTTGGCGGGTCCGGATGAACTTTGCGAAAAAGTTCGGGTTCGGTACCGAACTTGACCCGAACTTTACACCGGACCCCATTGAAGTCAATGGGGACCCGAACTTTTCGGCACAAAAATGGCTGTTAAAAAGTCCTGGCAAGTGCTAGAGGGCTGCAAAAGGAAGTAAAATGGGGGTAAGAGTAGGATAAGTGCCCTACAAAAAAATGGGGATAGGGAAAATAACTTAAAATCAAATAAAAAAAATAAAAATGGGAAGGGAGTGAATGTGGAGTAGGAGCCTAGAGGTTGACTAGGCCATGACCGTGGCAGTGTAGGTGGAAGTGGCGGTGGTGGAGGAGGAGGACGAGGATGTAGGAGGAGGAACCTGACCCTATAGGAGTAGGCAATGATTTTAGAACAATAATCTGCCCCTTACAGCAACAGCAGGAACCTGACCCTATAGGAGCAGGTGATGATTTTAGAACAATAATCTGCCCCTTACAGCAACAGCAGGAACCTGACCCTATAGGAGTAGGCGATGATTTTATAACAATAATCTGTCCCTTACAGCAACAGCAGGTAATGCTGGATGAGATCTGCAATCTGTCCCTCAAAGCAGTAGACTCTACCTAGTCCAGAATCAGATCGTTCTGTAATGCAGGATGAGATCTGCAATCTGTCCCTCAAAGCAGTAGTAGAAATCTCTACCTAGTCCAGAATCAGATCGTTATTAATATCTGCAATCTGTCCCTCACAGCGCCGGCAACATCCTCTCCCTAGACTAGCCTGGGAGCATGTGACATGCAGCACTACGTGACTCCAGCTTATACAGAGGCTGGGTCACATGATGCACTGGCTTCTAAGGGCAAACCAGTGAAACGCTTGTTGATTGGCTGCCCTGCAGCTATTCAACATGCTTGATCAAATACCCGAACCCAGAACCCGAACCCGAACTTTTTTCAAATGTCTGGGTTCAGGTCCGGGTTACGGACACCCCAAAATTCGATACAGACCCGAACTTTACAGTTTGGGTTCGCTCAACTCTAGATAGAAGTAACAGGTGCGGAAAAATTGGGCTTTGGGAGTTGGTGGTGCCTTCACACCGTATCCCTATAGAGGTACTCTTGATAAAAAACAAGAATTGGCCTTGCTGTAAAAAAATTTAATTTGACATCCCTGTCAAACAGGTGCATATAAATTGGTCTTTGGGTGTTGTTGGCGCCTTCACCCCGTAACCTTCTAGAGGTAGTCCTGATTAAAGCAAGAATTGGCCTTGCTGTAAAAAAAAATTAAATTTAATGCCCTGTCACAGTTGCTGAAAAATTAGTCTTTGGGTGTTGTTAGTGCCTTCCCCCCGACACCTTTTAGAGGTAATTTTGATGAAAGCAAGAATTGTCTTTGATCTAAAAAATCACCCCTGTCACACAGTTGCTGAAAAATTGGTCTCTGGGTATTGTTAGTGCCTTCACCCCGCAACATTCTAGAGGTAGTCTTGATGAAAGCAAGAATTGGTCTTGCTATAAAAAATTGAAATTTGATGCCCCTGCCAAATGGTTGCGGAAAAATTGGTCTTTGGGTGTTGTTAGTGTCTTCACCCCATAACCTTCTAGAGGTAGTCTTGATGAAAGCAAGAATTGGCCCTGCTCTAAAAAAAATTAAACGTGACACCCCTGTCAAACAGTTGTGGAAAAATTGGGCTTTGGGTGCTGTTGGTGCCCTCACAACGTAACTTTCTAGAGGTAATCTTGATGAAAGCAAGAATTGGCCTTGCTGTAAAAAAATGTAAATTTGATGCCCATGTCACACAGTTGCTGAAAAATTGGTCTTTGAGTGTTGTTAGTGCCATCACCCCATAGCCTTCTAGAAATAGTCTTGATGAAAGCAAGAATTGGCCTTGTTTTAAAATATTTAAATTTGACGCCCCTGTTAAATTTTTGGGAAAAAATTGGTCTTTGGTTGTTGTTGATTCTTTCACCCCATAACCTAGACGTAGTCTTGATAAAAGCAAGAATTGGCCTTGCTTTAAAAAATGTAAATTACGACACCCGTGTCACACAATTGCGGAAAAATTGGTCTTTGGGTGTTGTTGGAGCCTTCACCCCATAACCTTCTAGAGATAGTCTTGATTAAAGCAAGAATTGGCTTTGCTGTAAAAAAAAAAATTGAAATTTAATGCACTAGTCAAACATGTGCGAAAAAAATTGGTTCTTGGGTGTTAATTGTGCCCATGAAACCTATATTAAAAAATCAAGATAAAATCAACAACCACAAAGCTAGGCAGCCTAGACAGTCTTGCAGAGATTTGCCATCCAATAACAACCAGCGACATCGGCATCAGGAGCTTGATAGCTGTTGCTAATACAGGACTGATTCAATTTTACAAATGTCAGCCGGTCAACACAGTCTGTATAGTCATGCTCTTTTATCTGTCACAAAACCTCCAGCAGCACTGAATGCCCCTTCGGAAAGCATGCTGGATGCAGGGCAGGCCAGCAGCTCAATTACATGCTGGGCACATTCTGGCCAGTGGTCTATTCTTATGCCCCAGAAACCCAGTGGATTGTCTACTGGAAAGCTCTCCGTGTCTGCTTTCACCCATAGATAATCTTCCAACATTTGACACAGATGCTGCCAATGGGATATTGAGCTGACAGCCCTGGAGGACTAAAATAATTTTGAAATGCATCACTGAGGTGGCCCCCTTCTCCAACGCTCCTCGTTTGACCAACAGAAGCCTCAAAAGTGGATTTTCCATGAGACTGTAACCTAGTCTGGAAAGGCGTTACATAAACTGATCTTTAACCACTTCATCCCTGAAAGATTGCCCATGTTAGGACCAGAGCACTTTTCGCGATTCGGCACTGCGTTGATTTAACTGACAATTGTGTGGTCATGCGACGTTGTACCCAAACAAAATTTGAGTCCTTTTTTTCCCACAAATAGAGCTTTCTTTTGGTGGTATTTGATCACCTCTGTGTCATTTCTGATCACCACTATAAACAAAAAACAGCAACAATATTTAAAAAAAACAACAATATTTCTTACTTTTTGCTAAAATACAAATCCAAAAAAAAAATATAAAAAAACAAATTTATTCATTAGTTTTGGCCGATTTATATTCGCCCTCATATTTTTGGTAAAAAAATCGCAATTGCCGTTTATTGATTGGTTTGCGCAAAAGTTGCTGCTTTTACAAACCATGACAATTGATTTCTGGCGTTTTTTAATTTTTTTTTTTTAACTGGTAATGGCGGCGATCTGCGATTTTTATCGGGACTTTGATATTGGGGCGGACATGTCGGACATTTTTGACACTTTATACAGCGATCAGAAATGTAAATATCCACTGATTACTGTATAAATGTCATTGGCAGTGAAGGGGTTAACCTGCAGGGGGAGATCTAGGGGTTAACTAGGCGTGTTATAACTGTGAGGGGGTAGGGATAACATGGGCATAAGAGATCTAACTGATTCCAGTGACAGGGATCAGCAGATATCTTACATGCCCACTGACAGAGCGGGGAACCGCCATGTTTACATCGACGGTTCCCCGTTCTTTCTCTCTGGCAGGTCATTGTAGCTCACCAGCGGACATCGGGTCTGCCCGAGCCATGGGCACACTCCTGCAGAGTGCGGTGGGCATGAGAGCGCACCACCGGTGTTGAGCTCCCGCCCACTAGCTGAGCACGCGCAAACCGCTGCTTATATACGGCGATTCGCTGCCACTCTGCAGCAGTAAATATACAGTGCGCGGTCGGGAACCGGTTAAGCTGTCCTCAAGATATTTTATCCTCTGCTCCCTCTGTGAGAACGGGATGAGTTCCAAGATGATCCCCTTGTAATGATGATCAAGGAGGGTTGCCAACTAGTGTTGAGCGAACCCGGACTGTAACGTTCGGGTCCGTACCGAACTTTCAGGTGTCCGGGGCACGGACCCGGACATTTCAAAAATCGTTCGGGTTCGGTCCGGGGTTCTGCTATTTTACTCCACGTGTTGAGAAGCTGCAGGGCAGCCAATCAACAAGCGTTTCACTGGTTTGCCCTTAGAAGCCATCACAGCCATGCCTACTAATGGCATGGCTGTGATTGGCCAGTGCATCATGTGACCCAGCCTCTTTATAAGCTGGAGTCACGTAGTACTGCAGTCACATGCTCTTGGGTTAGTGTAGGGAGAGGTAGCTGACAGCATGAGGGAGAGAATAGAGACATTTTAAGATCTGATCCTGCATCCTGAGATAGATTACTTTACTACTGCTGTGCTGTTGCTCTGAGGACAGATAGCAGAAATTAGAGATTTCACATACCGCTGCTTTGAGTTGCAGATCAAACTCTGCATAAAACAACAATCGCTACGATCGTGCTCAACAATTAGATTGTTGGGGGAATTTGAGATTTCAAATACCGCTGCTTTGAGTTGCAGATCAAACTCTGCTTAAAACAACGATTGCCACGATCGTGCTCAACGATCAGATTGTTGGTCGTGCTAGCACCGTTAGCAACAAAATTCGTCTCAAACTAGACGTTGAGTTTCGTCGCCATAAACTTTAGAGTTTAAGGGGGTTGTTAGATTAACAACTCGT
>BLSH010539852.1:2375210-2404525 GCA_018402905.1 Glandirana rugosa
AGGACATAGTAAAGACGTCAGACTGCAGAAATGATACAGGAGATGGTCAGAGACTGCAGAAATGATACAGGAGATGGTCAGAGACTGCAGGAGATGGTTAGAGACTGCAGAAATGATACAGGAGATGGTCAGAGACTGCAGGAGATGGTTAGAGACTGCAGAAATGATACAGGAGATGGTCAGAGACTGCAGGAGATGGTTAGAGACTGCAGAAATGATACAGGCGATGGTCAGAGAGTGCAGACATGATAAAGTAGATGGTCAGGGACTGCAGAAATGATACAAGAAATAGGCAGAGACTGCAGCAATGATACAGCTGATGGTCAGAGACTGCAGAAATGATACAGGAGATGGTCTGAGACTGCAAACATGATACAAGAGATAGGCAGAGACTGCAGAAATTATATCGCTGATGGCCAGAGACTGCAAACATGATAAAGCAGATGTCAGATACTGTGGAAATGATACCGCTGATGGTCAGAGACTGATCAGTGCCACCTCATTAATGTAGCCTATCAGGGCCACATCATCAATGCAGACTATCAGTGCTACTTCATCAGTGCTCATCAGTGCCACCTAATTAGTGCCACCTCATCAGTGCATACCAGTACTGCCTCATCAGTGCCACCTCATCAGTACCATCAGTGCCTACCAGTGCCACCTTGTCAGTGCCTACCAGTGCCACCTCACCAGTGCCTACCAGTGCCTACCAGTGCCATCTCGTCAGTGCCCATCAGTGCCACCTCATCAATGCATACCAGTGCCACCTCATCAGTGCATACCAGTGTCACATCTTCAGTGCCAGCACATCAGTGTCTACCAGTGCCGTCTCATGGGTGCCATCTCATCAGTGCCTACCAGTGCCATCTCATCAGTGCATACCAGTGCCACCTCATCAGTGCCTACCAGTGCCATCTCATCAGTGCATACCAGTGCCACCTCATCAGTGCATACCAGTGCCATCTCATCAGTGCATACCAGTGCCATCTCATCAGTGCCTACCAGTGCCATCTCATCAGTGCCTACCAGTGCCATCTCATCAGTGCATACCAGTGCCACCTCATCAGTGCATACCAGTGCCATCTCATCATTGTATACCAGTGCCACCTCATCAGTGCATACCAGTGCCACCTCATCAGTGCATACCAGTGCCATCTCATCAGTGCATACCAGTGCTGTCTATCAGTGCCATCTCATCAGTGCAGTCTATTAGTGCCACCTAATGAGTACCCATGTGTGCAGGGGCGTAACGATAGGGGTTGCAGGGGTTGCAATTGCAACCGGGCCCCATGGTCCAGGGGGCCCATGTGCCTCCCTTGTACACCTGAATAGGAGGGATGGCGGGGGTGGCATTTAGAGGACCCAATCTCCTCCATTTTCCTCTATCCAGTTTACTTGTCTTCTGCTGTTCCCAGGGCCCCTGTGTGCTTCTCTGGTCCCCCTGGGGCCTGCTGCAGAACTTGTGAAAGGGCCCCACTGCAGTACCGTAATAAAGGGACCCACGATGGGAGTAAAGGGCCCCAGGATCAGTGGGAACAGGGAAGGGCCCTGGCCAGGGGTCAGGGGGCCCTTCATAATTTCTTGCACCGGGGCCCTGAAGGTTTTAGTTACGCCTCTGCATGTGTGAAAAATGTGAAATCAGAAACTCACCTCCTTGTTGTGGCCATTACTTTGTCCATTCATTTTGAAGGCAATCCCGCCCCCCCTGTGGACTACATCTCCCATAATTCTTTGCAGTACAGAAGGGAGGGGGAGGGAGGAACACTTTGCTCTGTTTCCCTCCCCTAACCTCTGTACTGCGGGGAGAGTTAAGGGAGGAGGGGCTGACATAGGAGAGGGGCGGGACGCCGGGAAAGAGCAGAGCATATGACAGAGGCAGGGGCAGGCAGCTTCCCGGAGGGCGGCGGCCGTGAGATGAGAAGAGCCGCTCTATGCAGTGAATGAAACTCAGAGGAGGAGGGGCGGCTTCAGCCTGTGTGCTGTTTGTAGCATCGCCGCTCTTCCTCCTCTGAGTTTCATTCACAGGACAGAGCGGCTCTTCTCATCTCACGGCCGCCGCCCTCCGGGAAGCTGCTCAGCAGGAGTCAGTGCTGTAAAAGTGGAGAGAAGGGAGAAATCTTAGTTTGGCACCCCACAACCCGTGGCGCCTGGGTGCAGTGCACCCCGGGCACCCGCCCAGGATCGGCCCTGACCCCCTCCTGTGCATAGCAACCTCTGTACCCCCCTGTACACAGCCACCTCTGTACCCCCCCATCCAAAGCCACCTCTGTACCCCCCTGTCCTCAGCTACCTCTGTACCCCCGTCCTCAGCTACCTCTGTACCCCCCGTCCACAGCCACCTCTGTACCCCCCGTCCACAACCACCTCTGTACCCCCCTGTCCACAGTCATCTCTGTACCCCGCTGTCCACAGCCACTTCTGTACCCCCCCTGTCCACAGCCACCTCTGTACCCCCCATCCACAGCCACCTCTGTACCCGCTGTCCACAGCCACCTCTGTACCCCCATGTCCACAGCCACCTCTGTACCCCCCATGTCCACAGCCACCTCTGTACCCCCCCATCTACAGCAATAAAGGAGCAAAAAATAATTTTACTGTTGGGGTTCTCATAACTTGGGAAATTTTATCAAGGGGTCACGGCACTAGAGGGGTTGAGAACCACTGCCCTAGACAGACCAGCTGAAGCACTGCATGGCGTCTTTTAGCCTAACTCATTCAATGGCCCCTTGAGTGGAGCTTACAGATCTCACATCATCACCACTAGCTGTATAGAGATATGGCGGCAAAACAAGCCCCAGCACTGAGTCCTGTCCTGCATCCTTCCTAGTTGCAAGCAAAGTTACCCAGTGTGCTGTGAACAAAATATATCATGACTGACCATGCTTGCTGGACCACGCAGCTGACTGCTTTGCCCAATGATGCCAAAACATTGTCTTCCATGTGATGGCTGGAGCTGGAATGGATTACATGAAAAGAAATACCAACTGGGAACCTGCCATTGTGGTACAGCACATTCTGCAAATTCACGGAAGGGGCAGAATCCACCAGTCAGAAAGGCAGGAGTTGTAAAGCCAGCAATTTTGACAAGCTGGAATTTAGACGCTAGGCATGTAGGTGGCATGGAGTGTATTTTTTTTTTTGCACTGCAGCAGCTAGGGCAGAAAAATTTGCCTGTTATACCCTACAGCTGGTGGTGTGCTGCTGGCAGACATGTTGCAAGGACCCATGACACCCTTTGCTATATCATCATCCCTTCCAGTGGAGGCTACTGAGAGGTCATGAGATATAGCGGGGTTACGCATAAGAGGTGAGGAGTCAGGAGATGAATTTTGACCCTTGTGTGGGGCTTTCAGGTACTCTTACACATGAACTGAGTGGTGGGAGGTTAAATGCCTTGTCAAGCATGTGGTACCCAAATGGCTGGTAATTTTGCCACACTTGATCTGCTTGCAGCATATATTGCAAATTGCAACAGTGCAATCCGCTGCACATGTGTTAAAAAAGGCCCACACAGCTGAGCTCCTGGAAGTGGGCCGGGAGATAACAGTTCCACAATCTGATGAGATGCTTCTGGAGGACATCCTGCCTCATTGGGGTTGTTTCTCCCCCTCACTTTCCTCCTCTGCTCTATCCAGCACCCAAGTCGCGTCAGTGGCCTCATCATCAGCATTCCCTCCATCCTCATCAACACTGGAGCCAACTTGGCAATATGCTGTGGCTGGGGGAACACAACTGCCAATTTGTTGTTTATCAGTGTTCTTCCCTCTCTGTTGGCTCATGTTAGTTTCGTCTTCTATATCAGAACCAATATCAGAATCAAGTAATGTATGTGCATCCTCAAGAAGCAAGTGGCTGACCCTGTGTTCAAATAATTCAGCTGATTCCTCCATGCATGATGCTGAGGCTATGGCAAGAATAGCTGTGGACAAAGAGGCAGAATAAACTGCCCTGGCAGCTATGATGGACTCCACCCCCTCCTCTGCATGCTGTGGCTGGATAGCATGGGCACCATATCTAAACAGAGAAAAAGATGCCCTGCCTGAGTACGGACTATGCCCACCTTTGCCTGTGGACACAGACACTGCTGGCCCCCTCATGGGAACATATGCTCCTCGTTGACTTCCCAGACATGATGGGTGGCTTATTACCCAAATTTTAGAGATACTGGGAAATGTGTAATTGGATGCACTTTATTCAATCAAAAGTGGTGTTTGGTGCACTTTAAATTGAGGACTGATGCTGACAGAAATGTAAAAACTATAAAAAGGGGGAACAGCATGTCGTAGTCAGAAAAACTATGGCTGACAATTTAAAAAAAGGGGGCATGCAGGGTACAAAAAAAAAGAAAAGACACAAAAAAAACATAGAGCAACCAAAAAAAAAAAGGTTATACAGAACTGTATACAGCACTAAATGTTATGTAATGCTGTGCTAAACACTACACTAACAAACTTCACGAACATACTATTCTCACACACAATACTATACACTCTGCACTCAATAGTCACTTAAATGAACAGTGTACACACTAACTGTAGCAAAACAAGCCCTGCTCTATATATCTCCACTCCAAGACACTACACTACAAGAGCTGGTTATGGGAAGTTAGCTTTTATAGTGTGGAGTGGGACTAAGAGTACTGAGCTGTGATTGGAGAAAGTAATCATAATTTTGTCCAATCAGAGCTCTGACAGTGCTAATTGGTGAAGCCTTGCGCCTGAGCAGTGGTCAGGTACAAGACTTCATCCAATTATAGCCCTAGAATGCACTGTGGGGTGCTCAGTGGGTGAACATCCCGCCGAGCTACCCGAAAATTCAGATGTTCTGCGAAGTTCAGGCCATACTTATGCTTGGCTTGAATTGTTTGCCCTTCTCTAGCGAACAAACCCAAAAGTTTGTTGTGAATCTGATCCCTAATTAGCTTCTGGAATTTTGAGAATCTCTTATGATACTTTCTTGCATTAAAATAGATTTGTCCTAAGGACAAACTTCATATAAAAACTCAATATCAAAACCCAAAACTTCACAGACCTTGAGCTTAACATGTGTAACTAGATGTCAGATTTAAGAGTTTTAAGCGGATTACTTTGAACAGAGTTTCAAGCAAGTGTTCTTAGCACATGGGGGGCAATTTTCTTTATTATAATCTGTCCCTGGCTTCATATCAAATTCCATTTAATAGTAAGCTGCCTTAAACTGCGTGTGCCATAAAATGAGAGACTTTATGTATAAAACTAGAACAGAAAGAACGTGGTCCCCTGGCGCCTCTGAGGGCTCAGTAAATCAAGGAAATCGTATTGCCTCCCCAATATAGACAGAAATAGCAAAGAAAAGACCCACGGGGATATGACACAACACTGATATCCACGGAGTAGATGCAAAAGTAGTAAAAATATGGCATTTATTAGATCAAAGTTAAAAAGTCCCATATGGGATGGTGACCAAAAGGTCAAAGACACAAAACCATGAGTAACTGTAAAAAGAAGAACCACTCAATACATTATACTAGTGCAGGAGCTAATAAACCCTCAGGTATAGTGTATCCTGATGTTCAAGGCTTAGCTCCATCTCCAACATGTTTCGAAGTTTTTTAACATTTCATACTTCTTCCTGTGGTTCTGGAATACAATAACAAGCATAAGTGTCTAGCAAAAATAATAAAGTTTGATAGAGTATAGTAGGTAATACATAATGATTATTCCAGCACATATAAATATACACAGAGACAGGCAATTAGAATAGATGTGGTCTATCCCAAATGTGCGCCAATACTCAACTAATTAAACTAATCAAAGCGAAGGTGGCAAAAAGTTATGTAGAGGGATAGAGGTGGAACGGGGATCAACAGAGGGTCAGCTGAATGTTTAGGGACCCCCAAATGGCTCCAGGGGCAAGGAGGCCGACCCCCCTCTCTCACAACCTTCCAAGAGAACCTCCTCCCACAAGAATATACAGGGGGGGCGGACCAAACCCCGACAAAACACCTACAGAAAGAAAATGTATGTAATAATTAAAAAAGGGGAAATTTGACCAAAAGACAATAATCAAAAAACAAGAGGTTGAAGGCATGGGAGTTTTAGTTAGGAACATTGTGAGTGAGCCTATAGGGCGTAAGCAGCTGAGTATCTACTTACTGCATAGAAAAAATCTTCCTGGTATGTCGACGCCAAACTGAATTGTAGGCGGTGGGACCTGTAAATTATGTGGCTGTATTAGTAAACAGTCACATGCATATGTAGTCTTATAAGGCTAAACATACCAAGAAACGTGACCCCATGGTAAGGGGAACACCATAAGTTAGTATGTTAAAGGCTCAAAGCCCCATGGTAGGGGGACACCATAAGCTTATATATTGCAGGCTCAAAGCACTTACCCCTGTAGTGTGGAGAACCACTCCACCAACCAGCCGAAATAGATGTAATAGCGGCGTGAAGCCCAGACATGAATGAAAAGGTATAAATAGGAGAGTCTCCTTCCATTATGGGAGGAGACATTCCCCAACATCAGAAATAGAGATGAGTTCCTATTGGGGGGCCCACAATGGCGCACCGAATGGACGCCAATTTTAACCCCCCCATGTGCAATTCGTAGGGCATGGGCAGTTCACCGTCCCAAATATTCCTCGCCATAGCCACGTCCCACGCCGCCGCAAAACCACGGTGTCCTCACACATGGACGCAGGTGCGTCCAACGTCACCACGGCGCGCGCAGAAGCCACCGCCCCGGCAAGGAGGAGCGTGGCCGAAGGGCCGAACCATGGGCGTGGCTGCATGATGCCCCCTAGGTTGCCTAGGCAACCGGGAGGCCTACGCGCGCCGGGGGGAGGAGGGAGGGAAGGAAGGGGAGGGGACCGGCACCAAGAAACCCCGGAAACCAAGATAGAAGTAAGATCCCCCATCAAAAATATATAGGTCAGGATACTGCGGCCGGGAACTCCCGGACCCCAATGACCAGCCACCAACACAGTGCATAGGCCGATGTATGGAGGTAATGAAATATCACAAAGGGGTGAAACAACACACATTTGGGAAATATAGATCCACATCCATGTACAAGGGAACCAAAATATCAAAAGACCAATGTAAAAACTGAACATGCAAAGATAAAAATAAGTCAATCAGTCAAGTCTGGGTCAAAACGTCCCAATGAAAAACCTGGGAGAAAGGGTTTAACATTTAACACCCCATTAAGCCCAGGAGGTGCAGTGGCATTGAGGGTGACAATCCATCTCAGTTCACGCTGTAACAGCTCTTTATCCATGTCTCCCCCCATGAGCTCACATGTATACGATCAAGGGCTACAAATCTAACCAGCGGCATATGGCCCCCATGTACGTCCCTAACGTGTCTGCCTAAGGGGGTATCCGGGTCGCTCTTCCTTATACTGAGGACATGTCGGCTCACACGCCGGCAAAATTGCTGGATAGTTTTGCCCACATAAAAGCAACCGCAGCTGCAACATAGCAGGTAAACCACCCCCATAGTCTGACAGTTCACAAATTGTTTGGGTTTGAAGGTCCCATAATTGGGTACTGTGATCTGTGAATAAATTATGTGAAATACCATGCTATATAAATCAATCAATACTCAATTGTGCAAAATTCAATTGTGCAGGTGTAGTACAAAATATAAATATATTAAATAATAAAATTAAATAATAATAATAGTAGTAATAGTCTGACAGCTGCTGCTTTAAAAGTCAAATGAAATAAAGTCAACACTCATATACAGAAGTCCAGTGTTAGCAGTGCTTACATAAAATGTGAAGATAGAATATATATATATAAATATTAAAATAAAGTGCCAGTGCCAAGAAAAATGCCGGGGCGGTGGCTTCTGCACGCGCCGGCGCCGTGGTGACGTCGGACGTGGCTGCGTCGTTGTGTGAGGACACCGCGGTTTTGCAGCGGAGTGGGACGCCGCCATGGCGGGGAATATTTGGGACTGTGAACTGCCCATGCCCTACGAACTGCACATGGGGGGCTTAAAAATTGGCACGCATTCGGCGCGCCATTGTGGGCCCCCCAATAGGAACTCATCTCTATTTCTGATGTTGGGGAATGTCTCCTCCCATGATGGGAGGAGACTCTCCTATTTATACCTTTTCATTCATGTCTGGGCTTCACGCCGCTATTACATCTATTTCGGGTGGTTGGTGGAGTGGTTCTCCACACCACAGGGGTAAGTGCTTTGAACCTGCAATATATAAGCTTATGGTGTCCCCCCTACCATGGGGCTTTGAGCCTTTAACATACTAACTTATGGTGTTCCCCTCACCATGGGGTCACGTTTCTTGGTATGTTTAGCCTTATAAGACTACATATGCATGTGACTGTTTACTAATACAGCCACATAATTTACAGGTCCCTCCGCCTACAATTCAGTTTGGCGTCGACATACCAGGAGGATTTTTTCTATGCAGTAAGTAGATACTCAGCTGCTTACGCCCTATAGGCTCACTCCCAATGTTCCTAACTAAAACTCCCATGCCTTCAACCTCTTGTTTTTTGATTTTTGTCTCTTGGTCAAATTTCCCCTTTTTTAATTATTACATACATTTTCTTTCTGTAGGTGTTTTGTCGGGGTTTGGTCCATCCCCCTGTATATTCTTGTGGGAGGAGGTTCTCTTGGAAGGTTGTGAGAGAGAGGGGTCAGCCTCCTTGCCCCTGGAGCCATTTGGGGGTCCCTAAACATTCAGCTGACCCTCTGTTGATCCCTGTTCCACCTCTATCCCTCTACATTACTTTTTGCCACCTTCGCTTTGACCCTATTCTATTGAATCCGGCCTTTCAATATAATTAGTTGAGTATTGGCGCACATTTGGGATAGACCCACATCAATTCTAATTGCCTGTCTCTGTGTATATTGATATGTGCTGGAATAATCATTATGTATTACCTACTATACGCTATCAAACTTTATTATTTTTGCTAGACACTTATGCTTGTTATTGTATTCCAGAACCACATTGTACAGTGTCTTCCCTGAGGAAGAAGTATGAAATGTTCAAAAACTTCGAAACATGTTGGAGATGAAGCCAAGCCTTGAACATCAGGATACACTATACCTGAGGGTTTATTAGCTCCTGCACTATTATAATGTATTGAGTGGTTCTTCTTTTTACTGTTACTCATGGTTTTGTGTCTTTGACCTTTTGGTCACCATCCCATGTGGGACTTTTTAACTTTGATCTAATAAATGCCATATTTTTACTACTTTTGCATCTACTCCGTGGATATCAGTGTTGTGTCAAATCCCTGTGGGTCTTTTCTTTGCTATTTATGTATAAAACTAGAGGTAAGAAATCACTTAAATGCTTGTGCTTGCTTTCTACTCTGCACTAGAAGAAATATGGAGGTAAGCTAATTAGGCACAATGGAAAAATCCTCTGTTCTCCAGTCTTTACTGCTTTATATATGGGGATAAATTAAACCTCACCAAATTTGGGTTTTCTTCAAAGGAAATATATCTGATCATGTATATTTACTTAATTGTATTTCCTAGGGTATGGTTTACATAAACTTACAATTTGAAATAACATATTCTGTAGACTAGACAATGAAAAGTAGTAACCATTTTAATTTAAATTTAAATAATTCTGTATTAGCTGGACAAATCATTTTGATATCCCCAGAGCTTTTCATGTTAATATTTTCTGTGTGCTTAAGATTTTCGTGCACAAACCTTGCTTTCAACTGGGAACATTGTCTTAGTCATTCTGTCTTCATTTGCATCTGTTAATCTGTAATTTTTTGTTATGCAGAAGAATTGTATAGTTGCATTTTTGCAATAATTGGAAGCAAAAGAAAGCTTGTTAATGTAACCATTTAACAAGGAATAAACACAAACCTTTAGGTTGAGTTAATCAAATAACTAAATGTGAACCTGTATTTGCCCATATTGGATAACATAACATGTTTACTTCATGATAGGCAGGTTCCGCAGCATTTATTTACATTTACTGTGTTTCCCCGGCTAACCCAATCTGTCACCACAGCATGGAAATGGGAAATACTTTTGCAAAATGGGATTAAGTTATGCTCTCCCTGACTCCCCACAATGCACTGCTTGCTATCCAAGGGGGGCAATTTTCATGCACAAGTGTGATAATTTAGGGGGCAGGGGGAACCTGTATAGCCTGTGTAAGACTGAACTCAGAAAGTATAAATTTATACACAGAAATTTGGAGTGTTTTCGCAGTATCTCAGTGCAGCAGGAAAGACAAGGAAGGTAATAAATGGTGCTCATACTGCCTCATGCAAAGCAAACACATGGGCAATGTACTGGGTCACTGCTTAAAGCATACCCAGGTAACAAGTAAAGGCACTGTGTGAGTTACTAATGCTACTAATGGCTTGTACACACGGGGCGACGATCGTATTCAACACGTCGTACTCACGACCGTTGCATGCGGAATCGATCGTCTGTGGCCGCGCTTTCAACAGTTGAACATACGACAGTCGTGCATGGGAGTTGTATGTGTAGACTAGAAAACGTGGTCGTACCAACAAGCTCGCATACGACCGTTGTGTCGTGTGTAGAGCAGATGGGTACAACAAGTTGTATTGTGCTAAACACGCATGCGCCAAGTCCACTTCAACTAACACGAAATTAGATGAAGGAGCCCAAAGGGTGACTCTACTTCCTCTTTATACGCTCGTTCGCATCATCACGTTCGGCCGGCCGCAAGTTGTATGTACGACCGTCGGGTGCATGTCAGTATGCTATTTACATTATGTAACATACGATTCAACACGGTCGTACGTGCGATCGTCGTCCCGTGTGTACGAGGCTTAAGTAAACACTGCAATTGTTCAGTAAGATCACTTTGAATTGTCTGTAACCTACTGCAGCCAGAATATCACAGACCGCCAGGGTCGTAAATGGGGCGATAATATTGAGCTTCCATGAGCTTTTGCTATATATCTTCTTCTTCATTGGCTTTCTGCATAATCACTGACATTTATTCTTCCTAGGCAGGTTTAAATCTGATGACAAAATGGATTGGGGTGGACAGAGGCAGAACAGGCATGCATGGATTAAAAACCAAACCACTGAGTATATAGGCCAGTGTTTCTCAACCGGGGTTCCGCGGAACCCTGGGGTTCCGCGAGAAGTCCCCAGGGGTTCCGCCGCAATTCAACATTGTGGCGGATGTATATCCGCCCAATGTTGTTTCTAGTGTTTCCAATGCGCACTGACAGTGAGTACTGTCAGCGCGCATTGATATCCGATGCCTTCTCTGTAGTCCCGGCTCAGAGAATTTAGAGGGCGGAGACAGGAATGCAGAGAGCGGGAGTTCTGAATTCAGAGGCGGGGAGACGTGAAGAGACTGTGTAGAAGAGGGGAGCAATGAAGGGCAAGAGCACAGAGTGGCAGCTGAGAAAGAAGACTGAGGAGGCAGGGCGCACCAAGAGGAACCTGTGAAAGAGCCGAGAATAGAGGCGGGGAACACTGGATCAGAAGGTGAGATGCTGTCTGAACAGTAGCGGTGCTACACACTGCAGAGGGGGGGGGCGGAGATAAGGAGCACATAGCTGGATTGGAATGTGAATTCCTATATTCAGAAGAGGTAAATGCAAACTGGGAGTGGAGGGGAAGAAGAGCATAGGAGGTGACATCCTGTGTATATAACAGCACTGAATGCAGCCTGCAGAGCTCAGGAGCACACTGCTGGATCAGGCTAAAAGTAGTAGGAGGTGAAATTATAATAGCATTATGTTACAGTTATGCCATAATTGTACATAATGCTATTATAATCTCCCCGTTCAGTGCTGTTATATACAGAGGATGTCACCTCCTATTCTCTTCTTTCCCCTCCACTCCCAGTTTGCATTTACCTCTTCTGAATATTCACATTCCAATCCAGCTATGTGCTCCTTATCTCCGCTCCCCCCTCTGCAGTCCGCATACAGTCGCTACCATACACAGGGTCCTGCAACATTTAGCCATGTGCTCCCATTGTCCACACTCCTCCTGGCACTACCATCAGAGGTTCAGAGGAGCTGGAACTATAGAGGAGGCACCAGGTATCAATGCACATTGGCAGTACTCACTGTCAGTGCACATTGCAAACAACATCGGTATCATGTGCGTATTTTTTCTGCACAGAAATATACATGTATGCATTTTTCTGCAGAGAAAAATACTCACACGACATCAACATTGTGGTGTAAGCAGGGCACATAGTTCTAACGTAGGTCTCTGCAAGGACATAAAGAAAACAATTGATTTCTATGTGCCCTGTTCACATTATAATGTTGGTGTCAGATGAGCTCTAAGAGCTCTAATATGTATTCCATTATTTAAAGCTATTTCTATAATAATTGTGGTTATATCTACAGCTCGCTGATCAGATCCAGTGTTCCGTGAGCTGTAGATCTGACATTTTTTTTTAGGGGTTCCCCGAGATCTCAAACGCTTTGCGTTCCTCGACGGTAAAAAGGTTGAGAAACACTGATATAGGCACTCTGCAATCATCTCAAGTTGTAAACCCCCCAAAAAAAAAAAAAAAAAAACAAAAACAAAAAAAAACTGCGAGACAAAGGCATAATGAGCTAGTATGCATCACATACTAGCTCATTATGAAATACTCACCTTAGAATGAAGCTCTCTCAGTGGTGCCCACACACACCGCTAAGACGGTGGACATTTTCCCCAGGTTCTTCCGGGTTTGCAGGCTCTGGCGCTGTGATTGGCATGCGCGCGGGAGCCGTCGGTAATGGCACAGGGTCCTAAAGAAATGGCACCGCCGGGCGTTTCTTCATGTGCATGCGCCAATGACATCTGCGTTGGCGTATATAGTAAATATCTCCTAAACTGTAAAAGTAGGTAGAGGTATTAGAAAGGTATTTACCTAAATTGTTCACTAGGTTCTGTCTGTCCTGAAGTACCCCGGTCAAAGCTTATGCCAGTAATTAACAAATCTCAACATCATTGAATATGAAAGTGAATGAGGCATGATATCACATGTACAGTACTGTGCAAAAAGTTTAGGCAGGTGTAAAGAATGCTTTCAAAAATATATATTTTAATTGTTTATTTTTTTTTTTATCAATTTACAACATTCAAAGTGAGTGTACAGAAGAAAAATCTAAATCAAATCAATAGTTGGCGTGACTGTACTTTGGCTTCAAACCAGCATCAGCTCTTACACTTGCACAAAGTAAGCCAATTATACAAAGCAAGTGCCAATGATCATGTAGGCTGAGTCATTAACTCAGGGACGTAGCTACAGAGGGTGCAGGGATTGCAATTGCTACCCGACCCCATGCTGCAGGGGACCTGTGAGCCCCCCTGTATGTAGGGCTGATGCTAGCTTGAGCCAGCATAGGCAGCTGGGTGGGTTGTAGTACGAGCGCCCGATTGGCTGGAGGACGGTGTGGGTAGCAGAGCTCCCTGCTCTTCCGCACTGGCTGCTAATCTCACAATCCCACACCCGCATCTCTTCGGCCAGCTCCTCCGGTACCTCTCTCCTTCCCCATACAGCCCTGTTCGGCCCAGTGTCCATCCAGCCAGAGTCCCACCCCTCCTCCACGAGTCACTCCATCCACTCCTTTGTAACAGAGCCCAGGCACAGCCCTCTGGTGCACGCTTCTCCTAAACATCCAGCACACAGAGGCATTGTGCAGCCCTATGAGAGACAGCTCCCTGGAGAATGCTGTAAGCTTGTCTCTCAGCCACCTCCTCTCCCCGTCATACACACAGCTCTCCCTCAGAGAGTGATGTGGCCTCCCATGCTGATCAGCCATGTCTGTGCTGCTCGGGGGAGCCTTGCGGACCATGAATACATGCTTGGAGGGCAGCCGGCCGCAGCACAGTATGCATCTTATTTGTGCCTGCGCTCCATCAACCTGACCCTGCTGCTTAGTCACGTTCTTACCCCACTCCATCTGCCCTGGGGATAGGGCCCCCATCTGCTCTGGGGAGAGGAAGCCCAGCTGCCCTGTGGAATGACCCATAACCCACTCCATCTGCCCTGGAGACAGGGCCCCTATCTGCCCTGGGGACAGGACCTCCATCTGCCCTGAGGACAGAGAGCCCATCTGCCCTGGGGAATGACACATACTCCACTCCATCTGCTCTGGGGAAAGGGAGCCCATCTGCCCTGGGGACAGGGAGCCCATTTGTCCTGGGGACAGGGAGCCCATCTGCCCTAGGGACAGGGCCCCCATCTGCCTTGGGGACAGGGAGCCCATCTGCCTTGGGAAACGACCCATACCCCACTCCATCTGTCCTGGGGACAGGGCCCCATCTGCCCTGGGGACAGGGAGCCCATTTGCCCTGGGGGCAGGGAGCCCATCTGCCCTGAGGACAGGGAGCCCATCTCACCTGGGGACAGGGACCCCATCTATCCTGGGAACAGGGCTCCCACCTGCCCTGGGGAAGGGGGTTCCCATCAGCCCTGGGGACAGGGACCCCATCTCACTTAGGAACAGAGACCCCATCTCCCCTGGGGACAGGACCCCAATATGCCACTTGGGGATTTGGGGGGTGTACCAGCAGGGGGTCACGGGATGCTGGGGGGGTACAAAAGTACCAGCATGGGGTGGCTGGAGGACAGAGAAGGGTCTAGGAGTGGTTTGACTGGAGGATGGGGGGGTCCAGCAGTACCAGTGCGGGGTTACTGAAGATGGTGGGGAAGGAAACAACAGTATCAGCAGGGTGGCTGGAGGCTGGGGGGGTACAGAAGTATCATCGCTGGGTGGGTGGGTGGAGGACAGGAGGTCTAGCAGTACCAGTGTGGGGTGGCTGGAGGACAGGGAGATCTAGCAGTACCAGTCCCTCCTTCTATTCAGCTTTTCTCCACTGCCCCCTGTGTGCTCTCTGGCCTCTGTGTGCTCTTTCCCAGGCCCCCCTTGTCCTCTGCAGCTCTGCTGGCTTCCCCTGTCCCCTCTCCCTCTGGCTGCTGTGGGAGATCTGTCAAGATAGAGAGCAGGGAAGGGGCCAGTAAATGTGTCTTTTTCTGAATGGAGAGAGTCAATGATCTATACAGATCACCAACTCTGTCCATTCATAACTGTGGCATAGTAAACTGTGTTTACTATGCTTTAGTTTATGAACGGGCAGGAATTTCTTTATAGAGTTTTTCCTGTCCATTTATTCTATGTAGCTGAGGCTGCAGAGGAGGAGATTGAGGGCTGTGTCCTCAGTCTCCCTCTCTGTCTCAAAGGTGGAACATTGAAGGTCTGTTTAGCTCCTAAACCATAAGATTGTAAAGAAAAATAATAAATAAAATAACAAAAATAAAAAAAAGGACTGATACCAGTGGCAGAACTACAGGGGTCACAAAGGTCATAATTGGGACGGTGCCCTGGAGTTCCACCAATGGGCTCCGAGGGAAGAGCCCAGGTTGTGGGGCAGGGGGCTCTTCATGGTTTCTTGCACTGTGGCCCGGAAGGTTCTAGCTACGCCACTGCATTAACTGAAACATAAACAGCTGTGTAGGAGGCTTAAAACGGGTTGAGGAACAGCCAAACTCTACTACTAAGGTAAGGTTGTGGAAGATAGTTTCATGTCACAGGTAATACGCAATGGCAAGACTGAGCACAACAACAAGACAGAAGGTAGTTATACTGCATCAGCAAGGTCTCTCCCAGGCAAAGATTTCAAAGCAGACTGGAGTTTCAAGATGTGCTGTTCAAGCTCTTTTGAAGAAGCAAAAAGAAACAGGCAATGCTGAGGATCATAGCTGCACTGGAAACTTAATGTAGCAGATGAAAGACACATCCTGCTTACCTCCCTTTGACAGCAGAAAATGTCCAGCAGTGCCATCAGCAGAGAACTGGTGTAAGCCAGTGGGACCTAAGTACACCCATCTACTGTCCAGGGAGGTCTGGCCAGAGGTGGTCTTTATGGAAGAATTGCGGCCAAAAGACATACAGTATCTCACAAAAGTGAGTACACCCCTCACATTTTTGTAAATATTTTATTATATCTTTTCATGTGACAACACTGAAGAAATGACACTTTGCTACAATGAAAGCAGTGAGTGTACAGCTTGTATAACTGGGTAAATTTGCTGTCCCCTTAAAATAACTCAACACACAGCCATTAATGTCTAAACTTCTAGATGTAGAAAATTATACTGCGCTTCCAGTTAAAACGAATAAGCTGCCAGCACCACAATATCAACAAAATTGTAAAGTATAAAGCAAGCAGAAAAAAGTACAGCGCTAATAATTGAAACAAGCCCCATATAACCGGGAGTAACATAAATAAGTAAATAATTAGACATACATAAAACGTATGAAGCTTAAAAAAGCATATATAAAGTGCACAGTGCAAAATATGATAAGTCAAAGTCCAACAGAACAGTTCATAGGTTCATAGTCCGGTGGATGAAGAAATAAACTTTGTGCGTCCAGTAAAGTGCCAAAATAGTGACGAATAATCCTTAGTGTATCACCACCCTGAATATGTCCACCACCACAGGGCAGATAGAATACTCTTAACAGAGATAAGAAATATAACAGCGTATAAAGCAGGTCCATCATTCATCCACCAGAATATGAACTGTTCTGTTGGACTTTGACTTATCACATTTTGCACTGTGCACTTTATATATGCTTTTTTAAGCTTAATACCTTTTATGTATGTCTAATTATTTACCTATTTATGTTACTCCCGGTTATATGGGGGTTGTTTTCACTTATTAGCGCTGCACTTTTTTCTGCTCATTAATGTCTAAACCACTGGCAACAAAAATAAGTACATCCCTACATGAAAATGTCCAAATTGGGCACAATTAGCCATTTTCCCTCCCCGGTGTCATGTGACTCATTAGTGTTACAAGGCCTCGAGTGTGAATGGGGAGCAGGTGTGTTAAATTTGGTGTTATCGCTCTCACTCTCTCATACTGGTCACAGGAAGCTCAACATGGCACCTCATTGCAAAGAACTCTCTTAGGGAAAAAAAAAAAAGAATTGTTGCTCTGCATAAAGTGGGCCTAGGCTATAAGAAGATTGCCAAAACCCTGAAACAGAGCTGCAGCACAGAGGCTAAGACCATACAGTGGTTTAACAGGACAGGTTCCACTCAGAACAGGCCTCACCATGGTCGTCCAAAGGAGTTGAGTGCACATGCTCAGCGTCATATCCATAGGTTGTCTTTGGGAAATAGATGTATGAGTGCTGTCAGCAACGCTGCAGAGGTTGAAGCGGTGGGGGGCCAGCCTGTCAGTACTCGGACCATACGCCCAACACTGCATCAAATTCTGTCGTCCCAGAAGGAAGCCTCTTCTAAACATGATGCATAAGAAAGCCTGCAAACAGTTTGCTGAAGACAAGCAGACTAAGGCCTGTGGTCTGATGAGACCAAGATAAACTTATTTGGTTCAGATGGTGTCAAGCATGTGTGGTGGCAACCAGGTGAGGAGTACAAAGACAAGTGTGTCTTGTCTACAGTCAAGCATGGTGGTGGGAGTGTCATGGTCTGGAGCTGCATGAATGCTGCCAGCATTGAGGAGCTACAGTTCATTGGGGGAACCATGAATGCCAACATGTATTGTGACATACTGAGGCAGAGCATGATCCCCTCCCTTCAGAAACTGGGCCGCAGGGCAGTATTTCAGCATGATAATGACCCCAAACACTCCTCCAAGACGATTACTGCCTTGCTATAGAAGCTGAGGGTAAAGGTGATAGACTGGCCAAGCATGTCTCCAGACCTAAAGCCTATTGAGCATCTGTGGGGCATCCTCAAATGGAAGGTGGAGGAGCGCAAAGTCTCTAACATCCGCCAGCTCCATGATGTTGTCATGGAGGAGTGGAAGAGGGCTCCAGTGGCAACCTGTGAAGCTCTGGTGAACTCCATGCCCAGAAGGGTTAAGGCAGTGCTGGAAAATAATGGTGGCCACACAAAATATAGACACTTTGGGCCCAATTTGGACATTTTTACTTAGGGGTGTACTCACTTTTGTTGCCAGCGGTTTAGACATTAATGGCTGTGTTTTGCGTTATTTTAAAGGGGACAGAAAATTTACACTGTTATACAAGCTGTACACTCACTACCTTACATTGTAGCAAAGTGTCATTTCTTCAGTGTTGTCACATAAAAAGATATAATAAAATATTTACAAAAATGTGAGGGATGTACTCACTTTTGGGAGATACTGTACCTCCAAATGTGTAAACAAGACTAAGCGACTCAATTGTGCATGAAAACATGGGAACTAGGGTGCAGAAAATTGGCAGCAGGTGTCTGGGTTGATGAGTCAAAATGAGAAATATTTGGCAGTAGCAGGAGGAAGTTTGTTCACTGAAGGGCTGGAGAGCAGGAATGGCAACAAAGTTTCAGAAGGGTTACACTCTGAAGTCAAGAGTGTGAGAACCACAAACTAAATACAAATGATCAGCTGACTAGACACAGAGAGATTAGTTGACAGGTGGAATTGCACCGAGAAGAAGTGCTTTACGGTATGGGCAAAGTCCTATGCACAGTCTGCCAATACCTATGGGAAACCTGGGCAGGCATAGAAGAAGCACATACAGGTAGAAATATGATAGGTATCCATTTTTTTTATTGAAAAGAATATCATGCTTCCTGCTAAATGTTATAACCTGATAAAAGGTTCTCGGAAACTTTAGTGGTAGACCTCTGCATTTCATTTGCCAGGTCTGCACCTTCTTTAACAAGTAAAGCAGGGCTTGCCTCTTCCAGCTGCATGTTTAAAGGAAGTCTGTACAGAGAAAGTATTGTGGCTGCCATTGCTGACCTCTTCTCCTCAGAAATGTCATTGGAGACCATACAGGCTTTCTTTTATTTAATGTTTTACATTGAGAATTCAATAGAACAAGCATATAGAGTGTGTGGGAACAGAGCCAAGACATGCAATATGCAACTGGAGTCTGCAGGAGATCTACCAAGCTAAGAGAAGATTCATCCCACCATATTCATTCTAATCTGGAAATATCATTTTTGGATTGATTGGCCCACAGAATAATGAAAAACTTCAAAAATGTGCAGGTCTCCCTACCACCACTTACAGGTTCATATAGGGTCTAAATCAGTGGTTCTCAACTCCTGTCCTCAGGACCCACTAACAGGCCAGATTTGCAAGATAACTAAAATACATCACAGGTGATATCATTTACTGCTCAGTGATTGCAGTATTCTAGTCTGCATCTCCCCAAGGTAATACTGAAAATCTGGCCTGTTAGTGGGTCCCGAGGACTGGAGTTGAGAACCACTGGTCTAAATAAATGTCTAAGCAATACATGAGATTTATGGAAGTGCACTGTAATCTGTTCACACTAGATGAAAGTTCAAGGTATTATGCTAATTATTTTCATGCATGGATATTAATGAGCTGTATTTCAGACTCCCTTTGAGCCCAGAGTTTGAATATATTTATCTGGGCATCATTTAGATACATAAATTAATTTATGAGAGATCCAAGGGATACAGATTAACTGAACTCAATGAAATACAGCTGGGGATTTAAAGGAATGGTTCCAATTTGTGGAGTTTTTTTACCCAGTATAATTAAAGGTAATAGGCCCTGTGGACCCCGTTTAGAGCTCCTGATACAGCATGAAAGGTTGCTTAGGTGCACAATTCCATAGTGTACAATTGTATAGGGGCATACTCTAAATAAGTGACGTTTTTTATTTGTTTTTCAGTATGGATGATAAACGTGGTTAGCTGAATTTTTAAGAGTTGAAATGTTTTCTTTACTTTCAAAAATGTAGTTTAACACTCTGCAGCAACACGTGGCTATTTCTAGAAAATAACACCTATACTTCTTTTGAATTTTTTGGTTTTGAACGTAGATGTCTGCAAATGTACATATGTTTCACACGGACCCAAGATCCCAGAATGTAAAGTTGACTGAGTCTACTGTTTAAATCAGTGGTTCTCAACTCCTGTCCTCGGGACCCACTAAATAGCCAGATTTTAAATATTACCTTCGGGAGATGCAGACTAGAATACTGCAAATCACTGAGCAGCAAATGATCTCACCTTGATGTATTTCAGTTATCTTGCAAACCTGGCCTGTTAGTGGGTCCCGAGGACTGGAGTTGAGAACCACTGGTTTAAATGAATCGTGATAAAGTGTAAGAATATAGAATATAGAATATGTACTGAAGTCATTACGATTTTATTCCTCTGCTTTCCCATCCATGAAAATCAAGAAGATGTACATTGACCGCCTTGCTAATTTTGCTGTTAGGAAAATGGCTCCTAAATACACAAACATTTCTGTACCACGATAGAAGGCAAAAAAAATATTAAGCCTGAGCATATTGTTTTAGGAGATACTCCACTATATTGTGCCCCTGTTATCCAGAATAGACAATGTCCATTCCAGTTGCATTTTAAATGTTTAGTCAATCAATGGTTCAGTACATCTCTTGCAACAGAGTCGCTTTACAGAACAGTTTTCATTTTCTTGACTCACTGAAAAGAAGTCTGAAACCCAGAGCACTATTTCTCCATTGCATGAGTTTATGAGCAGTAGTTCCTCAAGTGCAGCACACTCAATATAGTCACCGAACCATCGCAGCCATCTTCCCAGATGTTACCAGTGTTTCATCACAAATGTTCCACACACAGGCTGTATCTTTCCCTTACATAGTCACCAAAGCCATCCTAAATTAAGTCACAGGTCCTGCTAGACAAAAGGGTGGGGTGGCAAGGTTACACTTTCTGTCCTGCAAAGTGTCTTCGTCGTCCACTCTGGCAGTTCAGCCCTGCAGAAGACTCGCTCTCTCCTTCAGCACAGCTCTATATCTTGGCTGATCAGGGGTGTACTGTCCTAACTCCACTGATCCCCACCCACAGCTGGCATATAAAGGGGCCTCAAACTCCACAAACTACATCACCATAGGAGGGGCTATAAATAAAAGGACACTAACACCTGCCAACAGGCTGTGATGACTAGCACAACTCTTGCAACATTTTGTCAAATATTATGGCATCTATGAAGTGGTATACGGGTTCATTATAATGTTGTTATGTATTTAGAGCTGAACTCTGAGCGCCAATAGGTTATCATGTTTAGCCTTTTTGGTGTACAACTTCCCTGAGAAAGTCATGTGATTTTGTGGTGAAACGCGCTGGATGTGGGGTGACGTCACTTCTGGTTTCGTCAATGTTTTTTGATGTGGTTTAATACTGGAGTATGCTACTCTATTTGATTTGTGGTACATTATGATGGAATATGGGTAGCGCTACACAATTTCACATTTATTACATTTTCTGCCCCCCTAGCCAACACCGGTGCTGCAACTATAATTGACATTAGCTTCACATAACTCAACAGTCTAAACCTTTTTAACACATCTGTTTCTGACAGCACTATAGTGGTTGCTGTCCCTGCTTGCAGCTTATCACGTGTCGTAAATATACCTGTCATTTGGGTACAGCATGCATTAGGAGGCACATAATTTTAAAGGACAAAATTTGGTTGGAGCAGCACAGGAATGATACTGGTCAGCAGCAAAAAGGCCCGCACTCCTCTTCATCCCTTTATTTCCACCTCTCCCCCAACTACACAAAATTTCCATCTGCATCTGCTGCAAAATCTGCATCCTCAATGATAAGGATGCAAGTTTGACAAAGTGTTTGGCAGGCTTACCTTTGGGCACATCAAATAGAGGTTGGCATAGAACCATGCAGAGTAGGGCCAGCACATACCTGATCCTTCCTGTAAGTCTCCCAACACCACCCCGCCATCACCAGCAGCATCCTTGACCATGCAGATGCTGGCTTTACAGCTGCTCCCATTCCAGCTGGTAGAGCCTGCCCTCTTTGTGGTCTGTGCCACAGTGCCAGATACCCAGCCCCATTATTTTCCCAAAAGGCCACATGGTCAGTAGCAGGGTCCACAAGACCACAGAAACGAAGTTCTGCATCTATGGGCAGGGATGTTACATCTCTTTTAAGGCACACTGGGTACATTTTCTGGTGGCTCAAAAGGAAGACAGGGCACATGCTGGAACTGGTGGTACCCGCCCATGTCCTGCAATTGGTGATGGTGACAGCTCGGTCATCTCTGACAACTCCTTTTCAATGGCCTCATCTGGTGACTCATAAGAACTACCAGTCCTCCCCAAGTGACTAAGAGCCTACGCAATGGGCCAGGCAAGAAGCTGCCAAGCTGTCTGGCAGCTAGTATGCCTTGGGGACAGGAGTCACACTTGGCCAGAGATTCTGTCAGCTCTTTAGGGGTGGGCAGAGAAGTGTCTGAATCCATCTCATCATATACCAGGTAAGGTTGTGAGTGTCAATGGCATCAACCTGCTTGCTGTGTGCCCTTCGGTAGGGAAAGTTCACATATGTTCCTTGTCTGGCACATAGTGCGGCTGGTGAAATGTTTGGACTTCTTTAGCAAGGCAGTGGTCATCTTGGACCTGTGTTTGGGGTCGTTATCATGTTGGAATACTGCCCTGCGGACCAGTCTCTGAAGGGAGGGGATCATGCTCTGCTTCAGTATGTCACAGTACATGTTGGCATTCATGGTTCCCTCAATGAACCATAGCTCCCCAGTGCCGGCAGCACTCATGCAGTCCCAGACCATGACACTCCCACCACCATGCTTGACTGTAGGCAAGATACACTTGTCTTTGTACTCCTCACATGTTTGCCGCCACACACGCTTGACACCATCTGAACCAAATAAGTTTATCTTGGTCTCATCAGATCACAGGACATGGGTCCAGTAATCCATGTCCTTAGTCTGCTTTTCTTCAACAAACTGTTTGGGGGATTTCCTGTGCATCATCTTTAGAAGAGGCTTCCTTCTGGGACGACAGTCCTGCAGACCAATTTGATGCAGTATGCAGCATATGGTCTGAGTACTGACAGGCTGACCTCCCACCCCTTCAACCTCTGCAGCAATGCTGGCCGCACTCATATGTCTATTTCCCAAAGACAACATCTGGATATGATGCTGAGCACGTGCATTCAACTTGTTTGGTCGACCATGGAGAAGCCTGTTCTGAGTGGATCATGTCCTGTTAAACCGCTGTATGGTCTTGGCCACCGTGCTGCAGCTCAGTTTCAGGATCTTGGCAATCTTCTTATAGCCTAGGCCATCATTATGTAGAGCAACAATTATTTTTTTCAGATCCTCAGAGAGTTCTTTGCCATGAGGTGCCATGTTGAACATCCAGTGACCAGTATGAGAGCGATAACACCAAATTTAACACACCTGCTCCCCATTTACACCTGAGACACTAACGAGTCACATGACACCAGGGAGGGAAAATGGCTGATTGGGCCCAAATTGGACATTTTTACTTAGGGGTGTACTCACTTTTGTTGCCAGCAGTTTAGACATTAATGACTGTGTGTTGAGTTATTTTGAGGGGACAGCAAATAGAGGTCACCAGAATGGTGGACCACATTGAGGTGGGGATCAGTGACATGAACCTTCTGGTGTTATTGCCAGAGCACACACGTGTCATGTAAAAGACTAGGCACTGGGGGCACAGCAGCAGGAGGAAGAGAATGACTTGCTTGTACAGGGAGAAGGGTTGAAGTGTAGGCGGTGAGGAGCGGGTGGACATGGGGCGTTCTTTCAGGGGTACATTTCATCACTCCCAAACCCCAGGAGTTGTTTGTGAGTAGGGTGCAATCATTAAGGACATTGTTGTCTTCAGTATCTCCAAGGATTCAGGGTCCACTGCTGCATGCAGTTTGTGGCGAATGGGCTCCTTCATGATGCAGTGTCTCTACATAAGGACTTCAGGATTCAAACCATAAAGGAGAGGGACTAGTACTGGTTATCCACCCTTTTGGATTCTCAATATCATGGTAGAAGGGTAGATCTCATGTTGCCATCCCAGAGGGAGTAAAAAAAGGACCACTTGGAAGAGTCACTGTGGACGAACCTTTGGGTTCCCTTTCCAGACAATGTCAGGATCCATTTTCAAGGCCAATGTGCCTCAAATCCTCAGGTTTTGGAGTAGCAACAGTGGCTGCTTCAGCGATGCTCTAAAATAGTTTTTTACATTGGCCAGGCTTGGCCGCTGACAGCAGTCACAAGCAGCAACAAAACTATTTGATTAGGAATTACCTTGGGTTCAGGGTGCATATGAACAGCCTTCAAACCGAGGACCCCAGGGCCTTTTGGGTGTCCAGGCTGGACCACTGGCCAGACATAGCTCAGTATGTGCTGCAGGGGTTGTTAGCTTGCCTTGCAGCCAGTATGCTCTCCAAGGGGGCATTCAGTGCAGTGGGTGCTTTTGTAACAGAAAAATAAAACTGCCTTTCCCCTGACACAATTGGCCAGTCCTGGATCACTAATATAGCTACCTTGCTCTAAGCAGGGATGACTCTTTAAATTTTGTCTTGCTGGGTGGTAGTCAGCCTAAGCTGATTTATAGTTTATTTGTTCATTGGTTTTTCCTCTAGCCAGTAGGCGTCACTGGTAACTGTGGCAATAGAGTGAGAGTGATGCACAGTGGCATGGTGGAAAGTACATGGAGAAGCCTTAACCAGCTGGAGGTGCTATCTATAGCTCCTGGCTCATCACAATAACCATCTCCTTCTACTGGTGCTGGCCTGCTACAGTTACCAGCTCCTTCAACTTCTGCTGATCTGGCAACTTTACTAGCTCCTGCCACCATTATCATCTCCTTCTACCGCTGCAGGCTTAACATTGTAACCATGTCCCGCCACCACCACTGCTGCCTTTACTGCCCTTCTCCAGTGCTCCAGCACTGAAAAGGTGCATACATAATTTTTCAGCAGCTAGGCCTCAGCTATAAAAATCAATTTTTTTCTGCAGGATCACTGTACCTCAAAGTTTCTGGGGGCAGTTTTCAGGCATTTTAGCTCTAGAAATAGCACCTATAAAGTGACTGAAAACCGCCTCCCATTTACTTCAATGATTGCTTTCACACTCGGGCGGTGCGCTTGCGGGACAGTAAAAAAAGTCCTGCAAGCAGAATCTTTGGGGCGAATTGGGAGCGCTGTAAATAGGGCTCCAAAAACGCCCCTTCCCATTGAAATGAGTGGGCAGCTATTCCAAAGCGTCTGAAAAGCGGTCTTTTTTTGTGTTTTTTTTTAAAGTCCTGTTGTCACGGGACCTTAAAAAAACAACCCGCTAGTGCCCGAAAACTGGCGCAAAAGTGCCACTAAAATGCTGCTAAAGCATGGCAAAAATGGCTGACTCTTTAGCGATGTCTCAGTGTGAAAAGGGCCCAAAGGTGCCACACAATGCTTTGGCAGCTGGTCCTCCGCAAAATTTATAGTGTTTGTTGCAGGGTAAATTGTAGTTTGCATCCTATTCCATTGCTCCAGCAGTCAAGATTATTTGTGGCTATTGTCTCTCTAAAACAATGTATGTGAATTGCTTGGCCTGAAAATCCGCATGATGTGCATGATTTAGCAAATGTGTTGTGTCAGTTATATTGTAACCCCACCCCTTCCTCAAACAATCCCACAACCATTGATAGTCATTGACATTTTAATTATAATAATAATAATAATAAACGTTATTTTATATAGTGCCTTTAAAGGTGGCTTCTCAAAGCTCTTTACAAGGAAAACATGAGAAATACACAGGATAACATAACATATGGGATAAAGGGACAGTTAAGTGAAAGCTGGTCTATAGAAAAACGTTTTTAGGTTTGATTTGAATGAGTTTAGAGGAGAGGACTCTCTGACATTCTTAGGAAGTGAATTCCATAGTTTTGGAGCATAGCAGGAGAAGGCTCTGTCCCCCATTGAGTGTAGGTGAGTAGGGAGGACACACAGTAGATCAGAATTTGAGGAGCAGAGGTTACGAGGTGGGGAGTAAGTTGAAAAAGAGAGCGATAATGGGGTGCCAAGCCATCAAGAGCCTTGTAGGCGAGCAAGAGGATTTTAAAGTCTATGTGAAACCTGACAGGTAGCCAATGCAAGGACTCCAGGATAGGGGTTATATGATCACTTGTACCAGACCTAGTCAGGATTCTTTATCAATTTTTTCCTATCGCACTCCTTCCTGGCAAGCAGGCTCTTATGTCAGTGGGTGCTGCACATGCCTGACAAAGGGCCCCTGCATCTTTCATCAAGTGCTGGACTGATGTTTCTGGATTCTGAGTCATGGGGAAAGCAAAAGAATTGTCAAAGGATCTGTGGGAAAAGGTAGGTGAACTGGATAAAACAGGAAAGGGATATAAAAAGATATCCAGGGAATTGAGAATGCCAATCAGCAGTGTTCAAACTCTAATCAAGAAGTGGAAAATGAGGGGTTATGTTGAAACCAAACCACGTCCGGTAGACCAACTAAAATTTCAGCCACAACTGCCAGGAAAATTGTTCAGGATGCAAAGAAAAACCCACAAATAACTTCAGGTGAAATACAGGACTCTCTGAAAACATGTGATGTGGCTGTTTCGAGATGCACAATAAGGAGGCACTTGAAAAAATATGGGCTGCATGGTCGATTCGCCAGAAGAAAGACATTACTACGCAAATGCCACAAAGTATCCCACTTACAGTATGCTAAACAGCACAGAGACAAGCCTCAAACCTTCTGGCACAAAGTCA
Organism: Glandirana rugosa; assembly: GCA_018402905.1. Classification (NCBI taxonomy): domain Eukaryota; kingdom Metazoa; phylum Chordata; class Amphibia; order Anura; family Ranidae; genus Glandirana; species Glandirana rugosa. Next base: position 2,401,697 of record BLSH010539852.1, read on the forward strand.
TTTTGAGTGATGAGACCAAAATGTAGCTTTTTGGCTACAACCATAAACGCTACATTTGGAGAGGAGTCAACAAGGCCTATGATGAAAGGTACACCATTCCTACTGTGAAACACGAAGGTGGATCGCTGATGTTTTGGGGATGGGTGAGCTACAAAGGCACAGGAAATTTGGTCAAAATTGATGGCAAGATGAATGCAGTATGTTATCATAAAATACTGGAGGAACATTTGTATTCATCAGCCAGGAAGCTGCGCATTGGACGTACTTGGACATTCCAACATGACATTGATCCAAAACACAAGGCCAAGTCAACCTGTCATTGGCTACAGCGGAATAAAGTGAAGGTTCTAGAGTGGCCATCTCAGTCTCCTGACCTCAATATCATTGAGCCACTCTGGGAAGATCTCAAATGTACAGTTCATGCAAGACAGCCCAAGTATTTCAAGGAACTGGAGGCATTTTGTCAAGAGGAATGGGCAGCTTTACCATCTGAGAAGATAAAGAGCCTCATCCACAAATACCACAAAAGACGTCAAGCTAACATTGATGTTAAAGGGGGCAATGAACGGTATTAAGAATTGGGGTATCTAAACTTTTGATCAGGGTCATTTGGGTAGTTTCTGTTGTCATTATGATTTAAAAAGAACACAGTTGATTGATAATAAATGGCTTCAGCCAAACGCTAACCATGAGTGAAAGAAAAGATTTGTGTTATGATTCATATTCTCTGAAAAATGGCCAAGAAATCATAAATTCTGCCAGGGTATCCAGGGTATGTATACTTATGAGCACAACTGTATTCTTGTATGTTACCTTTAATCTGAGCCCTACTCTGTACAATCAGAACTGTGTATATATATATATATATACATTATCTCCCAAAAGTGAGTTCACCCCTCACATTTTTATAAGTATTTTATTATATCTTTTCAAGTGACAACACTGAAGAAATGACACTTTGCTACAATGTAAAGTAGTGAATGTACAGCTTGTATAACTGTGTAAATTTACTGTCACCTCAAAATAACTCAACAGCCATTAATGTCTAAACTGCTGGCAACAAAAGTGAGTACACCCATAAGTCAAAATGTCCAAATTGGGCCCAATTAGCCATTTTCCTTCCCCGATGTCATGTGACTCGTTAGTGTTACAAGGTCTCAGGTGTGAATGGGGAGCAGGTGTGTTAAATTTGGTGTTATCACTCTCTCTCTCTTACACTGGAAGTTCAACATGGCACCTCATGGCAAAGAACTCTCTGAGGATCTGAAAAAAAGGAATGTTTCTCTACATAAAGATGGCCTAGGCTACAAAAAGATTGTCAAGACCCTGAAACTGAGCTACAGCACGGTGGCCAAGACCATACAGCGGTTTAACAGGACAGGCTCCACCCAGAACAGGTCTCACCAGGGTCGACCAAAGAAGTTGAGCGCACGTGCGTCATATCTAAAGGTTATTTTTGGGGAAAAAACATATGAGTGCTGCCAGCATTTCTGCAGAGGTTGAAGGGGTCAGCCTGCCAGTGCTCAGATCATACGTCGCACACTGCATCAAATTGAATATGGATGGGCTGTGGCGCTACTTTTACAGAACAAAGCTAATGATATAGGTCATTTCTACCGTATGTAAGTGCCCCCTAGCGGTTCAGTGGAGATAAGGAATGTGGTACTACACTGAGATTAATACAGGTTGAATATAAAATTGGAATTAAAAATATAAAAATTATATGTGCTAAAGCCTCATATAGTAATGGTTTACCATACTGTTTGGGACATTGTTTTTACCAGGATTATTGGCAAATAAACATATATTTTTTAAATGGACTTCACTATGGACATTCCTTGTTTCTTCCCCTCTGCATCTGGCCATCCATACTCCTGCTGAGGACTCCAGGACCAGCAACCACAGCCCCCAACCCAGAAACTCCAGGAGCTACCAGACAGGCATCCATGCGTTTTACCCCTGCAGGGGTGACGCCATTTGGTAAGTGGGGTATCCTTAGGGGAGCACGATTGACCCGCACCCGTCTGGCACCTGAGTATAACGGCTCTTAAGGATCTACTATCTGACACTTGCATCCTTATGAACTGTGAGAGTGTGATTAACAACTCAAGGAAAAAGCAGGACTTCACAAGCACTTTGGAGCACTGTGCACTTGTTATATTGCTGCTTTACAGAGACTTTGACATAATTATTATACTAGCACTTTGTGGTTTATTCATTTGATTTAGTGACTCGATTCACATAATATATAGCACTAGCACGTTATGTTTTATTAGATGATTCAGGAATTAATATATATTTTTTCAGTGATATATTATGTATTTTTACATGTATCTTTGCATGTACACTGATATCATTTTTTAATCTAGATGAACACGCTACTTGATATAATATGCACTTTATCTGACTGAGGACAAATTTAGCACATATATATTTTATATTTTTAATTCCAATTTTATATCCAACCTGTATTAATCTCAGTGTAGTACCACATGCCTTATCTCCATTGAACCACTAGGGGGCACTTACATACGGTAGAAATTAAATATAGTTCATCGCACAAGTAGATCTAATTTTTTACTATAGTCACATGTACGTTTCTATGTACATTTTTATGTATTATATAGTGACTTTTTTATATATAATTAAGGACTTAGTAGATTATTTTGTATTGCACGATCACGATATATAATACACTTAGCTCAGTGATTTAGTTTACTTATTTGGTGTTTCACGATCATATTATTAATACAGTTTCAGAGACATTTCGTCGTTATATTGTTCACGTGTCACGAGGTTTCACGAACACTTCAGGACGAAAAAGGAACT
>BLSH010539852.1:2407237-2418990 GCA_018402905.1 Glandirana rugosa
TGGGGGGGGGGGGGGGTCTCTGACGTCTGTATCATGTTCTCTACCAGTCTCTGACGTCTGTATCATGTCCTCTACCAGTCTCTGACGTCTGTACCATGTCCTCTACCAGTCTCTGACGTCTGTACCATGTCCTCTGCCAGTCTCTGACTTCCGTATCATGTCCTCTACCAGTCTCTGACGTCGGTATCATGTCCTCTACCAGTCTCTGACGTCTGTACCATGTCCTCTACCAGTCTCTGATGTCTGTATCATGCTATGTCTGCAGTCTCTGACCATCTCTTGTACTATGTCTGCAGTCTCTGGGGGGGGGGGGGGGTCTTGAGAGGAGCCAAGAATGGGAGTGCCGCCAGGATGGGGGTCATGGAAGAAGTCAGACATGTGTAGTGTGGAAACTATAGGATAAAACCAGAGCCACCAAGCTGGAGCCGACTGACTGAGCCCCTGTTTCTGCACTACTTTTGGTGGCGATTTGAAAGATATCTGCGCATGAACCTGCACATATGTCTATAAAATCGCCCCCGAAGTCGGGCTGAAATGCTGGTTTGAAACCCACCCTCAGTGTGAATGTGGGCTTATTCTGGGGAGTAGGTGCGAAAATTGGAGCAGGTTTGAAGGGGCCCCAGTGCATTACTTTGCCCAGGGGCCCATAATCCTATTAAGATGGCCTTGGTACAAAGACAGGTGTGTCTTGCCTACATTCAAGCATGGTGGTGGGAATGTCATGGTTTGAGGCTGCATGAGTGCTGCCAGCACTGGGGAGCTACAGTTCATTGAGGGAACCATGAATGCCAACATGTACTGTGACATACTGAAGTAGAGCATGATCCCCTCCCTTTGGAGACTGGGCCTCAGGGCAGTATTCCAACATGATAACGACCCCAAACACAGGTCCAAGATAACCACTGCCTTGCTAAAGAAGTTGAGGGTATAGGTGATGGACTGGCCAAGCATGTCTCCAGACCTAAACCCTATTGAGCATTGTCATCATGGAGGAGTAGAAGAGGACTCCAGTGGCAACCTGTAAAGTTCTGGTGAACTCCATGCCCAAGAGGGTTAGGGCAAAGCTGGAAAATAATGGTGGTCACACAAAATATTGACACTTTGGGCCCAATTTGGACATTTTATCTTAGGGGTGTACTCACTTTTGTTGCCAGTGGTTTAGACATTAATGGCTGTGTGCTGAATTATTTTGAGGGGACAGAAAATGTACACTGTTATACAAGCTGTACACTCACTACTTTACATTGTAGCAAAGTGTCATTTCTTTAGTGTTGTCACATGAAAAGGTATATAAATATTTTATTTTATCTTTTCATGTGACAACACTAAAGAAATGACACTTTGCTACAATGTAAAGTAGTGAGCGTACAGCTTGTGAGGGGTGTACTCACTTTTGTGAGATACTGTATATAGAAGCTGGGCTTCTGCATCCTGTGTTAATGAGAAGAAACTCCTCTGTCCTTTGTCGGTGGGGACAGACTGAGTTTCCTCATTCCAAATTGTTCAAAGTAACTTGCATTTTGCCCGAGGCCTGCTTCAAAAACAGCTAAAAATGTAGTAACGTTTTTTGTGTGAGTGAATGGGAACACATAACATGTTGCGGGGTCAAATTTGACTGAAAATACACTTAAAGCTCCAATTCAGGGAGTCACTTCCCCTAAAGATTTACCTCTCACTATGGACACTAGATACATTTGCTAACACTTTGTTTCTATGGCTATAAAAATTGGTCTAAAGTACCTGGGATGTCATCCATGATCTCCTTATCTTCTATCTATCTCAAGGAACTAGGATGACGTGCTGGTCTACAGCTGTACATTTTTGCAGAAATGTCCCATGATTTCTTGGGACACAAATATAGATAATGTGTGGTGACAGGGGAATACTGTTATACTGTATGTTAACCACACACAGACAACTACTATTGGATTATTTCTGGGCTTTACTGGCTAGGATTATATGCAAATACAAAAAACCCAAAAACAAACAATCAAGTACTTTCCATGATACTTTTTATTTGCAATAACATTTTTAGGACAAGCTTTCGGGTTTTATACTCACTTGGATCTTGAAGAAGGGGACATGCCCCGAAAGCTTGTCCTGAAAATTTGGATGTTAGTGCAAATAAAAAAGTATCATGGACATTACTCAATTGTTCTTTTTGCAAATGCACTAATATAGATGCGATGACCTTGCAAATACATACATAGTGGCATCAGCAGTAACAATGTCATAAAGTCACTGGTAGTTTCTGGAATTAGAGCAGGGATTGGCAAAGTGTCCATACCTGGACACTGGTGTCCGTATGTGGTCCTTGCAGGGTCCGCAGTAAACTTTTAATTGTACTTCTGAGTGGACACATTGGCGTCTATGGGAAATCTTGGTCAGCTTGACATGGCACTGCTCCGGAACCATAAGGGCCAGGGACACCAAACTTGGGGAGCACCGAGAGGGGACCCAGGATTACAACATATCCGATTTTGGGGTCGGCCAACTTGCCTAGGTAATCTACCATGTCATAGTTCTAGGTCCCCTTAATGTGCTCCGCAAGTTTGATGTCCCTGTCACTTATGGTTCAGGAGCAGTGCCATGTCAATTTGACCAAGATTTCCCATAGACGCCAATGTTAAATATTAAAAACCAGTAGCAGTGCCATGTCAAGATGACCAAGATTTCCCATAGAGCTAGTGTATTTACATGCATTGAGAAGTGAAAAAAGGTATTGCTTCACTGTAAGTACATTTTCGTTTTACATACATGATCAGGTCCCATTGTGTAAAGTGGGGTATGCCTGTATATATTCTTTCCAGGGGAAGAGCCTGGAGCGGGGTGCGGGAAAACCTGGGGAATATACAGGTGAAAAGGTAAGAGTAAGAAGACTAAAGGGGGATCTATTCTATGGGGGACCTGCTGCCATGGCCTGCTCTAAAGGGGGATCTATGGGGACCCTGCTAGTAGACCAAGTGTGTTTTACTTGGTGTCCTTCACTAAGGTCTGTACTTTGGAAAATGTCCACCACAGCCTTGGTCCAATTGTGCAGAGAATTGATATCATGGGCTGGAAGCTTGTTGAATGCAGAGAATACTTTACATTCATGGAGAATGTCAGTACATGACTTACATCATGGGAAATAGAAACAGGAACATAAACGAGCGCATTGGGCATAGATAGACTATACATCCTGTTATATCATAGAACATAAGAACTATACACTACAATACCACAGTGCCGCCTGCTGCATAGATAGGTATAATGCATACAGTATTGTCAGTTTATTAACAACTTTACATTACATGCTGTTGCTCTACCAACAGGTCCGTGCCTATCCCTGCTACAGAAGCACATACAAGCGACAGTGGAAAGGGCAGGAACTAAGTGATTTTTACTATTGCACAGCCAGAAGTAAAGAATCCACATAAAGCTTTGTGGATTATTTTAGTTTGGGATCGATGATATGAAAATGCTTGTGGGAGATGTAATACAAGGCATAAGGCATTGATATGTAGGTGGTTCATTATGCTATTATACTACTTATAACGAAATTGGAGTTTCACAAAGTAGAAGTTGTTTGACACAAAATAATTATTTCGCTTCCATTTTCCCTGAAGAAGTTATTTGAAATGAAATGCTGTGCTGGGTGGGGCACACTGTCTGACATTATGTTTTCGCAAATTCACACTAGTTACTGATGCAGATAGAGCCATTTTGTATATCGCAAATATTATGTAACCACTTGCGGACCGCCCCCGTACATTTTCCATTGCTAGATCAGGTACCTAGTACATGATCCGACACTTCTGGGTGTGGGGCGTGCTCCGCAGGCGACCCGCTCTCGCTGTGATCACACACAGCAGGAGCACAGCAGTGGATACCGTGGACTCGATGTCCACCAGCATCCGCTGATTACACTGGCAGAACGACAATCTGCCTATATAAACAAGGCAGATTGTCGTTCTGTCAGAAGGGAAGGTATTGATCCTGTTTTTCTGCAAAGCAGGAACACGGATCTTTGCCTTCCCCTAGTCCAGTGGTTCTCAACTCCGGTCCTCAGGACCCACTAACAGGCCAGATTTTAAGTATTACCTTGGGGAGATGCAGACTAGAATACTGCAATCACTGAGCAGCAAATGATATCACCTGTGATGTATTTTGGTTATCCTGCAAACCTGGTCTGTTAGTGGGTCCTGAGGACAGGAGTTGAGAACCACTGCCCTAGTCAAAGCACCTCCCTCACATTTAGGATGCACAGGCAAGGCACACAGTTAACCCTTTAAACTTCCCTGATCTTAACCCCTTCCCTGCCAGTGACATTAGTAGTGACAGTGCATTTTTTTAGCACTGATCACTGTATTAGTGTCACTGGTTGACAAAAAGTGTCAAACGTGTCAGTTAGGTGTCTGATTTGTCTTCCGCCATATCACAGTCCTGCTATAAGTCACTGATTGTTGCCATTACTATTAAAAATACAGATTTGTCTAAATTTATGAAGAAATTTGATTTCTTACATTTTTTAGGGGGTACATTTTATAGCAGAAAGTAAAAAATATTGTTTTTTTTTTTCAAAATTGTAGGTTTTTTTTTTTATAGCGCAAAAAATAAAAAACGCAGAGGTGATCAAATACCACCAAAAGAAAGCTCTATTTGATAGAAAATTTGGACATTTTATTTGAGTACAGTGTTGCACGGCCGTGCATTTGTGCCAGATCACAAAAAAAATGGCTTGGTCATGAAGGGGGGTAAATCTTTTGGAGGTCAAGTGGTTAATGTTTGCTGATTTTGCACACAAACTTTTTTTGAAAGCGTATATCCTAAGATTAAATAGTAGTTTTTAAACACTATCACGCTATGAGCAGTTTGCTTCCTTTTTAATTATATGATCCATGCAGAAAGAGGTGTAGGGGTTTGAGTGGCTGAATAACTGCAGTTCCACAGTGTCAGATGTATGCCCTGGAAACCCTCCTTGTGGGTCTTGAGAGTTGTCCACGAGATTCTGAGAAAGACATCTGAGTGGGTCTGAAGCAGGAAGGAGTGTGGAATGGTGGTTTAACAAGAACTTTTTGACCTTCTTGTGATATAGGGGTCAAATTACAGGATAAGGAGTTTGGCTGTCTTTTTCTGGTGGTGGTGGCTGGATTGGTTTGCTCGCATCCTGGCACATGTGAATTTGGATCTTTTGTTTTTACAGTTTGTGGACTTTTTATCACTTTATTATTTTGAATATAAAAGGAAATTTTTGGGACTTTATTTCAAACATAAATTGCACATGGTGTATTATAGATTTAAAGGGACATGTTTTTGAACACAGAGGTTATGGCTTTTCATATATGGTTTTAAATTAGTATAGGATTATATATACAAAATAGCCATCAGCATAATCAAAATAGAAAAAAAGACAACATGGCACACTAGATAACTAGAAACTCTTACAAAATGCAAACTTAAAATATTGCACCCTCTGGATTGACAAACTGGCCAAAATTTCTTGTGGTGAACAAACTTCTCTCTCCTGACCTCGCAATTTATATCAACGCTACTCTGACAATATATAAAATGTGGAACAGTGAAGAACTGATTGATAAAACAGTCATACATTTACTGGTAGGCACTGAAGATATTACTAAACTCCAGAATTTTACTTTAGTAGCTTATCATAGTCTAAGAAATCCCTGATTGATTTATAGCTTGGCACTCCATCCCAATTCATTACCTATTTATAATACCTTGACTGTGTTGGTAATAAAGACATGTAGTTGCTGAACTTTTTGATTTTTATTATTCATTTATGCACCGACTGCTGTAGGGAACCTGAGAGGCTTTTGGAGAAGATTTAGATTTTCATCTCATTTTTAGGCAAAAACCTCAAAAGAACTTGTACTTACTTTTTATTATGATAAATTACAGAAACCTGGCATGATGAATTATAGTCAGTTATTGTTTTAGACTTTCTACCACTTTAGGAGAAGGTATATTTGTAAATACCATTTATACTGCAAGCTTCTCAGAGGGTAATCTAAGACCATGACACATTCGCCCTTTGTTTTTGACCTAATATAAAATGTTTGTATCTTGTCTTCACAAGTAGTCTCTCTGGAATAACAGAAGTCAAGATTTTTTTTTTTTTTTTAACTAAGGCATTTCAAACTACATACTCCATTTTCAAATCGAGCATGACACAAAACTCTTTAAAGTTTGCTGTAAAATTACACTATTGAAAGGCACATAGGGAGACGGGCATCTTGTTAGTTCTTTTCACTGTCCAAGAGATAAGTTAGCAATAGCCAAAAAATATGGTTCCAGTTCAGCATCATTACAATTGCTATTGCTAGTAGGTAGAGCCGGGTTAAGGTCCCACAAAGTCACAGGGGAAGAAATGTGTACTAAGGAATGAGAGGTAAACAATCCCTGAACCAAAATGGCCAAGGCCAAGATATACCCTGTGATGGTACTCAAGGCCAGATGCTAGCCTAGACCAGACTGGAGGAAAGACAGGATACCTTCCTAGGATGGGATTTCCATATTTCATACTATGCAAATTTGGCATCCAGGTGCAAGGGCAGACTGCAAGAAATGTGACTTCCTAGCCTTCAAGAGGGCAAGGATGACCAAATCCCATAGTCCCCTGTCTCATAGGACCTGGGCTTCAACAACAAATCAATTAAGGCTAGCAACTTGAGAAACAAGATGTTTTACCGGCCCCTGGGACAGAAGGTCCTGAGAAATTAGAAAGTTCACCTGAAACATGCAGTTCTGTCCAAGAGGGGATCAAGTCCAAGTTCCTTTTAGTGACGCAACCTCTGGTGCCTTCTTGATAGTTGATGTACGCCACAGCTGTGGCATTGTTTGACTGCAACCTTGTCAGGTGACCTTGAAATTGATGCTTCCAACATTGAAGGGAGAACTGAAAGTTTCAGGATGTTGATGCGAGGATGGGCTTCCTCCGATGACCACATCCCCTGCACAAAGAGGGCAATCCAGGGCTCATTCTTAACAAATAGGCTGGCATTGACTTTTCCACATTTTTGGGGGAAATGGTTTCTGACTCCAGTGTTGGGCTGGAGATCCGTCCAGGAAGTCTGGCCTCGCAGGTTAGATGCATGGGGCCTTCCAAGGACTGAGTCAGTTTGTCGCACAGGGCACTGCTGCAAAAGGAGGCTACCATTAGTCCCAAGACTCATGCATCCAAACACACCATCCCCAAAGTACACATTTCTGTAAAATGGCTGCAATTGTAAGTGGGTCTGTAGCAACCACCGTCTGGTAACCGAAGACATCCAAAACAAAGTATATCACCAAGGATCTCCAGAACAGTCCAAAGTTTTATTCAGCGAGCACATAATATAAATACAGTAGCAAAACACTCATGCAGGCACAAATTGAGGGCTGACCTTGAGACTGAAGGGCCCAGGAAGGAGGGATGCAAGTTTGTCTCGAGGTAGAAGGATCTTGGACAGGGCCCTATCAAATGTCAGACTGTGTTACTCTAATCAGCGGGTAAGTTGCAGCGGCAACTTCCAAAGGCCTATGATGCAACAGAATTTCTGCAGGGTCTGCACATTCCGCTGGGCGCTGGACACTGCCGGACAGTGATAGGAAGGACTGAATTGATGAGGAGGAGAAATGAGAAATGGGCAAAATCGTCCCAAATGTCTACTGAAGGTATCAAATCCCCTGGAATTAGGAGGCATTGACCAACCCCACTGATTCAAAGCATAACTTTTAAAGCTGCAAGAAAAAGCTGAGCACTCCAGGTACTGGGGGAATGACACCCTACAAAAGGACTTACTAACCAGTAAGATACGCTTGCCTTTGTGGGAAGAGGGGCAAATTTGAAAGCAATTACAATTTGTAGCCCCTGGAAATGACACTCTTGTCCCAGGAAATCCTCAGATGTTTTGGTCCAGACAGAGAAATAGCTGACAGATGTCTCTCCATTCTGACAAGTGGGGGCACCCCATCACGGCGTGCAGCCAAACTTTGCTTGATTGGAAAATCGCGCCTTTCAACGAGTTTGTTTTGGACTTGGGAGCTGCAGGCCTGAGAGGGACAAAATTAACTTTTCCAAGACTCAGTAGAAGAAGGTCTACTGGCTGAAGCACAAGCCTTCTTTTTCTGGAGGAGGAGAGTCCTCTTGCCCCCTGTGCTACCCTTGATGTATTAATCCAAGGAGGGACCAAACAGGCATTCTCTCCCAAAGGGTAGACACCTGAGGAGTTTTTTGCATGGGAGACCTGCTGATCAATAACTGTCCTCGAGACCCACTAACAGGCCAGGTTTGCAGGATAACTGAAATGCATCACAGGTGATATTTGCTGCTCAGTGATTGCAGTATTCTAGTCTGCATCTCCCCAAGGTAATACTTAAAATCTGGGCTGTTGGTGGGCCCTGAGGATAGGAGTTGAGAACCACTGCTGCAGACGAAGAGGAGACTCATTTTGGAAATCTGGCAAAGCGTATCCACCCAGCTATTCATGCTGTAATGCAAGGCCATAGGTAAAATTTCTAGATGGTAGTGAACACAGGCATCCAATAAGATGGAGCTAGGGTCTTGGGCCATGTGTTTGGTCCAGACAGCAAGTGTCTGTGAAACTGCCATCAAAGTAAATGCCTGAAATGTCATCCAAGCTTAAGAATGCATTTATTACTCCCCATGTTTTATTAATTATATATATATGGACCAGTAATAATGCTTCGTAGTGTAGCATGTGGTCCCCTCTCTAATCCACAGAGAATCACCCACACTAACACAGTGCAATTAATAAGTTAAGGGACAAACCTACCTGAAGTTATTGTATTCCTCCCTAAAAAGTAAGGAGGCATGCAAAGTGTAAATGTGTATTCAGTTATTTTCCTGTTAAAAGGAATAGCAGGCTCTAGGAGGATAACCAATAGCAGCAGAAACTGAAACAGAGGAGTGTATTAACTTAAAGAGCAAGTAAGTACTAAGGGGAGAGACCATAATTATATGTCTTGAAGATGTATTTCTGCTTGTGGCACGTTGTGTACAAGGGATGTCTCTGTGTTATTGTGTGTATATAAGGCCAAGTACAAAAGTATGGCCTTAATGTGATTGTAAACAATCACCTTGTAAAAAAAAAAAAAAAAAAAACAGTTTAACCACTTCAATACTGGGCACTTTCACCCCCTTCCGGCCGAGGCCATTTTTTAGCTTTCAGCACTGTGACACTTTGAATGACAATTGCGCGGTCATGCAACACTGTACACAAATTAATTTTTAATCATTTTCTACACACAAATAGAGCTTTCTTTTGGTGGTATTTAATCACTGCTGGGTTTTTTTTATCTGTTACTAAAAAATAAAAGACCGAAAATTTTGAAGTTTGTTTCTGCCAGTAAATTTTGTAAATAAGTAATTTTTCTCCTTCATTGATGATGTGTGCTGATGAGGCTGCACTAGTGAGGCACATATAGACGGCACTATTGGGCATGGATAGGCAGCACTGATGGGCACCAAAAGGCTGCATTGGATGGCATCACTAATGGGCACTGCTGGGGCTTTCCTGTAATCGGGGCACTGGTTATCAATGCCCTAATTGATTACCTGTCCTGGTGTCCCCTACAAGGCGATACTGCTGATCGGCACTCCTCACCACACACTGTCAATGTGAGGCGAGGAGAGCCGATTAATGGTACTTCCGCATTTACATGTGACCGGCTGTGATTGGACATAGCCGATCACATGGTTAAAGAGCAGCGTCATCTGCTCTTTACAGAGATTGGGGTCACGCCCTGTCCTAGGAACATGGTGCAGCCATGATAGCGCACAAAAACAACCTTTCTGGGGCACAGTCATGCGACGTCCTCCCAGAACTAGAGCTCCTCCGTCATTTGATGGCAAAACATTTTTGTATACATATAAAAACGACCCCCCTTTTATAAATGATCACATTCCCTTTGTTCTCAGCTGCATAAGAGCTGGGGGAGGAGAAGCAGCTGCCACTGAGCTTGCCAGTGAATGGCTGTGCAGTGGGGACATGTCTGATCATTGGAGTAGTGCATACGGAGTTTCTAGCATAGCTAGAGCACAGACCGCGGTGTGTTCTTCTTAGTGTGGTCAGGTTTTAAAAGGAAAGCAAGGGGGCTAATAGGAACAAAAGGGATTTCACATAAAGGAAGAAATACAAAGAAAACAGGATACTTTCTCATACAAGTACATTAGGGTGACCAGACGTCCCCAGTTTCCGGGGACAGTCCCCGGACTGAGGACCAAGACTGTCCCCGGTTTTGTCCCCAGATTCAGGGCGGTAAAATTCAAATCCCCAGCCACTCGCTGGGGATTCTGATTTATTTTAGTTAGCTGTAGTCTCCCCTTTGGAGGGACGATCTTTCCATGCGGACAAGCTGTCAATCATTCTCCAAAGCCAGTAAGTGCTTTCTAGTAACAGCAGATCTCCAGTGTTGGCACAGCGCCCCCTCCCCCGCTTCCTTTACAATCTGGTGGACACAGCTCTTACCTTTGCACACGTGGAGTAGCAGTTTTGGAGTGCATGAAGCGGCCCATGTTCCTCCCAGACCTCAGCTGGTTGAGGGAGTTTATGCCAGACACCAATCCACCTCCATGGTCCATCCCCAGCTCAGGAGACCGTAGTTCACCCCCCCCCCGCATCTTTTCCTTGGGGTTTATGCCTTTCTCTCCCACAGTGGCTCCTCCTCCACCCGACCAGATCCCCTGGAGCCAGGCAACAGTGCAGCCAGCATGAATGAGCGGCACTGAAAACCAGCAGGATCGAGAGTGAGACTGGCCGCTGAGTAACTGCTTCTCCTCTGAATTTATCTACACTCACCCTCCACATCACTGGGGCCAGGTGAGATACTGGGGCATAATCTACTGATCAGTAACTGGTATATACTCTGATGGGAGTACTGTCCACTGATCAATAATTGTCACTGTATTTTGTTCTGGGGGGGGGGGGGGATAGCTGCAATACTGTCGAGCTTCTAAAACACAGCACATTTTAAATGCATTGCATATTGGTGAATAGCTGGTTGTTATCAACAACAGCTAGTGGGGAGGTGAGGAGGCAGAGATACAGCAGGCAGGAGATTAGATAGTATTTGTTCCCAGAATGAGAGGGGAGGAAAGGGGTTGGCTGGACCGATTGAAGCACAGAAGGTTAATGGTGACCACGATGGCATTGTTCACATATCAACTGATTGTTAAGGAAGCCAACATGTGCCAGCTCCTTAACAGCTATTCTCTGGTTAAGGACACCCACTCCTTAACCAGCGGATTTACATAGAAACATAGAAAAGTGATGGCAGAAAAAGACTGAGTAGTCCATCGAGTCTGCCCCTTTTTATTTTTTATACATTAACCTTGTTGTCTGACTATGGATTTATGTTTATCCCAAGCATGTTTGAAGCCATTTACTGTTGACTGTCTCACAACCTCTGTTGGTAGTTTATTTTCCCACCAACTACTAACCTTATTTGATGGTTGTCTCCAACACTCTGTCAGTTGTCATTTACCGAAGTTTGTACGAACCCTATTTGTATTTAGGTATCAGTCTGTTGTTCCAATTACATATTTTTTATTTTTCCCCGTCTGAGCTACCTGATGAGTCAGAAAAAGACGGTAGTGAAAAGATACAAAGATACATTTAGGCGACCAATTCCTCACCCACAGGAATTGGTCTCTTATCGACAATTCCTCGACCGTGTACAACCGAAGGAATTGTTAGTCAACTATACACTTGTTACGGTAGCACCAGTGGTAATTGGAAGACACGAAGTTA
>BLSH010539852.1:2419610-2430171 GCA_018402905.1 Glandirana rugosa
ATTACTATTGTTCAATCCCTTAGTATAACCAAGATCATTACTACCAAGTAAAGTTCCTAAAGACCTCTGTCTCCATCGACTCCTTGACCGAGCCAAAGTGATTCCATTACCTTGACTACAATTGATGTTAAACTCACTGGCCTGTAATTGCCAGCTTCTACCTTGCTGCCCTTCTTGTGGATAGGTACAATATTAGCTATCCGCCAGTCATGGGGAACTTCTCCTGTTAGAAGAGATTTATTTAAAAGATTTGTTAATGGTCCAACAACTATATTGCGAAGTTCTCTTAGAACTCTGGGATGAATACCATCAGGGCCCATTGCTTTATTAAGCTTTAACCGAGCCAGTTCCTCAGCTACCTCTGTCTCCAGAAATCCTTGAAATGAACCATCATTACTAGAACCAATATGATTCCCTAACTTGTTATCATTAGTGCAGTCTATTTCTGAGAAGACTGAACAAAAGTAATTGTTTAAATGGTTTGCTACATCCTGGTCTCCCTCAACATATGTGTTGTGCCCAGTTTTCATTTTGGTGATCCCATTGTATTTTTTTTCCTTCTATTACTAATGTACCTAAAAAAGGTTTTATCTCCTTCCTTAATAGACTTTTGTGCCATTTGACCCCAAAAAGCATCTTAAAATGCACCCTGGGTGTACTTTTGGTCCATTTCCCATTGATTTCAATGGAAGGTGCTTCTTTGGGGCACTTTTCAAAAGCACACCAAAGATGCAGCAGGACTTTTCAAACCACAGCACAAATGCAATGCAGCGATGTGAAAAGTCACATAGGATTTAAAGGGAATTACTTTGGATATGCTTTTGTCCTTCAGGAAAGGTGTGTTCCAGCACAGCAAAAGTGCATCGGTGGGAAACTGTTCTTAATCCTGGCTGGTTGCTGTATACGTAATGTTGTTCTAATATTCTTCTTACCATTTGTAATCAGACCATTCTATGCTGGGTCCCTCTGTGCACACATACTAGGTTCACATTGTGCATCTGCACTTTTACGTTCTATTGGTACATATGTTAATGATTTTGAGGAGTTCCCATTGAAATCTAGACCAGAAATGCATATGTTGCACCAAAAAAAAAAAAAAAAAAGTATTTTTTTTTTTTTAAGTTGCATAGAAGAAGAGAATCATACAGTGGGAAAGGACCCCATATAAACTAACAGTAAGCCTGTTCATGTGCCTCAGCCAACAATTGTAAAATCACACAGGTGTGAACAGGGACTTAATAGATCGCTTTTCCGCTGACAGGGGTGGCCAGCTTCCTAGTCCTCTCGTCATTTTGATCAATTTTAGTGCATACAGGGCCGGTGTCAGTATAAGGATGCTTAGGCAGCCACAGTAGGATGGCAGAGGGGGGGGGGGCGGTAAAATGCACCTTCGCCTATGTGACAAAAACCTTGCACTGGTCATGGCCAGATTGACGACGACAGGGCATCCCATGCTGGCTGAGAAACAGCCTGGTTGCTCGGAATACTGGACAAGCTCACTGCTGCTGTTCAGTGGAAAAGAGGCAGAGCCAAAAATTGACTGCTTGGAGGGCTGAAACTGGGAGGTGAGCAGATCAGATGGGGGGGGGGGGGGTGTCTGTACACAGGTGAGGGTGCAGGGGCCAGAGCTGATTTAACTGCATGGAGGGATGGAGAGTATCTGCTCTGGGGTAAGGACTAAGAGTTGGCTGCAGAGATGTGTGAGAGGAGGATGCAGAGGTGAGCTATGGATGTGGGGATAGAAGTGTCCTCTCTGCATAGCAAACCTCTGAACCCTGCACTCTATGCCTAACACCCTCCTGTGTATTATGCAGTCCTTTACCCAGCACGGTGTATTATGTAGTCCTGTGCCATATGCCAATATTAAAAAAAAAAAAAAAAAAAAAAAAAATGATGTCCCCGGATTTCATTTTAAAAATCTGGTCACTTTAAAGTACATGGTAAAGCAAGAAAATATCAGGCATAATTAGTGTTGGGGTAACAAACGCTTTAACCTCCTCCCATCCGCACCATAGCCGAATGACGGCTACAGCGCGGCTCTAAAGACGTCCTCCCATTTGGCTCGTGCTGGGCGCGCGCGCGCACGTGCCGCCACACGCTGAGGGAGCGTGCCAGCGGGTCGGGCGGACCCGATGTCCGCGATCTCCTTACAGAGAGGAGGAACGGGGAACCGCCGAAGTAAACACGGCGGTTCCCCGTTCTGTGAGGGGGGGGCATGCCAGATCTACTGATCCCTGTCACTGGGATCAGTTAGATCTGTCATGCCCCTGTCAACCCCACCCCCCCCCACAGTTCGAACACACCCAGGGAACATAGTTAACCCATTCACTGCCCCCTGCAGGTTAACCCCTTCACTGCCAATGACATTTACACAGTAATCAGTGGACATTTAAATTTCTGACCGCTGTATAAAGGTCATTGGTCCCAAAAAAGTGTCAAAAACGTCCGACATGTCCACCCCGATATCGCAGTACCAATAAAAATCGCAGATCGCCGCCATTACCAGTTAAAAAAAAAAAAAAAAACTTTTGCGCAACCCAATCAATGAACGCCGATTGCGATTTTTTTTTACCAAAAATATGTAGAAGAATATATATCGGCCAAAACTGATGAATACATTTGTTTTTTTTATTTTTGGATATTTATTATAGCAAAAAGTAAAAAATATATATTTTTTTTTTTTCAAAATTGTCGCTCTTTTTTTGTGTATAGCGGCGATCAGAAATGATGCAGAGGGGATCAAATACTACCAAAAGAAAGCTCTATTTGTGAGGAAAAAAAGGACGCAAATTTTGTTTTTGGTACAACGTCGCACGACCGGGCAATTGTCATTCAAAGAGCGACTGCTCTGAAAACTGAAAATTGGTCCGGGCAGGAGGGGGGTTTACCTGCCCAGTAAGGAAGTGGTTAATTACTAAAGCCATTAATAGCATTTAAAACACAATGACCACTGAAGTTCTGGAAGAAATTGGATAGCTTTTAAGGCTTTATGCAAACCATTATGAATCGTTTAAGGCCCCAAGCAGCACCCCATTTCAAACTAGTAAAGCATCATAAATGTAAGCAAAATATAAAACATGGCATTGCAACACAGATGATGGCTTTGATGACCTTTAAGGCCTCATGCACACAGGACATTTTTTGACTGTTTTACAGCTGTTTTTAGCTTCAGACATTTTTTTCCTACAGTCAATAAACCCTCCATCATGTTATCCTATGTGTTGATAACAGCCCATGTGTGGATGTGAGCCGTAAAACCCAAGACCAGTGGGTTCTGAGAGACGTTTTTCAGCTGTAAAAACGCTCAAAAAAACGCTGCTCACCAACAAACATTTTTGATCCATTGAAAGAAAAAAAAAAAAAAAAAAGCAAAAACAGCAAAAAAGCAAACGCTAACACGGGAAAACACTCAAAAACACTAATGCAATAATGCTGAATAGCGATGGAAAAACGCACTATGAAACTGACGTTTTTTTTAACGTCCTGTGTGCTTGAGGCCTAAATATTTCAGAAGTATTAGTAAGTTGCATCTACTTCTGATTAGTATGGTTCATCCCTAACGTAATAAATTTACATTTTTTTACAAAGCATTGAACTCCATACTTGGAAGCCTGGCGCGTTGACGTAGGAACACATTCATTGGAGTCAATCCCGTTTTGCTCAACATATTGAGCATACAGTTTAACTCTAGTAACCACAGCTGTGGCTTAATTAACGACCTCAATAAATCCTACTTAGGAACAAGAGACAGCAAAAGAATTATGCAAATTCGTCATCACTATGTACAGCATTCCATCTTCAGATAGGGGGGAAATAATACTTCCACTGTTGACATTCTCATAAAAGTGAATTTGATGGAGGGAATGAAAGGACCAATATCGTTTTTTTTTTTTTTTTATTTAGTGGTTTGTTTTAGTGTTTTATTTCAAAACATATAAATCAGGACAGACATTTAGACAATAACATAAAATCGCAATTAAAACTTTTTTTTACAATTATTCACAAAATTGATTGCTTATAGCAGCACAATTCTGTACTATATTTGTACATTTGTACAACTGTAGGGCATGAAGAGACCGCTCTATAAACACCTCCTGATGTTACAGTTTTAGTAGGTAACCATTACATCTTGCAGCTTGATAGGATGTCTTCCACTAGTCTTTTGTAGACCCAAGCATCACCTTTAAGACGTTGCCTTCTAATCCCCACTATATCTGGCTTATTCACCTGGCACACCTCCAGTTCAAACTGCATGGTCACTTTTCCAAAGTCAGACTGAGTTTTGCATTTTAGGATATACCTGTAGAACAGTATAAAAGGAGACACGTAATTAGAAATGCTTAAATGAACGTGTAGCCATAAAAGCTAAAGTAGTCCTGCTTTTTAAATAGCAGCATAAATGTTAATGTAAGCACTCATCAAGGGGAAACCGTATGCTCAATAGTCATTCTTGCAGTGGTTTGCTGAAGCATTTTTAGCTTACACTTTGGATAGAATGAGATATAAATCAGGAAAAAGGCACTGCATGTTTGCTCTTTTGCCCAAGCTCTGTGGGTAAGTAGTTTATATACAAGGGATTTCCAAGAAAACAGGAATTCATCTTTGGTTGACAGAAGCTTCCCAGCTTAGCAACAGCCTATCTTACGCAGTTCTCAGATTTTATATGTACATACCACTGTCATTTCATTTTTCTGCAGTGCCACCTGCTGTTAAAGCCTAGTACTGCAGCAAAACAAAAAGGACAATTGTAAACGAACGCAAATATTCTCAAAATATGGTGCACAAGCTACATATTAGTAATTGAGAAAGGACATGGGGAACGCAAGATATTTGGAGCAAAGAAGTTAAGCTGTAGCAAGCATGTTTATATTTTAGTCTCCATGGAGATCTTCAGCCCCCTGGGCTTAGACTCCGCTTTTTTCCTAGTGCTTCTTCAAGTGAGCAAAGTCTGACTGAATTGGAGAAGAAGCCTACACTTGACTAGGTTTTGCATGCAATGTTATGCATTGCTCGGGTGGTATATAGGCACCACATTGATTGTTATAGTGAGGCATGATATATTGTAAACGTCATCAATCTGGGTTAATGTTGGGAACAAATGTTGCTTAGTAGTCGCACATCATGTTCAGCCTTTGTACCTATTCAGGTATTTCACCTTTCAGATGTGCTAAAAGCAGGTCATTGTTTACAAAGCAAAAGTCAGTAATCACAGTAGCGATTCAGCTTTTCACAGAGCTCAGTAAGAGGTTTCCATCAAAGCTGTGTTAGCCATGTGCTTTTGGAATTCTATAATCGCATAATCTATCCATCCATCTAAAAATCCTACAATAAAAAAAACTGACCCAACACCTTCAATTTCCTTCAAACAAGGGAGTTTGAAAAAAGAAATACAGAACTTCTACAAAATTCTTTACTTCTTACAATACAAAACATGTAAAAGAACAAGCTTTGACATATGAAATTTACCTTAAAAAAATCACTTTAAATCCTAGTAACTGAAAATATGTGCTCTACTATACTTTTATTTTTAAGCATTTCTCACTGATCTTGCAATGGACATATTTTATGAAACATTTTCAGATATACAGCTCTATGAATTTAAAATAGAATTGTGTTTTTCTTTGCCTAAAATCTCATTTGAAACTATGTACAAAATAACACAAGATAAACTATTGCAAACCCAGTGCATGTGCATCACTTACCCCTTTTGGACATAATCCACATTCTTCAGTGGAAGAACTCTGGTCAACTCATTTAGTATATGGTCGGGATTCAATAAAGTTGTCATCGTTACATTATAATGGGCCTGCAAAACACACACACAGCTATTTTTGTATTTTTCTATCACTTCTAAATAAGTGCAACAACCGTGCGGACAAGAAAAACCAGCATGCATGTTATTTTTATGTTATTTTACCAAACAAGATGCAATACTAGTATTTGCCTGCAGTGGTGTTGCAGGGAAAATACCAACTACCAATCCCAGAACACAGACACCTTGTTCTGCTACAATGTAATACAGAGCTACAACTATAAAACTCATGCTGTAAAGCGCTGTGCAAACTGTTGGCGCCATGTAAATCTTGTATAGTAATAATAATAATAAATACATATACACAATACCTTTTCTCCATATTTCTCCAACACAGACTGAACACTCTGATGGCATGAAATTTAAATATTACAGTCCCTTGCCGCAGCAATATTTTAAAGTGAACCTGTCTGCGATACTGAATGTCCAAAATTTGGGGAGACTCTTTGGTCAGGAAGTATTCAACAAGCAGAGCTTAGGGCCCAAACCGAGAAAATAAAGTATCCATATCAAAAGTACAAATAACCTCACTAAATAGACGCTGTGTCGCTTTAACTGACAATTGCGCGGTTGTGCGACGTTGCACCCAAACAAAATTTGCGTCCTTTTTTTCCCACAAATAGAGCTTTCTTTTGGTGGTATTTGATCGCCTCTGCGTCATTTCTGTTCGCCGCTATAAACAAAAGAAGAGCGACCATTTTGCAAAAAAACCCATATTTCTTATTTTGCTAAAATTCAAATCCAAAAAAAAAAAAAATTTATAAAATAACTTTTTCACCGTTTTTGGCCGATTTATATAATTCCTCATATTTGTGATAAAGAAAAAAAAAAAAAAAAAAAAAAAAAAAAAAAAATCGCAATCGGCGTTTATTGATTGGTTTGCGCAAAAGTGGCCGCGTTTGCGGATGAGGAGAATTCATTTCTGGGGGTTTTATTTTTTTTACTAGTAATGGCGGCGATCTGCGATTTTTAGCGGTACTGCGATATTTCAGCGGACATGTCAGACATTTTTTTGGGACCAATGACATTTATTCAGCGATCAGAAATTTAAATGTCCACTGATTACTGTATAAATGTCATTGGCAGTGAAGGGGTTAACCTGCAGGGGGAGAGCTAGGGGTTAACTGTGTTCCCTGGGTGTGTTCTTACTGTGGAGGGGTTGGGCTACCATGGGCATGAGAGATCTAACTGATCCCAGTGACAGGGATCAGTAGATCACCCCTGCCCGCACGGTCAGAATGGGGAACCGCCGTGTTTACATCGGCGGTTCCCTGTTCTTTCCCTGTGGCCGCTCATCGCGGCGGACATCGGGTCCGCCCAAGCCGCGGGCACACTCATCAGGAGTGCGGCGGGTGCCCCCTAGTGGCTGATTGCAGATCGCCGTCTATTTACGGCGATTCAAGCTCAGCATCCCGACTGCCGCCGTGAAAACACGGCGCGCGGTCGGGAACTGGCTAGGAACACATTTAACCCTTGGAACGCCCGAGGTTAACCCCTTCCCAGCCAGTGTCTGTACACTGAATTTTTTTTAGCACTGATCACTGCATTACTGCCACTGGCTCCAAAAAAAAGTGTCAGTTAATATCGGATTTATCCGCCGCAATATCACAGTCCCTCCAAGTCGGTGATCGCCTCCGTTACTAGTAAAAAACAAAATAAAAATTCCATAAATATAAAATCGCATAGTTTGTAGACGTTATAACTTTTGCGCAAACCAATCAATATACGCTTATTGGGATTTTTTTTTTTACAAAAAGTATGTAGCAGAATACAGATTGGCTTAAATTTTATGAAGAAATTAGATTTTACATTTTTTTAATCGGGTGTGTTTTATAGCAGAAATATATATATATATATATATATATATATATATATATATATATATATATATATATATTTTTTTTTTTTTCAAAATTGTTGGTTTTTTGTGGTTTATAGCACAAAAAATAAAAACCGCAGAGGTGATCTAACACCACCAAAAGAAAGCTCAATTTGTGGGGGGGAAAAAAAAAAAAAAAAAAAGGACATCAATTTTATTTTGGTACGGTTAAATCCATTAACATTTGCATAAAATGTATACATGTGCTTAAACAAAAAGTTGGACCATACAAGTCTCTGTTCTTTTTACCCCCATATACATAACTTTTTAATTAAAAAAAAAAAATGGAATCACTCATTAATGCTAAACTTTGTGAGCAAATGTATTATAACACCAAGCTATTTAACCACTTTTAGGCAAACATGGCAGCACATTGAGTCAATGTGTTGCAAATAAGGCAACTGCCATGTATCCCAGTCCATGAGTGGATAGCGAATGAGCAGCAGCTAAATGTGATCTCTCCCATCAGCCAGCACTCTTCCTTTGGAAGCATTGTGCAGTGTAGTAGAGTCCGATTGTCTTATTAGCTGCCCATCCCTATCCTAGTCGGCGATTTACTGCATAAGGGATTACAAGAACCAAATATTATACCAAGTTGAAGAACAATCTAAAAAGACATCTTAATAGATAAAAAGGAACCTCCTTAATCCAGTTCTCTGCCTACAGATGTACTATACATTGTATGAATGAAATTGTATAAATTAAATTATACCCTGAGTTTTCTGGGTCCATCTCTTGCACATCCTTTACGCTTGCTTGGTGTCAACATTGTAATGACTTTATCTAGTCCTCGTTCTAGACTCCCAAACACCTTTCCTCCTTTTTTCTTTTGAGCACTGTCAAGATGTGCTTGATTTAAATCCAAATCCACAGAGCGACAACTATCAAAGTACAAACAATGAAAAACATTAAAAAGGTATTCAAGTCAGATTTTGTTGCCCTACAGCACCACCTAGTGGATGCTGGACGTGAAACATTATATTGAAGATAACCTTACCATGCAGCTTCATTGAGCACTGTGAGCTAAACAAGAATGTTTTACACTTCCATATCTACTAACAAATTACACTGCTGTAAATGTATTTACATTTCATACTCATATGGTAAAACATTAAAGGGCACAAACAAGCTCTGTAAAGTGCCTAGCACTTCTTCTATGAGCCAAGAGGAGTGATGTTTTTGTGCTTTATGTCAGTCCTGTGTGATGCTATGGGATCAGAGTTTGAGGCTACCATACATCATTTTGTTTGTAAATTCTTTTGAAAATGTATTTAAAGCTTCGGATATAAATGCGTACAATTAGTTCAACAGAGTACAATATAGAAGAATAGCATATACAAGGAACAATCAGGCCAATATTATATGGATTTGTGTCTATATACAAATAAAGTGCTTCTTGAAAGGCTAGATGACCGTTTCATTGTCACCCTTGAAGCCTTGTCTATCAGAAGTCTTAAGTCCTCCTAGTATAAAAACTCAGAGAATGGAGGGAAGGGAGAAAGGGGTGGAGGGATAATCCTATCATAGTGGGAGGTGTTCATGAACCACCATAGGGAAAGGAATGGAGGGGGTAATCAGATTAGGGATGCCACCTCATCCCTTTAAACCCGAACACATTAATTACAAAGGTTCTGTAGCTGATTAAGGTGGTAATTAAATGCATGTTGAGCCTTATCTGCATTAAACTAGCCTCAGAACCTGTGTAATTCATATGTGTTTGCTAACTAGTTGGTCATTCCTTCTTCATTCAGTTGGCAATAGAAGGGAGATGTGTGTGTGTGGGGTTGACCACCAAAATTACCAGAGGCAAGATATGTGGAGTATTCTAAAAGGGGCAGTCAAAGCATACCCTCTACTCAGAGCTAAATGTAATGTATTCTGGGGAGCACATAAATTCCAGCCAGTAGAATCATCTCTGTCTGAAGGCTCCCAAATTTCCCTTCAACACTGAGGTGAGATCTTCCATATTGTTGATGTTTTGAATTTTAAAAAATTGTGACATCAACATTGGAGAATGCAACAGAAGCCATAATACACCTTAAAAGCTGCATTGATGAAGTATATAATGGAAAAGTTTTGTAGGTTTTGCAAAGGATTGTGTTACGAGGGAAGAGGAAGGCTGGATCAGGAGGTACATTATTATTATACAGGATTTCTATAGCGCCGACAGTTTGCGCAGCGCTTTACAATATTACATCAAACATCAGAGAACCAGGAAATTATCTTCAAACACTGATTAAGCAAAGACCTTTCAAAGGCAAGGTATTTTTCAATCTGTTCTTTCGCTGTACATTTGTCTCACTTTGTACTTTTATTTTTCTGTAAATATTTTACTGCACCTAAAACTTGACCTTTTCATTATTAAACCTTATTTTGAAAAGTGTTAATTTTGTCTCTAAAGCTCTTAACGCAACTATCACGAATCTGTTCCTTTGAAGAGCGCTACTGTCTTTAGAATAACGCATCTGAATATACAGTATTCGGCCCCCTTTGAACTTTGCGACCTTTTGCCACATTTCAGGCTTTAAACAAAGATATAAAACTGTAATTTTTTGTGAAGAATCAACAAGTGAGACACAATCATGAAGTGGAACTAAATTTATTGGATATTTCAAACTTTAACAAATAAAAAACTGAAAAATATAGAAACAAATTTCGGACTTTACACCGTTTTCCAGCGTTTCAAGTTTCCCCCGGCTTATGACATATAAGTCTACGCAATAAGATTTCTGTCATCGCGAGAAGTTTCCTTGTCTAAGCACTATCAACGCAATTCTCGAAATCTCTGTTTTAATTGTGAAAAGTTTTATTCCAAATTATTACTTTTCCAGTTCAAAATCCACGTCATTTTATAAATGTCTTTTTATTTT
>BLSH010539852.1:2435099-2451315 GCA_018402905.1 Glandirana rugosa
GAATGAAAAAGCATACAATCACTTACCGCCTTTCGGGACTTATTACACCTGTTGTAATGTCGTCATTCACCAGAACAGGTCTTTTGGTGGGAGTGTCCTTCGTAGAGCAGCTTTTGTCTGTATGAGCATATAGAAACCAATAAGAAAGCATTTTGGCAGCGGTTACGTGACATCAGAACACCAGATATTTTATATACTTTTTCCCCCCTTACACATATACACACTTGAAAAGTGATGAAAATCAGAGCAGTTATGAGTTATAGTAAAGCAAAGAAAGAGTAAAAAAAGGGATTTTATTAAAACTTACCGTAAAATCCTTTTCTCCGAGTTCACTGACAGACGCAGCTCTTCATGACGTGTGGGTTTATGCTTGTCCAACTAGGAGTTAACTAGGCAGGGAAAAGAACAGCTGCCCCCTCCCATGGGGACCGTCCTCTCTTCCCACATAAACCCTCAACATAGTATAGCTCAGCAGTTCGTACACAATCCGTACATAGAACAGAGCACACAGGGGTGGGTGCTGCGTCTGTCAGTGAACTCAGAGAAAAGGATTTTACGGTAAGTTTTAATAAAATCCCTTTTTCTCCTACGTTCACTGACAGACGCAGCTCTTCATGATGTGTGGGGATGTCCCCAAGCGGTGTCAAAAAGAGGGGTGGGTAAACGATAACAACTGTACCCAACAGAACCTCTTAAGGAGGCGCCAGGTGCGCCTATACTGCCGCCTGTAAAACTTTGCGGCCAAAAGCAACATCCGAAGATGCTAGCACATCAACCTTAAAAAAAAAAACTTAGTGAAAGTGTGTACCGAGGCCCAAGTGGCCGCCTTGCACACCTGTGACACCGAGGCCTGGTGTCGAAAAGCCCAGGAAGTGCTAAGATCCCGGGTAGAATGAGCCGTGACCGGAAAGGGGGGAACCTTGCCCCGAACAGAATATGCGTGGGTCACGGTTTGTCTAATCCAATGAGAAATGGTAGCAGACGAGGCCGCCGAACCTTTGCGCGGACCCTCTGTCAGCACAAACAAGGCATCAGCCTTCTGAAAAGAAGCTGTAGCAGCTAAATACACTCGTAAGGCCCTCACCACGTCCAAGGCATGCAACTCAATTTCTTTTGGGTGCGATGGACGAGGGCACAATGAAGGAAGAACAATGTCTTCATTAATTTGAAAGGAAAAAAACACCTTTGGAAGGAAGGAAGGAAGGAGAGGGTCGCAAGACCACCTTGTCCTTATGCAGGACCAGGTATGGAGACTTGCACGATAGTGCTGCCAATTCAGACACTAGTCTGGCGGAAGTGATGGCTACCAAAAAAGCCACTTTCTGCGACAGCAGTTGTAAGGAAATCTCCCTGATATTCTGGCCCTTGAGAGTACTCAAGGCCAGTCTTTTGTCCAGGCCCTGCTGCAAAAAAGTCAGGACCCTGGACACCACATAAGAGCGAGGGTCATGACCCTCCGCCTCGCACCGAGCTACGCAAGCCTTCCAGGAGCGGTGGTAAATCTTGCGAGAAGTAAACTTGCGAGCCTTTAAAATGGTAGGGATCACAGAGTCAGTGACTCCCCTGTCTCTTAACACCTGGGACTCAATAGCCAGGCCGTCAAAGCCAGCGAGGGTAAAGCAGGGTGCAGGATGGGCCCCTGAGACAGTAGATCGTCTCGCAGCGGGAGCCGCCAGGGAACATCTGCCACAATTTGCACCACGTCAGCGTACCAGGTGCGCCGAGGCCAATCTGGAGCCACCAGGATTATTGGTATTCCCTCCGCCACTATCCTGCGTAGCAAACGCGGCAGGAGTCTTATCGGAGGGAAGGCGTACAGAAGGCGATAATGGCCCCAGGGGGCCACCAGAGCGTCCGTGTCCACTGCCAACGGATCCCTCGTTCTGGACACAGAGGTCTTCACTTTGTGATTGAACCGAGACGCCATGAGATCCACGTCCGGCGTCTCCCATCTGCGGCATATCTGGTTGAACACCTCCGGGTGGAGAGACTACTCTCCTTGGTCCAGCGTCTGGCGACTGAGAAAGTCCGCCTGCCAGTTTTCTACACCCGGAATGCAAATGGCGGAGATTGCCGGAACGTGACGTTCCGCCCAACGCAGTATCAGAGCTGCCTCCGCAGCAGCTGCTGGACTCCTCGTGCCGCCCTGATGGTTCATATAAGCCACTGCCGTGGCATTGTCCGACTGAATCCAAATCGGACGACCCTGCAGCCTCACTGTCCAGTGAGATAGACACAATCTGATTGCTCTCAGTTCCAGCACATTGATGGGAAGGCTAGCTTCCTGTGCCGACCAACGGCCCTGGGCAGACTGCTGCCCCAGGATCCCGCCCCAGCCTGAAAGACTGGCATCCGTGGTGATGATCACCCACTGAAGGGGCAGGAATGACTTCCCCTGATTCAGCGCCGAGTCCCTGAGCCACCAGGTCAGAGACGCCCTGGTCTGGGAGCTCAGACGGATCCGAAGGTCCAAAGACCGAGGGGACCTGTCCCACCGAGCCAGGATTGCTCGCTGAAGGAGACGAGTGTGACTCTGGGCGTATGGAATCGCCTCGAAAGTCGAGACCATGAGCCCCAGCACCCGCATACAGAATCGTAATGAAGACCGTCGGTGCGACAGGAGGGTTCGCACAGCCGACTGCAGTAACAGCAACTTGGCTGGAGGAAGAATCCAGGATCAGGCCCAGATACTCCAGGTGACTGGATGGAGACACCGTCGACTTCTGCAGGTTGAGCAACCAGCCGAAATCATGCAGCGAGGTCATTGTGTTCCTCACATTCTCTTCCAGAGCCCAGGCGGACTCCGCTTGCAGGAGCAGGTCGTCGAGGTAGGCTACTACCGCGATGCCTCTGTCGCAGCAACGCCAATACCGGAGCTAGCAGTTTTGTGAAAACTCGAGGGGCTGAAGCCAGACCGAAGGGAAGTGCCACAAATTGATAATGGAGGTCCCCCACTGCAAAGCGCAGGAAACGCTGATGCTGTGGACAAATAGGCACATGGAGGTACGCATCCCTGATGTCCAGATGCGCCAGAAATTCCCCCTGGTGGAGGGCGGCAACAACTGAACGGATAGATTCCATCCGGAATTTCCGTGCCCTGACATACCCGTTTAGGGCCTTCAGGTCTAGTACTGGCCGGACCCCTTCCCCTTTTTTTGGGGACCACAAACAGATTTGAGTAAAAACCTCTCCACTGGAGGCACTGGCACGATCACCCCTTGGTCCGAGAGTGCTTGGACAGCCCCGAAGAGCACCTCCCGGCGTTCCCGCGGGAGCCCTAAGTTCGAAGGGAAGAACCTGTCTGGGGGTAGAGTGTTGAACTGTATCCTGTACCCGGAGGACGCCACTTCCCGGACCCAACGGTCGGGAATGTGAGCAAGCCACCGGCCTGCAAACCCCAGAAGACGTCCCCCCACCCGAAGCCCAGGTGGGGGCAACCCATCATGCTGAGGAGGGCTTGTCCTCTGCCTTTTCGGTGCCACTGCCGTTTACCGACCCCTGCAGCGACCTTACCGGGACGGGTCCCTTTACCTGCTGCGCCCGGAACAACCTCTTCTGATCCGATGTAGGGGGCCCCTGTCTACAGCGAAACTTTCGCCTCCGGGGCTCTGGGAGGAAGGTGCTCTTACCTCTTGTGAAATCCTTGATGATCTCATCCAGCTGTGGACCGAATAGACGTCCACCCTGAAAAGGAAGGTCAGCGAGACCTATTTTGGAAGCGTGGTCACTGGACCAAGAGCGCAACCAAAGTATCCGTCTGAGGATAACAGCAAACACCAGTGTTCTGGATAACATAGGCAGTAAATCAATGGCCGCATCTCACTCGCACTCAGATCGATATTGTGCCGCCATGGCTGACGCCAGGGCTGGCCGCAGAGCAGAACCCGCCACTAGGAATAGCGACTTTAACAGAGCCTCTGTCTTTCTGTCAGCTGGGTCTTTGAAGAGGAATGGTTGTCGCCTTATTAAGGCGAGCTATCGGCGGGTCCACCGCGGGTGATTCCCATTTTTTCAAAAAGCTTTCCTTAACCACTTTAAGACCGAGCCTCTTTTTGGAGTTCGGTGGTTTTCAGTTAAAAACAGTTTTTTTTTGCTATAAAATTACTTAGAACTCCCAAACATTATATATTTTTTTTTCTAACACCCTAGAGAATAAAATGGCGGCCATTGCAAAACTTTGTCACACCGTATTTGCGCAGCGGTCTTACAAGCGCGATTTTTTTTGAAAAAATTCAGTTTTTTTAGTTAAAAAATAAGACAACAGTAAAGTTAGGTCAATTTTTTTCCACATTGTGAAAGATAATGTTACGCCGAGTAAAATGATACCAAACATGTCATGCTTCAAAATTGCGTCCGCTCGCGGAATGGCGACAAACTATGCACCATAATAATCTCCATTGGCGACGTTTAAAAAATTCTACAGGTTAGCATTTTTGCATTACAGAGGAGGTCTAGGGCTAGAATTATTGCTCTCGCTCTAACGATCGCGGTGATACCTCACATGTGTGGTTTGCACACCGTTTTCATATGTGGGCGGGACTTTCGTATGCGTTCGCTTCTGCGCGCAAGCTCGCAAAGACAGTACGCTTTAAATTTTTTATTTTTTTTTAAATTATTTATTCCGCCCAGCCTTGTTATGGAGCCGGGTGAGCGGCTTCGGCCACTCACTCGGCACACGGACACTGGAGGGAAAGGACCCGATCATCTCCGCTGCTGTCGGCGGGTCCGGTAAGCGGCGGAGATGACCGGAAAGCGGCGGGAGGGGGCACCTCTCCCGCCGCTGATAAAAGTGATCTCGCGGCGAATCCGCCGCTAAGACCACTTTTATCTTGCAGGGAATCGCCTGCAGAAAAAATAGATACCGGGGTTATGGTAGCTATCTGCTACCATAACAACGGTATTCCACTTCAAAGTACCGCCGTCAAACGACGTACGGCGGTCCGGAAGTGGTTAAAGGGATAGCGAGCAGCGAAACATTTAGAGAGCGAAAAGGAATGCTGCGGATGCTGCCATTCACGATAAATATAGTGATCAAAAAATTGATCATAGGGGTAAGCCTTAGGAGCTATGGGGAGCCTGGAGGACCCACACACATACGCAGAAGTCTGCGATTCGCCATCCTAGCTCAGTCGCAGCGTAGTGCGAATTCCAGCGACAATGGCGGAAACCAGCGCTTTTTCGCGCGCAGTCGCCGCCCCCTGATCCTCTTCTCCGTCCGAGGGACCCAGTTCCCCATCGGATAGGTCCACTGGGGTCCCTGTGACCCCTTCCGGATCAGAATCCTCCCCTGAAGAACAAGGAGGAGGGGGACGCTTCCTGGGGGCCTGTTGGGCGACATTCGCCCGAGGGAGAAATTCACTAAAGACCGCCCGCAGCTGGTCCAAAAAAGCCCCCTGCACAGATTGCGCCGCCGCTAAATCCTCCTCAGCAGGCTCTGCAGTATAGTCTGCCATCGTTCTAAATCACCCCTAGTAACACACGGGTGTATACCAGCACGTTGAGGCACCCCCACACAGCTGCACACCACCGGCCCACAGTGCACCAGGGAACCCAGGACGACTGCACCCGCCGCCACCAGCACCCACAGGAGAGCCCAGCTATACTTGCTGTTTGCTGCCTGTAACTTTGAGGACCATCAGAAGAGCCGCGCCGTCAGAAGCCACACCGTTCCAAAGAGAAAGGAAAAACGTTTCACACACGTTTTT
The DNA here is from genome assembly GCA_018402905.1 of Glandirana rugosa. NCBI lineage: Eukaryota > Metazoa > Chordata > Amphibia > Anura > Ranidae > Glandirana > Glandirana rugosa. Next base: position 2,440,805 of record BLSH010539852.1, read on the forward strand.
GCAGAGGCAGGAGGTTCCAAAAATGGCCGCCGTTGAACACTAGAGGCCGAAACCCACTTGCAGGGAACGTGCAGTACCGCAAACGGCCGCTCTGAGCACTAGAGGGAAAGCTCCATAGGCAAAAGAAAGAATAAAGAAATGGTCACAACCAGGACCACAATTCCCCTAAAGGGAAGCTAGGTCAACTCCTTGCAAACTAGGCATTGAAACTGCTGAGCTATACTATGTTGAGGGTTCATGTGGGAAGAGAGGACGGTCCAGCTGTTCTTTTCCCTGCCTAGTTAACTCCTAGTAGGACAAGCATAAACCCACACGTCATGAAGAGCTGCGTCTGTCAGTGAACTTAGGAGAAAAATAAAATTTAAAAAAACGGCCAAAAACTGTTTCTTGGTATCGGCCGAAAGAAAAAAAATGGCAGAGGCCGATACCGAAAGGGGGGCGGGATCTGCCCATTGAGGGGGTTTGTGTTTTAAGAGCCGCTCAGTGCATGAAACTTTCATGCAATTTAACTGCATGCAGAGACAAGCTATGGATACTTCGCAGTGATGTCGGGTGTGGGTGGGACCAAACAGCTATTCAATGGGATAGGGGCTGGGCGGGTGTTTGATAGTGGCTTGTCCCACCCACCCCGACATCACCGCTGAGTTGAGACAGCTTCTCTCTGCATGCAGTTCCGTTACATGAGTGTTTCATACACTTAGCAGCTCTTACAAGCCTGCTATCAGCTCAATGTGAAACTCCTGAATTCCTCAATCAGTGCCCCCTCATCCCCTCTGTCAGTGCCAGCGGCAATCAGTGCCACCTCATCTCTGTCAGTGCCACCTGCCAGTGACACCTCATCCGTGCCACCCAATGCTGCCCACCAGTGCCAATCAATGTCAATGCTTCCAATCAGTGCCCAGGCACAGGTAGGCTGCACATGACAATTGTATATAAAAATATAAATATTTTTTAAAAACTAATTTTCTGTACCAAAATTTCCATTCGGTGCAAATACATACATACACATACATGTATACATACATATACACACACACACACATACATAAACACAGTGCTGTGTAAGAGTTTTAGGCAGGTGTGCAAAAAATGCTGTAGATTAAGAATCCTTTTAGTAATAGAAGTATTAGAGCGGTACAATAAGAAGTGTCTGCAGGCAACAGAGAAGCATGGTGGAGGTTCCTTGTAATTTTGGGGCTGGAGATTTGATCAGGATCAATGGTGTCCTCAAATGCTGAGAAATACAGGCATATACTATGCCATACCATGAGGGAGGTGTGTGATTGGCCCAACATTTATTCTGCAGCAGGACAACTACCCAAAACATGCAGCCAATGTTAAAGTACCTTCTTCAGTTTAAGGAACAAGGAGTCCTGGAAGTGATGGTTTGGAACAATCTACCTGCCGAGGTTCCCGGAAAAAAAACAAAACAAAAAAAAAAAAAAGTAGCTAGATTTGATGTGCGGTTTTGAAGGCAAAGGGTGATCACACCAAATATTGATTTCAATTTCTGTTCACTTTCCATTTTGTCAATGGCTAACTATTAACACTTCTACTTCTGAAGACATTCTTACGTTATAGCATTTTTTCACACCTAAGACATTTGCATTATGTATATTTTTTTTTATTATACAATATATACTCTGTATACACACACGACTAACTGTAGTTTGTTTTATAGTAATCCAATGTTTTGGTGGGGAACAGCCAGGGGGAAATCAGTTAAGGCACCCACATACAGTATAGTATAAATAACCCAAACTATGTTTACAGAAACACTGCACCTTTTGTAGAAGCCAAAATATTGTTGTTGGGGGTAGTTAATATTCCTTTCTTCTTGGAGCCCGGTGTCCAAGGAGCTGGCAGCAAAAAGGGACTTTCATTTTTGGGCAGTTTTGAGTCAGAGTTTTCCTTATCTTCCCTTTTCTTTGTTGGCATCACTGACTTTATTGGTGTTACAGTGGCAGAGTCCACACTGTGAAGCTCATAACGGTACCTAGGGAACTTCTTCATAATGCAAATAAATTATTAGGCGTTGTAAATGTATAGAAATTTTTTTATAAATAAAAATATAAAAACACATATGCTTACATCTTTTAAAGTGACATGTTCAGTAGTGCTGTACGTGCAGTCCTCATAAAACAGATCATCATCTGAGAAATCCATGGATCCAAACACATATGGGAGTTCACCTTGATTGCCACTATCAAAATCCAGCTTCTGCCTTGACTGCCAAACAAGTGTTACGAAAATAAAGAGGCTAAGTATTCCATGTTCATAAGAAAAGAAAACAAAATCGACCATCAATATTCACAGGCCTATTACACTGAACATAACTAAATCTGGTTAGCTTGTGCTTGCCTAAGTATTGAAATTTTAGATCTGAAATATGTGATAACTGGCTGGGTATTTTAGAAAGGAACAAAGGAAAATAAAAAATAAAAAACCACATTCATTAGTAGTTTTTCATATGCTTAAATGAAGCTGAGGAATCCACCTAGCGGCAGTGGAACCAGAAATTGGTTGTCCCAAACAGGGACCACAGAGATGGGGTGACAAAATGGAGCTGTAGTTGAGTTATAAACTCGAACATTGTGCTCCAAATTCAGACAAAGGAGGGAAATAGCTGTTGGACATTTAAGAGCAGGAAGAGAGATGCAAATCCACTTCTTTGAGTTGAGAGACTTAAGATTCCTCCCTGATGGTTGATGTAAGCCACTACCCTGCTGTTTTCCAACTGAATCCTGGTCTGATGACCCCAGAAATAAGAGGTCCAGCGCTGAAGGGACAACAGACTCCAGAACATGGATAAGGAGACAAACCTTCATCAGCGACCAAGTCCCTTGCACAGAGTATTAAAGTGATTTTGTTTTGTTTTTTTAAAGATCATGTTATGCTCCGAATATTGTCTTCTGATGTCCCCCACTGACGCAGTCCGCTTCTCCTCTTCTGTCCGCCGCATATCAAACCTCTTGCTAAAGAGGCAGAGTTATGTACTCGATCTATAGCCAGGCTGCGTCTTTAGCTACACATAGCGTGACGTGCAACAGCCCTGCCCATTCCCCGACTCCCTCCATGCAGGATTTGACTGAGAACAGCAGGAGTCCATGGCTTTTGTGAGTGAGGTGGATAAGGCAGTCCAGAAACAGCCTGCCTGCCCGACATTGCCAGAATTGTTAGGTTTCAATGGTCTGGAATGATATTGGACATATGGGACTACCTTGAAGGTCACCATCAGGCCCAAAACTCAGTTTTTCCTGTCGAAGGAAGACCTTAGAAATGGCCATAACCAGTACCAGGCCTAGATACGCCAAATGATGTGATGGTTTAGCCCCGATTTCTAGAGATTTAGTATCTACCCAAACCTTTGTAGGGTCTAGACAGTCCAAAGGCTGATCGAGCCTGCACTAACTGTTTACTGGAAAAGCGGTCATCCACATATCCTACGCCCTTACCGCAAAGCAGAACAGAATACAAATAGTATTCACTGCAGACTGTAGGCCTGTCGCAGAGATGATTCCAGCAGAAATTACCTGGGAACCAGCATCTGCCTAGATAATTGAAAAACTCTCCAGATGTAACATGAATATGCCAGAAGCTGTAGATCAAGGGCCAGTTTACTAGCCCTCAGTCTTTAAAGGGGCCGGAGTGTGGCCAGTGGGAGTAGAAAATGTCCAGGCATTGGTAACACCACCCCATCACTGGCATCAACGGGAGGCATAGTCCCCCCATCCTTGGTATCAGCGGGAGGCATAGCGCCCCACTGTTTGTATCAGTGGGAGAAATAGTGCCCCAAGGCAAAGGGCCACATCTGGCCCACATACCGCAGTTTGGAGACCACTGTTGTAGAGGACTGAAGAAATTCAGGGCTGTTGCTTTGAAAATACCGGTATAAAACTTAAAATCTGCATTTGTTGCAGATTATAGAGACCCACAGGTTTTTCAGTATCTGGCATTAATATAACAGTAGCTGTCCATAGTAGAAAAAAAAAAAAAAAAAAAAAAAAACTTACCGTAAAATCCCTTTCTCTGAGTTCGACAGGTACAGCGACTCTTAGGACTAAGTGGGTTATACTGCCCTCTTCAGGAGTTTACTAGGAAGAACAGGCAGTTCTAACAGCAAAAAGAACAGTAACAGACAGCCCTTTACGGCAAGTCAAAAAAAAATCCCGTTTTCGCTTTCGTCGACAGGCACAGCGACTCTTAGGACTAAGTGGGACGTCCAAAAGCAATGCCAAAAATGAGGGGGTGGGTAACAGAACAGAACTACACCCAACTGAACCCTCGGTGAGGAACAACACGTGTCTCACACGGCCGCGTGCAAAACTTTGCAGCTAAACGCAGCATCCGAGGATGCTAGAACATCAACTTTGTAAAACTTTGAGAAGGTGTGCACAGAGGTCAAAGTAGCCGCCTTGCACACCTGAGACACAGACGCCTGATGTCGAAAAGCCCAGGAAGTGCTAATCGCCCTGGTAGAGTGAGCCGTGACCGAGAAGGAAGGCTCCAGACGCCGATCCGCATAGGCTCGGGTCACAGTCTGTCTAATCCAACGTGAGATAGTGGCCGATGAGGCCGCCAAACCTTTGCGTGGGCCATCCACCACGACAAAAAGTGTCTGACCACCGAAAGGAGGCTGTGGAAGCCAGATACACCCGCAGGGCCCGAACACGTCCAGGGAGTGCAAAGTGACCTCCCTAGGGTGACACGGGCGCGGGCAAAGCGAAGGAAAAACAATGCCCTCATTGATGTGGAAAGAGGACACCACCTTTGGCAAAAAAGAAGGTGACGGGCGCAGGACTGCCTTAGCCTTGTGTAGGACCAGATACGGGGACCTACAAGACAGGGTCGCCAACTCTGACACCGGCCGGGCGAAAGCAACTGCAGAGCGATTTCTCTGATATTTTCAAAAGGCGGCTTCTGAAGTACCGAGAGGACCAAATTGAGGTCCCATGGCGCCAAAGGCAGCCGTACCTGGGGGGGCGACATGCCGAACCCCCTGCATGAAGATACGGATCAACGAATGAGTCGCCAAAGGACGCTGAAAAAAGATCACCAGAACAGAAACCTGACCCTTGATAGTGCTCAATGCCAGTTTTTGGTCGAGGCCCTTCTGCAGGAAGGCCAGAACCCGAGACGGAACGAGGGTTCCACCCCCCGGCCTCGCACCAGGTGATGTAAGCCTTCCAGGTGCGGTGATAAAACGTGAAGTAGCCTTTCATGCCTTTAACATGGTAGGAATCGAGTCCGAAACCCCCCAAACCCTCAACACCTGGGATTCAATAGCCAGGCCGTTAAAGCCAGAGAGGGTAAAGCAGGGTGCAAAATGGGCCCCTGGGACAGAAGATCCTCGAAGCGGGAGTCGCCAGGGGACGTCCACAATCTGTACTACGTCGGCGTACCAAGGATGCCTTGGCAAATCGGGAGCAACCAGAATGGTCAGAATGCCCTCCGCCTCTATTCTGCGCAGAAGCAGCTTGAGAGGAGGAAAGGCACAGATGAGTCGATACCGAGCTCACGAAGCCACAAGAGCATCCGTCGCGTCTGCCATGGGATCCTGCTCACGAAGGTCTGCACCTTCCGATTGAAACGGGACACGAGCAGGTCCACGTCCGGGACACCCCATCTCAAGCAAATCTGCTGAAACCGTCTGCCAATTTTCTAAGCCCGGTATGTGGACGACAGAGAGATTGCCAGAACGTGACTGACTTTTTGCCCACCGCAGGATGGGGGCTACCTCCGAGGCCGCAGCCGAGCTTCTTGTCCTGTCCTGGTGGTTCACGTATGCAACGGCCGTGGCATTGTCCGACTGAATCCAAACTGGGCACCCATGTAGCCTCGACGTCCAATGGGAGAGGCAGCACCAAATCGCCTGCAATTCCAGGACATTGATCGGGAGACGAGACTCCTCCAGAGAACTCCATCCCTGGGCTGAAAGCAACCCCAGGACTCCACCCCAGCCTGTCAGGCTGGTGTCCGTCGTGATCACTGTCCAGTGAAGGGGGAGGAAGGACTTCCCCGACCGAAGAGCCGGGGACCGCAGCTACCAGAGCAGCAAGGCCCTCACTGGGTGATCCATTCTGACCACCTAATCCAGGGAAGATGGGGACCTGTCCCACCTCAGAAGAATCTCCCGTTGCAGAGCCCGGGTGTGGTACTGAGCCTAGGGGACCGCCTCGAAGGAGGCCACCATTAGGCCTAGGACCCGTATGCAAAACCGAAGTGAGGCCCATTTCTGGGAAAGCAGGGACCAAACCGCCAACTTAAGCGTCTGCCGATTGGTTGGCGGAAGGAAAACCTTCGCCTGGGCCGCATCCAGGATCAGCCCCAGATACTCCAGGCGGTGAGAAGGAATCATGACCTACTTCGGGAGGTTGATCACCCATCCGAATTCCTGCAGAGTGTGCAGGGTAATCGTCACATTGTCCCTGAGCGCTGGAGCCGACTCCGCTCGCAGGAGAAGGTCGTCCAGATACGCCACCACCGCGATACCACTCTGTCTCAGCAGGGCCAGCAGTTTGGTGAAGACCCGAGGCCAGGCCGAACGAAAGAGCTACGAACTGGTAGTGATCCTCTCCAACTGCAAAGCGCAGGAAGTGCCGGTGCTGGGCGCAGATGGGAACATGCAGGTACGCATCTTTGATGTCAAGGGAGGCCAGTAAGTCGCCCTGGTGCAGGGCCGCTACTACCGAGCGGACCGACTCCATACAAAACCTGCGAACCCGCACAAACCTGTTGAGGTCCTTCAGATCCAGAATGGGACAAACCCCATCCTCCTTCGGAACCACGAAAAGGTTGGAATAACACCCTTGGGAACGTACCGCTCGAGGAACGGTGACAATCACCCCATGACCCAGCAGGTCCTGCACCGCCCCGAACAGGGCCCGCAGGCAGCTGCAGGTTGGAGGCGAAGAACCTATCTGGGGGGCGGGAACAGAATTCTATACTGTACCCCTAGGAGACCACCTCAAGCACCCAGCAGTCCGAGATGCGGGAAAACCACCTGTCCGCGAACCCCAGGAGACATCCCCCCACCCGAACACCGGGTGGGGGCAACCCTTCATGCGGAGGAGACCTTTTCCTCTGGCTTGGTGCGCGGCCAGGGACGCTTCTGTCCACCCGCGGTGGCTTTGGCAGGCTGTGGACCCTTGCCCGAGGCGCGTGAGGGATGAAAAGGCTGCCTATAGGCCGGAAAGGAAGGCCCCTGATGGCGACGGGAGTACGCACTCCTCCTGGGCTCTGGGAGAAAGGAGATCTTGCCTCCGGTGAGATCTTTGATCACCTCGTCCAAGGAGTCACCGAAGAGCTGCCCCCTCTGGAAAGGTAAATCCGCCAGGGTCCTCTTAGAAGGCATGTCTGCAGACAAGAACTTCAGCCAAAGCCACCGCCTGGCCAGCACAGAGACCGCGGACACCTTGGATATCAGGAGGGCTGCGTCCAGGGCAGCATCGCACTGATACGGAGCCACCTGCACCATCCGGTCAGCGGGGTCCTGTTCAACTCGCTGTGCAACCACTTTGCCCACTCAGTGAGCGTTTGCGACGCGAGCGCAGAAGCCACCACGGGCCGCATGGCCGAACCGGTCAGAACAAACAGGGACCTGACACAAGCTTCAGCCTTCCTGTCAGCCAGGTCCTTAAAGTACAGCGTGACCTTCACCGGGATAGTGGTCACCCTGCACAGGCGGGACACCGATGGGTCAACCACAGGGGGCGATGCCCACTTCTTCAATAAATTATCCCGAAAGGGATAATGCACAGCGAAACACTTCGGGATAGGAAGGGAGCTCTGAGGCCGAGCCCAATCCTTATAAACAAATTTATCGAGAAAGTCCACATACGGAGAGACCTTAGCCGCAGGGCCCTGTCTGTGTGACCCGAAGGGAACGGGCACCCTCCCGGCGTTTCGTCCAATCGCAGGGTCTCACGTACTGAAGTGATCAGAGTGTCTACAAAAGCCTTCTCGTGCGCAGTAGCGGAAGGCTCAGAGTCACCCCCGCTATCAGGAGCACCGGGAACCTCGCCAGCCGACAGCTCAAGGTGGGTCCCCGCAACGGAGAAGCGGTCCGAGTCCTCCACTGAAGAAGGGGGGGCAAGGGGTGCTTTTTGGCGGCCCTGTGGTCCAACAGCGACTCAGTCCAACAGGACTGTCGACATCGCGTCTACTAGAGCCCCTGAAGTGCTGGCTGCAGGCACCGAGAGGTCCGGTGGGGAAGCACTCGCATCGGCTGCCATGCTGTCACCCACCCTGGCAATGCCCACTAAATAAGGCCTATTGCCGGGAGAGCACTGCACCCCCCCACCCCACAGCTGAGCAAGGCTGGGCAGAAGGGACACCCCGAAGGGACTCCCTACCAGACCCGGAGAGGAGCTGCCTGCTGCCGCTGTCCACCGCTGTCGTGCCTTCACCCACTCCTGCTGCCCACTGCCGCTGTGCTCAGAGCCGCTACCAGGGAGAACCGTGCTGTGCAGGGGGGGTGTAAATCGGCGCCAAACACCGGCCAGGACCGCCCCCAGGCCTCACATCCAAATGTAGACGAAACACCCCTATAGAAGGGCCGCGGCTACACAAAAATGGCCTTGGGCTGCTCACTAGGCCTAAACAATGTGTCCGGCTACGAGAAAATGGCGGCCGGGCGCCGGCAAAATGGCTGCCTAACGCGCCGACCACTGCAGCACGAGGCAGGTGGGGGGGGAGTCGGTAGGAGCTTGCCCCAGAGAAACCACCCTGGAAGCCTCCATGTGGGGGGGGGGGGAGCATCAGTGGGCTCCCGAAGGGATGGGAGGGCACTAGCGAGGAAGAGGGGGGAACCACCCATCACGCTCACACCGGAGGGGGGCCCGCAAGCCCCCCGAGGGAGATGGGAGGGGGCGTACTTACCCCATCTAGACGGGCGGTGCGGGGATCCCACCCGGGACAGCATTCACGCTCCCGGCTAGGCCGGAGGGAGCTGTCCGGTCCAGGGCGCACTGCGTGCGGTGGCGGGACGTTTAACCCGTGGGGCCACCCCACCCGGTTCGGGGTCTGGCGCGTTCGACCCAGCGCGAAGCATCCAGTCTAGCACGTGATGGCCAGCTGGGGAGACTACCTGGGTCTCCAGCGCGGCTGCTTGATTTAAGTCTTCATCTGTGAGGCTGTCTCCTGACAGCCAAAGTGGACCAGAGAGGTACCACAGATCCCAACAGGGAGCCTAGGTCTAACTCCTTGCACTAGGCAGAATAAAACTGAGCTAGCAGAGCTGGGTGTGGGGTTATCTGCCAGAGGGGACTGCCCCCTGGGAGGGGCTGTGTCTGTTACTGTTCTTTTTGCTGTTAGAACTGCCTGTTTTGCCTAGTAAACTCCTGAAGAGGGCAGTATAACCCACTTAGTCCTAAGAGTCGCTGTGCCTGTCGACGAATGAAAGAGAAAAAAAAAAAAAAAAAAACCTTCCAGACAAATGGAGAACAGCAGACCTGAAGAAAACACATCAACTCTAAAACACCAGCAAATAATGAGGCATGATCTTTGTCATGGGTTAGCCATTTTTTTTTTTTTTTTTAAGCGGTTGTATACCCAGCTTTGTGATTTTTACCTACAGGCAAGCCTGTAATAAGGCCTACCTGTAGATAAAATGAACATCTCCTAAATGTGCACAGTTTAGGAGACAATTACCCAGCATGCAGCTGCTGACGTCAGCGGCACATGCGCTATGAAAGTCCGGCAGATCGTGCTGGAATGGAGGACTCCCACTCACAGCGGCAGGGAGCCCGCAAACCTGAAAGTAATGCCGGGCAACATGTCAGCCTTCTCCGTGGTGTGCGGGCTTCGTTCTAAGGTAAGCATTTCATAATGAGCTAGTATGTCATGCATACTAGCTCATTATGCCTTTGCCTTACAGGTTTTTTTTCTTATTTCAGGACATACAACCACTTTAACCCATGTCCGTTTCTCAGCAGGATAAACCAACAGTCTAAAGCCTCGTACACACGGGATGACGATCGTATACAACAGGTCGTACTAATGACCGTTGTATGCAATATCGATCATTCGTATGCGCGATTAGAACAGCCGAACATACGACGGTCGTACAAGGGAGTTGTAGGAGCAGACTAGAAAACATCGTACCAACAACCGCTCATACGACCGTTGTATCGTGCGTACAGAGCAGTTGGTACAACAAGTTGTATTGTGCAAAACACGCATGCTCCGAAGTCAGGAACGGCCGGATGCTAATTACATGCACCTTTGACCGTCGACTAACCAAAGATACGTGTCGACGTGGTCTAAACCGTGTAAGGTCAAGATCATTTAGTTGGTGTCTTAAAGAATTCGGAGCATGTGTGCTCTACTGCTAGCATGCATGCTAGCAGCGTTTAGCATACAACGTATTACATTGAACGTATGACTGACGTGATGTGCTAGCATGCTCGTGTCTTCTTGCAAGTCCACGTACATTAATCGTAGGCCGGCAAGGACTGAAGCCTCGTACGCACAAAACGTGTTATGTTGAACAACATGGTTGACGAGACATG
>BLSH010539852.1:2470710-2495251 GCA_018402905.1 Glandirana rugosa
GTGCGCGTTATCGCAGCCGCTTTTGCGATAACAATAACGAGCCACTTTGTCGCCGTCAACCTGCGGTTGGCGGTCGGAAAGTGGTTAAAAACAATAAAAAACAATTATACTTACCTGCTCTGTGCAATAGTTCTGCAATTGGTGGTCCTGAACACCCACTTCTGGCATCCCCTGCAGGTGCTCTGGGCTACTCTTCCCTTCAGAGGACCCCCATAACAAGCTGCTTGCTATGTGGGGGCACTTGCGCCAGGCTGCGTGTTTCCATAGCTTGGTTTGAATAAGCTGGCACTTTATATTTTTAGAGTTATGAAATGAATATTCTGCAGTGGACTGCCATCTGAAACAGTCATAATTTGATATTTGAATTATGGCCTCTATTGCATAATGTTTTATTAACAGTCAGAGGTTTCTACATTTTGCCAATTACATTTTTCCCTCATGTTGTGACCCTGGTAACTTCAGTAGGAATCTGAAAATTTCCTGGAATCAGTTCCGATCAATGGGATTATGATAGATTTTAGTTCAGTGCACAAGCCCTGGCTTTCGGACAGGATCAACAGGCATTTTTCTACACTTGCAAAAATTGTACCTAGATGTGCTGCTGCATTTGTTTGCTTTTTTTAGGCCAAGGATTGAAGAGCTGGATTGCAAACAAAGGGTTCAAATATGCACACAAAACTTTGGCTAAATGAAAATTGATTTGCCAATAGACAGACTACATGGGTACCCTACTTCATAAACCCCACTTAGAAAACTCCATATTTGCATTCCACTAGAGAAACTCTTTACAAAGATATAAAAAAAAAAAAAAAAAAAAAAGAACAAGTGTGCATATCGCTATAAAAACACAATATAAATAACTCAAATTGTATTTAGAGTGGTTTTTTTTTTTTCCCCTTTTACACCAAGCGCGCAACAGTTCTTATACGGTAAAAAACTTACCATTATTTTCTTATATAAAACCATTACATTATCATCATCAAAAGGAAGGTAACCACACATCAGTGCATACATAAGCACACCCATGCTCCAAATATCTGCCTAAAAAAAAACAGCAAAAGAATTAGTTGCATTTTATTTTTGATACATGTGGTAAAGTTTTGTCCAACAGCTACAAGATTAAAATTCCTCCAGATGTAATATTCCAAGGTATAGATCATGGAGTGTGGCTAATACATGATATAATCCCAATATACAATATAGATGCGACCATTAGAGGGAGTGTGGTTAAGCAGAACTAAACTCTCTCAAACATTAAAGTGGCATTAAACCCAAAAGCAAACCTATTGCAGCTTACCAATTCTTAGATGTGATAACTGCATGCTTTCGCTTTTTAGGCTCTATTTTTTAAATCTGGTGATCCAGCCAGTAAGTCTGTTTTCCAAGAGAAGCTCTCCGGCAGAATGTATCGGTTACACAGATGAGACAAGCCATTTAACACTGACAGAGGTGCTTACAATGATTAGCTTTTATTTAATGTAAAACCTGTGTCGCAAAAGGAAAAACTGTTGCTCCGACTGCCTATAAAGTGTGAGCTGGAGTTTGGTTAGAGTATCTAAATCTGCTAGTACTAATACAGGTTACTGGCCAGATCACCAGGTGAAAACAGAGGGGAAAAAAAGCAAGAGAAAAGAAAACGGATGCAGCCACCACATTTAATGATTTGTAAGCTGCAGTATATCATTTTGGGTCAAATATCAACTTTAACGGTTTAACCACTTCAGCCCCGGAAGGATTTCCAGCTTTAGGACCGGAGCCCTTTTTGCGATTCGGCGCTGCGTCGCTTTAACTGAAAACTGCGCAGTCGTGCGACGTTGTACCCAAACGAAATTTGCGTCCTTTTTTTCCCACAAATAGAGCTTTCTTTTGGTGGTATTTGATCACCTCTGTCATTTCGGATCGCCGCTATAAACAAAAGAAGAGCGACAATTTTGCAAAAAAACCCAAATTTCTTACTTTTTCCTAGAATACAAATCCAAAAAAAAAATATAAAAAAACATTTTTTTTCACAGTTTTTGGCCGATTTATATTCTTCCTCATATTTGCGATAAAAAAAATCGCAATCGGCGTTTATTGATTGGTTTGCGCAAAAGTGGCCGCGTTTACGGATGATGAGAATTCATTTTTGGGGTTTTTTATTTTTTTTATTTTTTACTAAAAATGGCGGCGATCTGCGATTTTTTGCGGTACTGCGATATTTCAGCGGACATGTCGGACCATTTTGACACTTTTTTGGGACCATTGGCATTTATACAGCGATCAGTGCTATAAAAATGCACTGATTACTGTGTAAATGCCATTGGCAGTGAAGGGGTTAACCTGCAGGGGGCGCGCTAAGGGTTAACTATGTTCCCTGGGCGTGTTCTAACTGTATGGGGGATGCCCTAACAGGGGAAGGGAAGTTATCACAGCCTTCACATAAAGGAAGGCTGTGATCACAGCCCTTCCCCCTCACACGGACCTCCGCTCACTCGCTCCGGGGGGGCCATCGCGGGTAGCCGGCGGCAATCGAAGCCGCCGCACCCGCTCCCTGGCCCTCCCCGAACACAGTGAGCGCGCGGGCGCGCCTCCGGCGGCGCGCGCTCACAGTGCGCGTTATCGCAGCCGCCGTCGTATGACGGCGATTTGCGATAACGAACCACCTTGTCGCCGTCAACCTGCGGTTGGCGGTCGGCAAGTGGTTAATGCTTATGCTGCCACCATTAGTAAATAGATAGGAAAGTAAATCATATTTACTTGCTTTAACCATTTTTTTTTACATCTCTTCAGTTACTTTCTAGTTTCTGGCCCAAGCCAATATAATGTCATACATCCCAGGAGTCTTTAGGTGGGAAGGAGGAGTTTTCTCAGCTAAAAACACACCCTCCTGCCTGAGCCAAAGGCAAATGGATTCCAAGTTGTAAATGGATCATCTGCCCTTACCCAAGATGGCCATAGCTAGAAATGCTGGGGTGGAAAGTTCAAAGTGATTTCTCAGGAGAAACGAGTGTAGAGTGGGTTTATATGCTGCTATGGAAATACAGTGCCCTGTCCGCTCTTGACAACATCTAGGTGTGACAAAACATGTTGGACAGGGCTAGGCACTTTAACGCTGATACACACACACAGGAGAAAGGGGTCTGCCCTTGAGACATGTACTGCAGGCTGTTTATCATGAGTACGGTGATAAGCACTTCTTTTGAGCAGGATTTGTTTTTACCTTTTCATTTTAATAAAGTTACATTGTTGTGCTAAAAAAAGTCTCTGTGCTTTACCGAAAGGATCCATGAAGGAATATTAAAAAGGAAACAGGCAGCCATCCATCTCCCAGCCTATCTAGTATCATTGCACTACCCCCTTTGACCATCTTGTAATAAGCATTCAAACAAATCTAGCGATTGATCCTGAGTCAATGGGAATGCAATTTTAAAGGTGTGAAACACCAGCACTTTATAAGAGTGGATTTTTATTTTTTGCACATATCTGTGTCACATGAACACCAATATTGTGATGGACTTTTCCTGTAAAAATTTTGTTAAGCACCAGCACTCTTATCACCAAGAAACGTTATACACATACAGTGGAACCTTGGATTACAAGCATAATCCGTTCCAGGAGAATGCTTGTAATCCCCCATAGGAAACAATGCAAACTCAGTTAATTTGTGCAGTACTGTATGCGGCCACATGTCGGGGGGGTACCTGGTGTATGCAATACTGCATGTGGCCAGAAAAGAGGTGGCACTAGTGAGCCAAGATCACTTGGAAATGCTCAGAAAGGGTTTACACTTTAGGTATTTACAAGGAATACCGAGTATTTCCGGACGCCTCCGAGGCTCACCAGCGCCACCACTTCTCTGGCCACATGCGGTATGGCATGCAAAAAGGCGAAATTATACTCGTTATGCAAGACAACACTCGCAAACTGAGTCAGATTTTTAAAAAACTGCTCGTATTGCGTTAACCGCGTTACTCTGAGGTTCCACGGTACTGTATGATTTTGCATGATTTGTTTTAATGGTCACTGAATTAACTTGTGGCTATATCACTGTGATAGATGTATTGTTTTATTGATTTGATATGCATGTTATTTTATTTAGTGAGGGGGTTATATATTTAATTGAATCGGAATAGGTTTTAGTCTAAATATTGTAGGACATTTTTATAGCGGCTTGTTTGGGAAAAGGGGTTGTAGATTAGAAAGTGCACTGACAGCTTTTCAAAGAATATTATGATTAAAGTAGGGTGTCTAGATAAACTCTTTGGCCATACAGGGATATACAGCTCCGTGCTGACCACGTTAACATCTTGGACTCTCCTCTTTATCAGATAGATACTGAATAGCTGTTCTAAGGCTAGAAGCACTTCCTTTTTCTTGCTTAGACAAATAGTCAGTCAACCATGTTGCCAATGGATTATGAACCTGCTTAGCTTTGTTACTGAGCCAAAAATTATATTATCCTAATAAAGACCAGTGGCTTCTGTAAATTGTAACCTCAGCATCTAATACCAGACAGATTAGAGCAAGGGTGTCAAAATGGCAGCCCTCCTGCTGTTGCGGACCTACAAGTTCCATCATGCCTCTGCCTGTGGAAATCATGCTTGTAACTGTCAGCTTTGCAATGCCTCATGGAACTTGTAGTTTTGCAACAGCTGGAGAGCCGCCAGTTTGGCACCTGTGTATTAGAGGTAGACAAAGAGCCAACATTAATACCACTAATACCTGCACCAAACTGAATATACTGACAATGTTACAGCTACGTTCCACCCAAAAGTGAAACATCCACTCATTTGCTTCCCCCCCCTCCAGTGCCACATTTGGGGGGATTGTTATTTTAAGTTTAAAAAAAAAAAAAAAAGAGAACATTTGGTATCGCTTTAAAACAATGACAGTTACTATATTTCTATTGTGACAGATTCACTTTAAAGACTTTAATTGCATGCTCCAGTTTGTTTAGACAGAGGAA
This sequence comes from Glandirana rugosa, assembly GCA_018402905.1. Classification (NCBI taxonomy): domain Eukaryota; kingdom Metazoa; phylum Chordata; class Amphibia; order Anura; family Ranidae; genus Glandirana; species Glandirana rugosa. Next base: position 2,475,656 of record BLSH010539852.1, read on the forward strand.
AAACACATCAGTCTTAAATCTACAACATCTTAGACAAATCATAAAGCCGCTGCTCTTTATGTCAGTCATATCAAAGGCTAGCAGTGATTCCCTTGTTTTGGCCAGGCAGTCACTAAACTACAGCATATAGCGGCAGCCATAGAAAGCATAAAGCTGAAACTCTGCCTTAGCCAGCTGGGCTAGAGAAACCAGCCACTAATTTGGCCCTGCACATTATGTCAACCAATTTAAAGGCTTTGTCTTGCTCAAGCAACCACAGTCAGTCAGTCTCCCAAACTTCTGCTAGCATGTCAGCAAAAAAAATAAAAATAAAAAAACAAAGCAAATAGCCATCTGTCTATAAACCGCTTACTCAGGATGAAGCCAGCCATAAAGTAAGTGAACCAAGTCGCCTTTCAAAAGGAAAAAAAGGCCCATGGACGACAGAAAAATAAAAAGCTCCACAAAGTAGCAAGCGGTCTCAGAATGAAAGTTGGAAACCTCATCTGTTCTACAAAAACATTGCAATGTTAGGTCTACCCAAACTGTTTAATCTTGTGAATTACAATTACCTTAGAATTAGAAAACCTGTTTTCTTGTTGAGTTTATTACCATTTGGGAGATTGGCCCTCATTTCCCAATTTTGGCGATGTTAAGCAAGCAAAAACGGGATTTTTTGACTTACCGTAAAATCCCTTTCTCTGAGTTCGACAGGCACAGCAACTCATATGACTAAGTGGGTTTATACTGCCCTCTTCAGGAGTTTACTAGGCAGAACAGGCAGTTCTAACAGCAAAAAGAACAGTAACAGACATAGCCCCCTCTGGCAGATAACCCCACACCCAGCCCTGCTAGCTCAGTTCGTAACAAGCAGTGCAACATCCAGGAGGTGTGGGTGCTGTGCCTGTCGACAAACTCAGAGAAAGGGATTTTAAGGCAAGTCAAAAAATCCCATTTTCTCTTTCGTTCGTCGACAGGCACAGCAAATCATAGGACTAAGTGGGATGTCCAAAAGCAGTGCCAAAAATGAGGGGTGGGTAACAGAACAACAACAAAACTACACCCAACCGACCCTCAGTGAGGAACCACACGTGTAACACGGCCACCTGCAAAACTTTGCGGCCAAACGCAACATCCGAAGATGCGAAAACACCAACTTTGTCAAAACATTGAGAAGGTGTGCACAGAGGACCAGTAGCCACCTTGCACACTTGAGATACCGACGCCTGATGTCGGAAAGCCCAGGAAGTACTAAACAACCTGGTAGGATGAGCTGTGACTGAAAAAGGGAGGCTCTAGAACCCGAGCATCATGGGCTCGGGTCACCGTCTGTCTAATCCGACGTGAAACAGTGGCCGAAGAGGCCGCCAAACCTCTTGGGGGGGACCATCCCCCACAACAAAGAGCGCATCCGACCTCTGAAGGAGGGCGTGGGCGCCAGATGCACCCACAGGGCCCGAACAGCGTCCAGGGAGTGCAACGCAACCTCCCTAGGGAGATATGGACGTGGGCATAATGAAGGAAGGACAATGTCCTCATTAATGTGGAAGGAAGACACCACCTTCAGTAAAAAGGGAAGGTGATGGGCGCAAGACCGCCTTATCCTTGTGTAGGACCAAATAAGACAACCTACAGGAAGGAGCAGCCAACCCGGACACCCGCCGAGCGGATGTGATAGCCACTAGGAAAACCACCTTCTGTGACATTTCCCTGATATTCTCAAAGTGTGGCTTCCGAAGAACCGAGAGGACCAATTGAGGTCCCAAGGCCCTAGAGACGACCGTAACTGGGGGGGCGCAACATGCTGAACCCCTTGCATAAGGAACGGATCAAGGAATGCGTCCCCAGGGCCGCTGAAACCAGATCGCCAGAGAAGAAACCTGACCCTTGATAGCACTCAACGCCAGTTTTTTGGTCAAGCCCCCGCTGTAGAAAAGCTAGAACCCGAGATACCGTCAAGGAGCGAGGGTTCCACCCCCCGGCTTCGCACCAACGATATAGGCCGTCCAGGTGCAGTGGCAAATCTTATGTGAAGTGACCTTACTTGCTCTCAACATGGTGGGAATCACCAAGTCTGAGACACCTCGATCCCTCAACACCTGGGATTCAATAGTCAGGCCGTTAAAGCCAGAGAGGGTAAAGCAGGATGCAAGATGGGCCCTTGGGACTGAAGGTCCTCGCGGAGCGGGAGTCGCCAGGGGACGTCCACCCCCATTCGTACTATGTCGGTGTACCAAGTACGACTTGGCCAATCTGGAGCCACTAGAATGGTCGGTATACCCTCCGCTTCTATTCTGCGCAGAAGGCGCGGAAGCAGCTTGAGAAGAGGAAAAACACAGCGACCAACAAGTCCACGTCTGGAGTGCCCCCATCTCAGACAAAACTCACAGAACACCTTCGGGTGCAGGGACAAATTCTCCCTGGTTCAGGCACTGTCGACTGAGATTGTCCACCTGCCAATTTTCTACGCCCAGTATGTGCACGGCGGAGATTGCTGGAGCGTGGCATTCTGCCCACCGCAGAATGAGGGCTACGTCCAAGCTCGCTGCTGAGCTTCTTATCCCGCCCTGGCGATTCACGCATGCCACTACCGTGGCATTGTCCGACTGAATACGGACAGGGCACCCGCGTAGCCACGACGTCCAAACGGGAGAGTCAGCACCAGATTGCCCGCAATTCCAGGACATTGAACGGGAAACAGGACTCCTCCAGAGACCACCGTCCCTGGGCTGAAAGCAGCCCCAGGACTCCACCCCAGCCGGAGAGGCTGGCGACCGTTGTGATCACCGTCCAATGAAGGGGGAGAAATGACTACCCCGACCGCAGAGCCGGGGTCCGCAGCCACCAGAGCAGTGAGGCCCTTACCTGATGATTCCAATCACCCGATCCAGGGACGAGGGGGACCTGTCCCACTTCAGGAGAATCTCCCGTAGCAAAAACACGGGTGTGGTACTGAGCGTAAGGGACCGTCTCGAAGGAGGCCAGCATGAGCCCCAGGACCCGCATGCCAAAATGGAGTGAGACCCATTTTCGGGACAGCAGGGGGTCGAACCGCCGACTGAAACGTCTGCCGCTTGGCTGACGGAAGAAAAAACTTTGCCTGGGCTGCATCCAGGAGCAGCCCCAGATACTCCAAGCGGTGAGACGGAGTTGATCACCCAGCCGAACTCCTGTAGGGCGTGCAATGTGATCGTTGCTTTGTCCCGGAGCACTCGAGCCGACTCTGCAAGCAAGAGAAGGTCGTTCAGATATGCCACCGCCGCGATGCCCCTCTGATTCAAGAGAGCCAGAGCCGGGGTCAGCAGCTTGGTGAAGACCTGAGGCGCAGAGGCCAGGCCAAACGCTAGAGCCACAAACAGATAGTGGTGCTCCCCAACCGCAAAACGCAGGAAACGCTTGTGCTGTGTGCATATGGGAGCATGCAGGTACGCATCCCTGATGATGAGGGAAGACCGGTAATCTCCCTGGTGCAGGGCCGCTACCACAGAGGACAGACTCTATCCTGAACTTGCAAACACGGACAAAGTGGTTGAGGGCCTTCAGGACAAGGATGGGGCGGACCCCATCCTGCTTCGGAACCACGAAAAAGGTTGGAATAAATCCTTGGGAACACTCCGTCTGAGGAACGGGGACAATCACCCCCTAACTAAGCAGGTCCTGTACCGCCCCGAACAGAGCCCACAGCCTGCTGGAGGGCAGCTGCAGGCCGGAGGCGAAGAACCTATCCAGAGGGCGGGAACGGAATGCTATTCCAGCGGATTAAAAGCCATTCGGGTGGATGGCCGAACACTTTTCGCCTCTACTAAGCTGAAGCCCAGCCGATAATGTCTCCAGCTACTACCAGTGCTCCCAAAGTACCCACTGGCTTCGGGTGGAGAAAATATTTCCCCTGACCGGGAAACGAACCCGGGCCGCGGTGGTGAGAGCGCCGAATCCTAGCCACTAGACCACCAGGGATAGATCCGAAATGCGGGAGGGCCATCTGTCTGCGAACCCCAGGAGACGTCCCCCCACCCGAGAGGCGGGTGGGGGCAGCCCTTCATGAGGAGGACTGGTCCTCCGACTTGGGGCGCTTACGCTTTCGTCCACCCGTGGAGGCCTTGGCGCGCTGCGACCCTTTGCCCGAGGTGCAGGGGGGGCGAAAATACCGCCTTTGGGCCGAAAATGAGGGGCCTGACCGGCAATGAGTCTCCCACCTCCCGCCAGTGAGATTTTTGATAATCTCCTCCAAAGAGGCTCCAAAAAGCCGCCTACCCTGGAAAGGCAAATCCACCACCTTAGAAGTTTTGGTCCGTCCACCAGCACTTCAGCCAGTGCCAACGCCTGGCCACCACAGAAACTGCGGACGCCCTAGATATCAGGGGGGCCGCATCGCCCAGATACTGAAGCCCCTGGACAAGCTGATCAGCGGGATCCACACACCTAAGGGGAACCTGAGCAGTGGCCAGCATGCAAACTAACAGCATCGCCCACCCAGCGAACATACGCGACACCAGCGCCGAAGCCATTACGGGCCGCATGGCTGACCCTGTCAGCACAAACAGGGATCTGACAAGAGCCTCGGCCTGTCAGCTGGGTCCTAAAGGACGGCGTGCCCTCCACAGGGATTGTGGTTGCCCTATTCAGACGAGGCGCCCCACATATGGAAAGACCTTTGCCACACAGGCCGGTCTGTGTGACCCAAAGAGGACGTCCACCCCCTGAGAGGGTCCCGCCGTATCCCCAATCGCAGGGTCTCATGCACTGAGGTGAACAGAGCGTTCGCTAGTGCCGTCTTGTGTGCAGCATCAGACACCGCGGACTCGTCCTCACTATCATGAGCGTCCATGACCCCGCCATCCGACAGCTCAAGGGGGGGGGGTTCCCATCATGGAGGAGCCCCCTTCGGGGTCCGAGTCCTCCTCGGAGGAAGGGGGGGGGCGGCGAGGGCCGCATCTTCATGTCCCTGCGGTCCAACAGCAACTCTATCCGGGAAACGAACATCTCCAGGACCGCCAACAGGGAACGGGGTCCCAGAAGTGCTGGCTGCAGGCACTGAGATGTCCAGTGGGGAAGCACCTGCATCGGCTGCAATCGTGTCACCCACCCAGGCAGCGCGCCAAAAGGCCCAAGCGCCAGGAGACCAGGCACCCCCCACCCTGCAGCTGCACAGGCCTGTCACAAAGAGGCACCCTGGAGGGACTCACCACCTGCCGAAGGGCTGCACCTGCTGCCCACCACTGTCGCTGCCATCTCCCAACTCCATGTGCCCACTGCTGCTGCCCATATCTGCTGTGTGTCGTGCAGGGGGGTAAAACGGCGCCAGGAACAGTCAGGGACCGCCCCTTATCACCCGCCGGGACCCCCCCAGAGGGGAGGGGGGATGCGTACGTACCCCATCTAGTCGGGCGGTGCGGGATCCCACCTGAGACAGATCTGCCTCACCCGCCATGCCGGGGGGGAGCAGTCAGCCAAGGCGACACCCGTGACACGGACCCATTGCCTGGTCCTAAGTGCGCCGGTTCGGGGCCTGTCGTGGCCGACCCAGCATGGAGCTAAGGTCTGCGTGCGCTCGCTGGCAGGCTGGGGAGACTACCTGAATCTATATTATCCAGCCTGTCATCCAGCACGGCTGCTTGATTGAAGTCTTCTTCTTGCACTAGGCAGAGAAAAATTGAGCTAGCAGGGCTGGGTGTGGGGTTTTCTGCCAGTGGGGACTGCCCCCTGGGAGGGGCTGTGTCTGTTACTGTTTTTTGCTGTTAGAACTGCCTGTTCTGCCTAGTAAACTCCTCAAGAGGACAGCCTAACCCACTTAGTCCTATGAGTTGCTGTGCCTGTCGACGAATGAAAGAGAAAAAAAAAAAAAGATTTTGTTTAACTTGCTGTAAAATCCATTTCTCGGAATTCATTGACGGACACAGCGCTCCATATTCAAAACAATAGGGTTAGATCGCCCCCTACAGAAGTAGGACACTAGGCAGAAAAAAAAAAGGACTTGGCTACGCCTATGGGCAGTGCTAGGTGGAATAAATCCCCCTCTCTGCTATAGGCCTTCAGTTTAGTAACAAGCAGTGTCAAAAGTATTAAAACTCCATAGAGGGGTGGGTGCTGTGTCCATCAATGAACTGAGAGAAATGGATTTTACAGTACAAAAATCATATTTTCTTTCGTTCATTAAACAGACATTGTTCCATATTCAGAACCATAGGGACGTCTCCAAGCAGTGCCAAACACGAGGGATAGGACAACAAAAAATCCCAGCTGAAGCTGCTGCCTGTTCACTTAATGGATTTACACAGAGGCACAACCTCCAGCTCTCATCCCCCTCCCTTCCTGGTAAACTCATATACATACATACATACATATATATATACACACAGTAGAGAGATGTGCATGATGTCATAAGCCTAGGCTTTTTACCAGACACGAAACAGGAAGTGGGCTGTATAAAGGTATTTACTGGCAGAAAAAAAATAGGATTTTTTGACTTACCGTAAAATCCTTTTCTCTGAGTTCATTGACAGACACAGCATCTTATTCATGACATGTGGGGTTATCACTAGGAGTGGACTAGGCAGAACAAAGTTCAGCTACAAGCAGACAGCCCCTCCCAGGGGGCAGTGCTCACTTGGTATAACCCCTCCACTCTGCTCAGCACAACCAGTTCGTAACAAGCAGTACAAACTCAAGAAAGAGGGGTGGGTGCTGCGTCCCTCAATGAACTCTGAGAAAAGGATTTTACGGTAAGTCAAAAAATCCCATTTTCTCTTACCTTCATTGACAGACGCAGCATCTTATTCATGACATGTGGGGACGTCCCAAAGCAGTGTCAAAAACAAGGGGTGGGTAACGCAACAAACTGTACCCAACAGAAGAGCTCTCTGTGAGGAGCCAGACGCACCTCACTGCCGCCTGCAAAACTTTGCGGCCAAAAGCAGCATTCGACAATGCTGAAACATCAGTTTTGTAAAACATTGAAAAGGTGTGCACAGAGGACCAAGTAGCCGCCTTGCACACTTGAGAAACTGACGCCCAATGTCGGAAAGCCCAGGAAGTACTAATCTCCCTGGTAAAGTGAGCCGTGACCAGAAAGGGGGGCTCCTGTCCCCGAACAGCATACGCACGGGTCACAGTCTGTCTTATCCAACGGGAAATAGTGGCCAACGAGGCCGCCATCCCCTTGCGACAAAAGGTGCATCCGACCTCCGAAAAGGGGGCCATGGCCTCCAAATACACCCGCAGAGCCCTAACTAAATGCAGAGAGTGCAAGGCAACCTCCTTAGGATGAGATGGGCGTGGACACAGCCAAGGGAGGACAATGCCCTCATTAATGTGGAAAGAAGATACCACCTTCGGCAAGAAGGAAGGTGACGGGTGCAAAACCGCCATATCCTTATGTAGGAGCAAGTACGGGTACCCACAGGACAGAGCCGCCAGCTCAGACACCCGCCTGGCGGATGTGATAGCCACCAGGAAAGCCATCTTCTGCGAAAGCAGCAGCAAAGATTTCCCTGATATTTTCGTAAGGCGGCTTCTGAAGCACTGAGAGGACCAAATTAAGGTCCCATGGCGCCAAAAGCGACTGTACCTGGGGGGGGCCACATGACGAACCCCCTGGACCAAGGTACGATCAAAGAATGCGTCGCCAAGGGACTATGAAAAAGAATCGAAGGCAGAACCTGCCCCTTGAGGGTGCTCCATGCCAGCTTGTGAACTAGGCCTTGTTAAATGAAGGCCAGCACTCGAGCTACTGAAAGGCACGGGGGTTCCACACCCCCGCTTCACTCCAGGCAATGTAAGCCTTCCAGGTGCGGAGGTATATCTTGCGTGAAGTGGACTTGCACTCCTTGAGCATGATGGGAATCACAGATTCTGAGACCCCCCTATCCCTTAACACCTGGGATGCAATAGCCAGGCCGTTGAAGTCAGCGAGGGCAAAGCAAGGTGCAAGATGGGGCCCTGGGACAGCCGATCCTCGTAAAGCGGGAGACGCCAGGAAGCATTCACCACCATCCGCACCATGTCGGCGTACCCGGTACACCGAAGCCAATCCAGCGCTACGAGAATTGTCGTTATTTCCTCTGCTTCTATCCTGCGCAATAGGCGCGGGAGCAGCTTGAGAAGGGGAAAAGCATAGATGAGCCGAAGATGGGTCCACTGAGCCGCAAGGGCACCCGCCAACGGGTCCCTCGGTCAGCTCACGAAGGTCTGCACCTTCCGAGTCCGCCTGGGCGCCAGCTGAACCACGACTGGCGTACCCTACCGCAGACAGATCTGCCAGAACACATCCCCCCTGATCCAACCTCAGACAACCAAGGCACTCCGCTAGCCAACTCTCAACGCCTGAAATATAAATGGCAGAGATCACCAGTACGTGAAGTTCTGCCCACCGCAGAACGAGAGCCACCGTCGAAGCAGCAGCTGAGCGTCTTGTCCAGCCCTGCTCATCCACATATGCCACGGCCGTGGCAATATCCACCTGAGCTCAGACAGGACAAAACTTCAGCCTCCCGACCAGCGGGAGAGGCAATGCCAGATGGCCCGAAGATCAGGAACATGTATCGGGACACGAGATTCCCCCTGGGACCAGCAACCCTAGGTCGCCAACAACCCCAGGACTTCAGCTAAGCAGACTGGCGCCCATAGTGACCACCGTCCAAAAACAGGGAAGAAAACTTCCCCAAATGCAGGGCCGCGGCCCGCAACCACCATAGTAGTGAGGATCTGGCCTGGCGGTCCAACCTGATCAACCAAACCAGGGATGAGGGGGACTTGTCCCACTGCAGAAGAGCACCTTCGCTGCCGAGCAGAAGTGTGACACTGTGCAAACGGGACCGCCGCCAGGGAGGAAACCAGAGCCCCAGAAAACCACCTGCAAGGCGCAGTGGGACCACTTCTGGGACAGCGGGGACCGACCCACCAGCTGAAGTGTCTGTGCTTGGTCATAGGAAGGAAAAAACCCTCCATCCGGACTGAATCTTGGATCAGACCCAGAACCTCCAAACGGTGTGACTGAGCCAACACCGATTTCAGAAGTATCACCCAGCCAGACTCGCGCGGCGTGCGCCTGGTAATTGTCACCTTGTCCCTCAGGGCTGGAGCAGACTCCGCCCGCTAGGGCAGGTCGGCCAGATCCACCGTGATGCCCCTCAGCCTCATAGGGCCAGAACCGGGGCCATCAAACTGGCGAAGACCCAAGGCGCAGAAGCCAGGTAAAAAATGGCAGAGCCATACACATGTAGTGAAGCTCCAATAACGCCCAGGCGCAGGAAACACCGGTGCAGGGCACATACACTGATATGCAGGTGCGCACCCGCCCTGTCGAGATAAGCCAAGAAGAACCCTGGTGCGCCACCATCGTGGTGGCCAGACATACATGTACAAGGCAGTGGAGGGCCACCGAGCCATACCGGCCGGGCCCCGTTCTCCTCCGACCACAAGCAGGACGGAGTAAATCAGTGTATGCCCAGAGGACGGGACAAGGGAATCTACCCCTTGATGAAACCAGTTCCCAGCAAGGCCGGCGCGGGAACGAAATCACATTTTGTACCCAGACAAAAATCACCCAGCGGACCGAAATTCAGAAAAGTCATCGACCGCAGGCATCTCCTCACCCAAAACATAGGTAGGGGCAACCCTTCACGCTGAGAAGGACTTGTCTCCTGGCCTGTCACACCTATGCTGCCAGGGACGCTTTCACCCACCTGCGGAATTCTTGACGGGCTGGGAGCCCTAGCCCAACAGCGGAAGGAACGAAGGAAAAGAGACTTCTTCTGGGCTGCCAAGGAGTGACCCGTACAACGGGGCTCCCTACCTCCTAGCAAAAGACAAAAGCTCTTCCCCACTGTAGGATCCTTACCATCAAACGTGGCTCCAAGAGCCCCCCCCCCGTCAGGCACCGACTCATCCCAGAGGCAGGAGGGGGTACGGCACGCCATACGCCCACATCCCCACCCAGGAAACCCAGGACCCCATCGCAGTCCCCAAGCGCGAGGTCAAGTGGGGAAGCACCTGCATCGGCTGCCATTGTAACCCACCCTGGCAACATGGCCCTCAAACTGGGACCTGTAGTACCAGGAGACCAGGCAACACCGCCCACACCAAGACTGCGCAGGTTTTCCACAGGAGGGTCACCCCGGGGGGGGCTCACCGCCTGCCCGCTCCCTCCTTCTGAAGGAGCCGTGCCTGCCGCTGCTGCCCACCGCTACATGCCCCCCCCCTGCACGTGCCAAACAGGCCTGTGCAAAACAACATTCCCCATAGCCATGCCGGGACAGGGCAGTGACCAGTACCTAGCTACTGTGCGGGGGGTTAAACCGCGCCAGAAGGCCAGGGAACCGCCCCCCAACACCACATACAGGCCGGACCGAATGCATGGGCCACCACGCACACTAGAGACCAAAACACGCTGCCGGTCACAACAAAATGGTGGCTGCGATCAGCAAGAGAGGCCGAACATGCGGCCGGCTACGGGAAAATGGCGACCGTACCACCGCAAAATTGCGCCGGCCGCGGCTACTGACCGCCATGAGGCCGGCTCAACCAAAAGGTAAGGGGCGCCCCTAAAGGCCACCACGTCCCAGGGGACGGCAGCGGCAATGCAGCACTGGGGGGGTGAAGAAAAGAGAAGGGGGGACCAGCCCGCCATCCTAACATCCGGGGGGGGGGGGGAAGAGCCCGCCTGCCCCTCCCGCACTCCAAGGGGAGCAGGGGGGAGCACTTACCCATCCTGACGGGCGTAGCGAGTCAGACACCCGAGACAGACCTGCCACCCCGCCATTTCGGGCAGAGCTGTCAGCCATGCAACGCCCGTGATGCGGTCCTAAGTGTGCTGGCGGGACGTTTAACCCACCGGCCATCCCGCACGGAACGGGGCCCGACGCGGCCGACCGCCCCGTGCAGCTAAAGGTTGGCTCGCGTCTGTTGGCCGCACTGGGGAGACTACCTGGATCTAGAATATCCAGCCTGTCACCCAGCCGGTTACTTGATTGCATTCTTCATCAGATGTCTTGAGAAAAGAAAAAGGAGAGAAAAAAAAAAAACAGGGAACCGCAGGTCCCAGCAGGGAGCCAGGTCCTACTCCTTGCACTAGGCAGAAAAAACTGGTTGTGCTGAGCAGGGTGGAGGGGTTATACCAAGTGAGGACTGGCCCCTGGGAGGGGCTGTGTCTGCTTGTAGCTGAACTTTGTTCTGCCTAGTCCACTCCTAGTGATAAGATGGATAACCCCACACGTCGTGAGTAGAGGTTGCGTCCGTCAATGAACGAAAGAGAAAAATGTTTTACTATCCAAAGTTAAAACAACAAGGACAGAAGATTTAATAGATGGAAAGTTGAAAAATTACTGAAGGTCCGCTTTAAGCCACAATACATGCCTAAGCACAACTGCCGAAACAGATAGCTTAGAAATCAGGGGAGCCGTGTCCAAAGAGGCATCGCAGACAAACTGCCAATAGCAGAGAAGGGGATGTATACCACCTAGGTGTGCCCATAGGCGTAGCCAAGTCTCTTTTCTGCCTAGTGTTCTACTCCTGTAGGGGGCGATCTAACCCTATAGTTCTGAATATGGAGCGCTGTGTGTCAATGAAAGAAAGAGAAAAAATATATATATATATATTTTTTTTTTAAGTATGTAAAAGGTAGTTAAAATCAAAAATCTGTCAGAATTATTGGTTCCTACACTATCCCAATCTAAAGAAAGAAAAATGGAGGGTAGATATCTACTTTAAAACCAGAGGCCCTAAGACCAACATTTAAATATGTCAAATGACCAGTGCTATAAATTGAAAGATCACCAATGGAACAACATGGTAATATAGGGTACAAAAATGGGGCCAAATTTAATAGGTCATCAGGGTTCCTACCCACTGGGACAGGTCCTAAGATTTAAAAAAAAAACACAAAGAATAAAATCGGTTTTGTGCCAGCTTGTAGGAGCATTTTAGCAGCGTTTAAGAGCATTAGCGTTTTATTAGCATTTTTTACAGTAAACAAAGAAAAAGTAGCGTTTAGAAACATTTAGGAGCGTTCAGTATTTTTTTTCTGCTGGAGAAACGCTCCAACAAAAAACCTCTACAAAAACATTTTATTCTGCTCCAAGATGCTGAAGTTCAAAAACGCTAATAGCTTAAAGTAGTGTGCACAGACATAGAGGATAATACTATTTAGCTTCTAGGGGCATAGAAAATGCTAACAGCTTCTAGGAGCTTAAAAAAATGCTAAGTCAAAAAGCTTGAATACTGGAGGCCAATAGTATGTACTTTAGACACTGCAGATGAGGAAAATATATGACAATCACAAAAGGAAAACTAACACAGAAATATTATTCTTACCTCTGAACCAATATACGCTTTTCCTTGTACCAATTCAGGGGCTGCATATGCTGGACTGCCACAACAGGTCATTAGGTGATAATCCATTCCACCCTACATAAGAAAAATAAAAAAAAATAATCCACAATAAAACCCCAAATTCATGAAACGCTGAAATGGTGGAGTGTTTTGAAGAGATTACCAAACTCATAGTTTCAACTCAAAATATTTACTAGAATGCTGCAAGTTCAGCTTAGTTTTGAAGGCGTTTTTATTGTTTTACTGCCGCCTACAGGAATGGACACTGGCAAAACAAAAAAATAAATAAAATAAAAGGGCCAGCAAAAGGGTAAATCCTCCTCCTACCAGAATGTCTCAACTGTGTAGCAAAGAAGCACTGAAAACAATCAAACAGAGCATTGTGACCCAAGTCCCTCAATGGCCTCCCAGAAAAGACTTTTAGGACGAATACAAACATCCTATACTCTCTCCTCTATGGGGGGGTCACAGAAAGGCTCACATTTGGGTCGTCCAAAAGCAGTCCCAACTGAAGGGTGAGCACCACAGCAAAAAGCATTAAAGGGGTTTTAAAGCCTTGAGGTTTTTCACCTTAATGCATTATGGTGAAAAGCTCCTGTACTGCAGCTGCCCCCCAGAGCCTTCCTTTTACTTACCTGAGCCTGATCGCTCTAGCATCAGGGACGAGCACACCCGCTCCAGCTGGTGTCTCGGATCCTGATTGAATAGATTGATAGCAGTGCAGCCATTGGCTCCCGCTGCTGTCAATCAAATCCTATGACATGGTAGTTGGGGAGCGTGGAGCCGAGACCTGCTGTCTGTGTCAATGGACACAGCAGCAGGACATGGGAGCATACACGTGTGCGCCGAGGAAGAGCGGCTCCCCAAAGGGGCACTAGAGGAGGAGCCAGTAGCGCCACTGAGGGACCACAGAAGAGGATGATCAGGGTCAACTGTCACATGTTATAGCCCAAAAAGAAAGCGACATAGCTCCTTGTGGCCATCGGTAGAGCTACGTCTGCAAAATGGTCAGTCCCGGATCCCAGCTGGACAGTAGAGATACAGCCTGGTTGGATTTGTGCATAGCTGGAGTATGCTGATGTCTTGAGGAATCCTGTCAGCCTCGGGCGCTGGAAACAGAGAAACTTCTAGGTTGGAGAGTGAAGGGAATGTCGCTATGCAGTGCATTTCAAAGGCTATACCCTCCTTTGTTATTCTATAAAAAATGGTGGCTTTTCACCGTCCTAACTGAAGGATGGCTGAAATATCTTTTTTTTTTTTTCTAAGGACATATACCAGGCATTATGTGGAAATGGTCTTGTTGTACCAGAATACCTCTTAATGCAAATTTAGACTTTTTCTTTGATTATTTTGACACATCTTTAAGTGTGCACCTTTACAGGAACCCAATGCGAACTAGAGAGTGTGGATCGAGAAGCTAAGCTAATGCACCCATCAAGGTCTATGCAGGATGATAAAAAGGAATTTGTCTCTTAAACAATCAGTAGCCGAGAAACAGACTTAACCACATCCAGACAAAGGAGGAAAATGTATTTTTGGAAAACTGGACCTGGATAGAAAATGTCCTCAATAAAAAAGGTAAAAGGCAGAAACCATCCTAGAAAAGAAAGAAATGCTGACCTAAACCCCACCTTGTTACTTTTCAAAACCAGGAAGTATTTCTTGCAGGATACGGCCGCCAGTCTCAAAAGGGTTTAAATTGTGTTTTCTGAAGCACAGAGCCCACGTCCAGGTGCTGCCATTTGAGGGCATCTTCCTCTCAATTATCTATGCCTGGAATGTACACAGGTGACAAAGCTAGAATGTGAAGTTTTGCCTAGAAAAAGATCCAATCTATCTCTTGCCCCATCAAGACATCTGGTTCAATTGCAGATATGTTGTCTGATAGAGCCTGCACTCATTGTTCCCGACAGGTGGTTGTCTAAGTATCTCCCAATAGGGATGCCAATAGAGTTCACCACGGCTAATACTCGGAGCAAAATCTTGGTTAGTACCTGAGGTTCAGACGACAGGCCAAAGAGTAGGGCCACAAACTGTAGTGCAGTGTCCCTACAGCAAAGCATTTTTAATCACTGATGTGCTGGAAAGAGGAGGCTATGAAGGTAAGCATTCTTGATCACCGCAGAAGCCAGAAAATTTCCCTGCTAAATGGAGGCAATGTCAGATTTGGTGGATTCCACGCAGAATTTTTGGACCCAAATTACCACATTCAGAGCTTTTAAAACAAAGATGTGGCAGATGCCTCCTTTGGGTGTGGGAATGGTAAATAGGTTGGGGTAAAATCCCTGAAACTGTTCTGTCACAGAGTGTTCTGCAATGACACCTGAACTCATAAAACCAGAGAGGGCTCGATGGAGATCTGAGTGGTGAAAGGTTGGAGGTGAGAAACCAGTGAAAAAAAAAAAAAAAAAAAAGGAGAGAAGAGACAAAAAAAACTTCCAGTTTAAGCCCTTAAATACAACCTCCTATATACCCAAGCTTCTGAGATGCAAGCTGTCCAAACATCCACAAATGGATGGGCAGGACCTGCCAGAGAAAAAAAAAAAAAAATAAAAAAAAAAAGGAGCACCCTGGAAAGGACTATCAATTATCAGTTGAGTCTTTGGTACAATAAAAAAAAAAAAAAAAGATAATGATTGCACACATCCTCAAAAGGGATACAAGGCTATTAAATGATTACAGGAGAGCAAACAACTTTTGAAGCTTCAATAAGCTGATGCAAAGGCCTGTTCGCAGGGGCGTAGAGGCCAGGCCAACATGAAGTATTTGTTATGCACCTGGTGCTACTCTAAGCTGCATGCAGGCAGATTATTTAAAATAATGCAGACACAGCTGCTGTATGGCCCCCACTGCTCAATTTGAGAGTTGTGCAGAATCAGGTGCGCGGCCCTGAACACAGACTCTGGGGTTGATTTACTAAAAGTGGAGTGCGCAACATTTTGTAAAGCTCTGCATAGAAACCAATCAGCTTCCAGTTTTTTTTTTTTTTTGTGGTTTTGTTTTTTTTGGTCAAAGCTGAATTGAAAAAGCTGAAGCTAGAAGCTGATTGGCTACAATACACAGCTGAGCCAAGATTTTGCACTCTCCAGTTTTACTAAATCAACCCCAGTGTGTATTTGGGGTCTGGTACCTGCCCTCGAGCACCTGTTAACTTGGCTGTATGGGCGAGTCCAAGAAGCCGCTGCATCTGCATTCACTTACACAGGCTACCAGCATGCAGCTCAAAGCACTGCCAGGCACATAAACGCCTCATTCATGCACTACAGGCCCGTGTGAATGGGGACTAAGGCTTAGTTCACACAGTTTATTGTTTTTTTTGCAGAAACACACTATAGTCCATTTAACATGGTTTACTATGGGACATGTTCACATTTATGATTTTTTTTATCAGCCGCTGCCATTTTGAAAAGGGTCAGGGATTTTTTTTTTTTCTTAAAGCAAAAACGGTGCGTTTTGGGTTCAACAGACTTTGGATGCATAAAAGCATGTAGTGTGTTTTTGCCAAGATTGGAGTTTTTTTTTTAATCCACCCACAGGAAAAAAAAAAAAAAATGATTTAACCACTTCAATACCATGCACTTAGAACACTTCCCTACCACACCAATTTTCAGCTTTCAGTGCTGTTGCGATTCGAATGAGAATTGCGCGGTCGAGCGACGCTGCACCCAAACAAACTTTTTGTCATTTTGTTCCCACAAGTAGAGCTTTCTTTTGGTGGTATTTGGATTATTTTAAAAGGACAATTCTGGCGCTGCCGGGAGTGAGTGTTGTGACAATTATGTGTGATATGTTTGTGTGAGAACAAGAAAGAGAAAAAAAGGTGCTGTGTGCTAGTCACTGAATAGAAAGGAGTTGCCCTTGTGTTCTAGGGTGTTGGTAAAGCACTGATTGAATCAGGTGAGGTAGTGTTATGAATGAAAGCTGGTTGCTGCCCTGTCACACCTCTCAGGAGGAGAGTAAGAGATGTTTATACTATGAAATCGTGACTTTAATGTAGGCGCTACCAAGTAATATATTCAGTTATATACATCCAATAATAAACATGCTAGACCATGCAATACCGGTGCCAGTAGTGAGAATTGATCAAAAGTGGGTCACTCTGTGAAGAAATAATAAATAAATGGAAGACAACCTTCTGCCCTTATTGGTTTGCTCCGGCCGGGCCACCGTTTCAAAAAGCCAAAACGTATTAATCCTGTCCTACTTCTTTTTCCGTGCGTCCAGGTACATATAAGGGAGAAAACAGATGCTGTATGTAGGTTCTATAGAGAAGCACCGCAGTGCTACCGTGACTTACTGTTAAAGCGAAGTCAGACGAGCGGCTGGATAATGTCCACCGAGCGATCTCCGTATGACTAACTATTGTGGGTGAGCGTGACGTCTCAGGCTCCGCCTTACGCGTTTCGTCATTCGACGTCCTCGGAGGCGACGCCATGTTGCTGCACCCATGCTCTTATATACTCTTACATTTGATGAGTGGCCAATCACTGCTGTAGTTAGCGGCCATTTTTTTGGAGATCACTCATGCGCTATTCATCATTCTTCATTAGCTTAATTAAAACCGTCACCAAAACGTGATTATAACTTTATTCAAAAATAGTTAAAAAATGATTAAAAAATATATTAAAAAAAGGGTAGAGTTGTGTAGAAATGTGTTATAAAAGAGAGATATAAGAGCATGGGCGCAGCAACATGGCGTCGCCTCCGAGGACGTCGAATGACGAAACGCGTAAGTCGGAACCTACATACAGCATCTGTTTTCTCCCTTATATGTACCTGGACGCACGGAAAAAGAAGTAGGACAGGATTAATACGTTTTGGCTTTTTGAAACGGCGGCCCGGCCGGAGCAAACCAATAAGGGCAGAAGGTTGTCTTCCATTTATTTATTATTTCTTTACAGAGTGACCCACTTTTGATCAATTCTCACTACTGGCACCGGTATTGCATGGTCTAGCATGTTTATTATTGGATGTATATAACTGAATATATTACTTGGTAGCGCCTACATTAAAGTCACGATTTCATAGTATAAACATTTTGGTGGTATTTGATCACCCCTGCGGTTTTTATTTTTTGCGCTAAAGAAAAAAAAAAAAAAAAGATCGAAAATTTTGAAAAAAAAAACAAAATTTTTCTTTGTTTCTGTCACAAAACTTTGTATAAAGTACATTTTCTCCTTCACTGACGGGCACTGATGTGGCTACACTGATGGGCACTGATGAGGCAGTACAGATTGGCACTGATGAGGTGGCACTAATAAGGTTGCACATATACAGCACTGATGGGCGGCACTGACAAGCAACACTTACGGGCACTGATACGTGGCACTAATATGCGGCACTGATGGACACTCATAGGCGGCACTGATAAGTGGCACTGGGCACTGACAGGTGGCACTGATAGGTGGCAGTGGTGGGCACTGATAGGTGGCAGTGGTGGGCACAGGTACAACAAGCACTGTTAGGGATGGCACTGGCAGGCATCATACATGGGCACAGTGCCATCCCTACAGTGCACAATAATGCCCTTACCTGGTAGTCTAGTGGGGGCTCCCTGGTGGTCCTGGGCGGCCTCTGTGGTCCTTGCCTGGTGGTCCTGGGCGGCCTCTGTTTGATGTCCGGGGGGGAGGGCTCCCTGGGGGTCTTGATCCGGCTCCCTGGTGGTCCAGTGGGGTGATCCTGAGGGTGGCTGCGCTGATAAATGTTCAGCGCAGCCCCCCGTCAGGAGAGCAGCCGATCGGCTCTCCGCTGCTCAGGTCTGCAGACCTGAGCAGAGGAAAAGCCAATCAACGGCTCTTCCTATTTACACTGTGATCAGCCATGATTGGTCACGGCTGATCACATGGTAAAAGGCTTCGGATCGAAGCCTTTTACCTCGGTCGGTAGTGCGGTGGGTCAGCCTGACCCACGGCACCACCGATCGCCGCGATGCGCACCCCTGGGGCGCGCGATCACGGATTATCCTGAGGACGTCAATAGACGTCCAGTCAGGATAATGAACCCCCCGCCCGGACGTCAATTGTCTATACGCCGGGCGGGAAGTGGTTAAATAGATTTTTTTTTTTTATCAAAATTTATTTTTTAATAAAATGCTTTTGGAGTAAAAATCTAACTATAGTTTTCTATATGGGATACACTAATAATCTAGTTTATGCAGCATGAAATGGAGCATGAGGCTGTATATACTGCAGTAGAGCTGCACAATTAATCATAATAAATCGCGTTCGATTCACCCCCCTGCGATCTCCATCATGCATTTCCGTGATTTTCAGTGCAGTTAATGGAGACAGACTTGCGGGGCAACTCAGAGCGACTTGAGTCTCTCCTATCTGGGCAGACTGCCAAGTCTGGGCAGAGAGCCAAAGTCTGAGTTCATTGCTTGATAAAAGAAGCTAGAAGAGATACAATGTAACTACTTCAAAACAAATGAACTCAAGTGTGTATAGAAGAGTTTAGTTTAACCATTTAAAGACTAAATCTTTTCTGACATTTGTTGCTTACAAGTAAAAATCCAGTATTTTCTGCTAGAAAATTTACACAGAACGCCCAAACATTATATCTTTTTAGCAGAGACCCTAGAGAATAAAATGGCGGTTGTTGCAACATTTTATTAGCATTAACATTTTGTTAGCAGTCTTTCAAATGCAGTTTTTTGGGAAAAATTACACCTTCAAAAAAAAAAAAAAAAAAAAAAAAAAAAAAAAAACCCCCCACACACACACACACACACACTAAACAGTGCTGTGAGCCCAATTTTTTTGTATATGCAAGATGTTACGCCGCAAGAATCGTGATTTTTTTATTCTAAGCAAAAAAATTGTGATTCTCATTCTGCAGGCAACATGAACTGCATTGATGCATTCACATAATTCCACAGTAACCATGAGATAAAGCAAAGTTCAGGGATATTCCTTTATCCCATGGTTTTGCAAATCTATGTACACCACAAACTGTATGACTGAATCGGTTCAGATATCGCTGTTTTACTAACCTGACAGCGTATTATTCTAAATAGGAAACCTTAATTTTGTTTGCAAATATTAACCACTTGCCGACCGTCAGCCGCAGGTTGACGGCGACAAGATGGCTCTGCTAGACAAACCGCCGTATGACGGCGGCTGCCAGACCGAGCACTGTGAGCAGTGCGCTCACTGTCTTCTGGGGGGGCCAGGGAGCGGCGGACTCGATCGCCGCCGGGCTACCCGCGATGCCCCCCCCCCGGAGTGAAAGAACGGAGGTCCGCGTATGTAAACACGGATCTCCGTTCTGTGGGGGGGGGGGGGACTTGGC
>BLSH010539852.1:2502108-2513955 GCA_018402905.1 Glandirana rugosa
GGGGGGGGGGGGGGGGGGGCGCATCGCGGCGATTGGTGGTGTGGGGGGTCAATCTGACCCCCCCACAATGCCGATCTCGGTAAAGTGCTTCGATCCGAAGCACTTTACCATGTGACCAGCCGTGACCAATCACGGCTGGTCACAGTGTAATACAGGAAAGCCGTTTATCGGCTTTCCTGTACTCAGGTCTGCAGATCTGATGAGGGGAGAGCCGATCGGCTGCAAACCTGACAGGGAGGGTTTGTGCTGATTTATCAGCACAGCCCTCCCTCGGATCACCACCCTAGACCACCAGGGAGCCTGCCCAGGGACCACCAGGGATGCGCCCACCCAGGACCACCAGGGAGCCGACCAGGGACCACCAGGGAGACCCCCCTAGACCACCAGGTAAGTGACATACTGCTCAGGTCCACCTTCACTCAGTGCCACCTTCAGATGCCACCCTAGACCACCAGGGAATGAGCCCCTATTAACGTATATGCCCACCAGTGCCCCTATCAGTGCCCACCAGTGCCCCTATCAATGCATACCAGTGCCACACATCAGTGCCCACCATTGCCACCTACTAGTGCCCACCTATCAGTGCCCATCAGTGCCACCTATCAGTGCCCAGTTCCGTCTATGAGTGCCAATCATTACTGTCTATTAGTGCCCATCAGTGCCACTTAGCAGTGTCCGTCAGTGCTGCATATCAGTGCCCATCAGTGCTGTATATCAGTGCCACCTCTCAGTACCCATCAGTGCTGCTTATCAGTGCCGCCTAACAGTGCTCATCATCGCTGCATATAGTGCCACCTCATCAGTGCCGCCTCATCAGTGCCAATCAGTACTGCCATATCAGTGCCCGTCAGTGTAGCCTCATCAGTGCCCACCAGTGATGGAGAAAATTTACTTATTTACAAAGTTTTGTGACAAAAATAGAGAATTTTTTTTTTTTTTTTCAAAATTTTCGGTCTTTTTTTATTTGTAGCGCAAAAAATAAAAACCGCAGGGGTGATCAAATACCACCAAAAGAAAGCTCTATTTGTGGGAGCAAAAGGATAAAAACTTTGTTTGGGTACAGCGTCGCACGACCGTGCAATTGTCAAAGCGCAACAGCACTGAAAACTGAAAATTGGTCTGGTAGTAAAGTGTTCTAAGTGCATAGTATTGAAGTGGTTAAGAACTATCTTCAGCGTAAAGAAGAAGGTGGGATTTGGTCCCCAAAGAGCCCTGATCAACAGAGTCTGTCCAGCGTTACATGAAGAGACAGAAGGATATGAGGCAGCATACATCCACAGAAGATCTGTGCTTAGTAATCTAAGATGTTTGGAACAACCTACTTGCTCATAGTTTTTGAAGAAAATTGCAAGTGAACCTACAAGAATTGATGCTAAAACACAGAAGACTTTTCAGAGCAGCGCAAAGCAGGAGGTGGGGATCAGATACCACAAAACTGCAGCGCTAAAGCACAGAGTTTCCTAATCTGATAGCTGAGTAAAGGGAAGAGAAAAACACACATACAAAGCTGAGACTAATGGTCCATACACGATCCAAAAACGGGACAAAAATCCCGCTTTCTAAGCGATCGTGCGATAATCGGATCGTTCGTACAGAGCTTTCGAGAGCCAATCATGACAGTTCAACCGATATTATTTGATCGGACAAACAGAACATTTTTCTCGTACAATACCAGAGATTGTACGATTTTCATTTAATCAATACAATTGTCGCCCGAAAATACAATACAAATACACTACAACACATGACATCACTTACGATTTTTTTTTCTGTCGTACGAGAATTTCCGTGGCCTATTTAGTGACTGCCAATTCAATCTGAGATTAGCATGCGAAAATAAAAACGGATTATCTGTCGTCCGATTTTCGGACCGTGTGTGCAGGGCTTAAGTCACCTGCTGTGTGTGTGTGTGTGTGTGTGTGTGTGTGTGCACGCGCACGCATCTGTCTCAGTGCTGTTGTGTGGTCTTAGAATTCCATCAGTGACTCATGAATATAGCAAAGGGATCAGAGAGGGATCACACTAGCAACTTTTGATTTTTATTTTTTTTTGAGACTGCATAGCATTACACCGCGGGTGTAATCTTCCACTCTGCAGACTGTCGGTACAGACGGAGTTAGTACACTTTTAAATGCGAGTGTTTTATTCCTAAATAAAATGTGGATGTTTATGCAGTTCAGCGCTATGCGAGTCATTTTATCTTGACATGCTCGGTGGACACACATATTGATTGCCAACTAGCACGCTGCCTATTGCCAGGAGGATGTACCCCTAAGGGGACCGCGAGACTTGGCCCAGTGGGTCAAGACAGGAGGTGAGCGCATAGGAGGAGTGGTGGTGACGGTGTGTGCATGCACCTTGGAGCACTAAAATACATAGCAGAGTGGCACTAGCACTTTAACCCTAGATAGCAATTATCATTGTTTGAACTTTAGCCACTGGGTGGCACTGTTTGGTGTGTTTGTTTTCACTTATTTGCACTACGTTAAACTATTTTAATATTGAGTAATCATATTTATATATTTAGGAATGAATATTTTTGCTAATATAATATACTTGATATGAGATTGCGCCTCACCATATACATTTATGGAACATTATGTGTAGTGCTTGGGATACTATTTAGGTGATAGGCTGCATCTCGATTCATGTATGTATGTATGTATACTATTATAAAGAAGAATATCTCTCACAAAGAAATAAATTTCTCTATACCCAGCGCTACTGTTTTTTCTTTTTAGAGATGTGTTGTGGTCTAAAAGGTTAGTGGGCTGCCGCTTTGTCTATAATGCTTATCTATGGTAAACTTTAACTCCAGTAGTGTCTAATTGCTTATACCCTTTAGTCAAAGTTTAAGCAGCGCCGCTTAAACTTTGACTAAAGGGTATAAGCAATTAGACACTACTGGAGTTAAAGTTTACCATAGATATGTATGTATGTATGTATGTGTGTGTATATATATATTAATTCATTTAAATAGGTGCATCACCATCATATATATTATTTTGTTTTTAGGCCTTTATATTTCTCTCCCCACAGTAGCGCAGCTGTCCTTATTATACAAGATAAAACAAAGTTCAGGAATATTCCTTTATCCCACTGTTTTGCAAATCTATGTACACTACAAACTGTATGATTGAATCGGTTCTGATATCGCTGTTTTACTAACCTGACCGCTTATTATTCTAAATAGGAAAGCTTCATTTTGTTTGCAAATATTAAAGAGTCTAACTAGCAGCAAGAATAAGTCCTCACATTTAAAGAGCACCTGTCATTTGAGATCCATCATGGCAGTGCCCATTTGCAGGCATTCCCTCATCTACTGCCGCCACGTCCCTCACCTTGTCATGTCACTGCCGCATCACCAGGCATCCCATTAAAGTGAATGGGACTGTCGGTGAGTCAACAGCAGGTCAGAGGAGGAGCCGCTGCGGGACAGATGACAGCTGCGCTTTAAAAATTAGGATTTTTACTAGTGATTTAAATTTACTTGATTTAAATCAAATCCATCCTGTCCCATTCACAGAAATCTGAATGAATGAGCTGGACAATACTTGATTGAGGTAAAAAGGCAGAGGCCACCTTCAGGGGAAAGGAGGTTATGGACCTCAAGACAACCTCGTTCAGCACTGGGAAAGACTCCTAACTCAGAAGCTCTCCTCACACAGATGGCAGCCACCAAAAATTAGGAAAATCATAAAATATTACTTTATAGTGAACCTGTGCCCAGACTATGCACACTGAGGCTGCATTCACACCTGGGCGTAGAGTTTTCAGGCAGAAATGCACGCGTTTTTAACCGCAATTTTGCCTCGATTTTGTACAGGTCAAAAGGTTACCAATGTAAACGTAGAAAAACGCCCAAATCAAGCTACAAAAATACTTCCAGAACTTGTTTGAGCTTCAGGAGGTTTCAGGCTTTTGGCTTCAGGCATTTTTTGAGTGGAGAGGTGAACCATCTCCATAGAGAATCATTGATTTTTTTTTTTTCCCCTCCAGCGTTTTGTAGCTTCAGGCTTCAAGCTACAGAACGCTCAGGTGTGAATGGGGCCTAAGTATTTATCTGAACAATCAGTTAAAGTTTCAAAACCTGCCCCTTTAGCTACCATCATTGTGGAGGAATTAGTCTTAAAAGTTCACAACAGGCGCAGAAATCCTAGTTTTTTTTTTTTTCTACTTTACATTGCAAGAAATTCTTAACAGTCTACCAGCTATCTAATGTAAACACAAAAGCTGTTTCTAAGCTGTTCAAAAGCAACTAAAACACCACTTTAGAGCCCTTATAGTGGTCTTTGAATATCAAGGACTTCACAGTGCAAGCAGCTACAGAGGGCAGGGACTTTGTTTTATAGCTCTTACTACTGGATGAGTAGAGGTGAAGAATTTAATAACCACAGGCTCAAAGTACTCTATACATTTCTTTACGTTCCACTACACTACAAAAACACAGCATCAAACAATAGATACTCATGAGTAGTTTAGCTGTGAACTTTTCCTAATGCTGCATGCCCAAGTATGAATGAGACTTTAGGGGTGTGGCCTTGCCAAAAGCCTCCTTAGCAGAAATATAGACTTGAGGCTGGTTCTCTTCTCCACTCCAGGCCAAAAATGCATTTTCAAGCAATTTCCTTTTAACCGGTTCCTGACCAGCTCACGTACATTTACTGCTGCAAGTTGGCAGCATAGCGCAAATTGCCGTTTATAAACAGCGATTTGCGCACGCGCAGCTAGGGAGTGAGCATGCGCCGGCACTCTCTCTCGTGCCCATCGCACGTGCCCTGAGTGGGGCCGCGGGTTGGGCGGACTCGATGTCCTGCTACAGAAGAAAAGTGGGGAACGGCCAATGTAAACACGTCGGTTCCCCACTCTGTCAGGTGGCATGACAGTGATCTACTGATGCCTGTCATTGGGATCAGTTAGATCTGTCATGCCCCTGTCAGCCCAGCCCCCACAGTTAAAACACGCTGAGGAAACACAGCTAACCCCTTGATTGCCCCCTGCAGGTTAAGCCCTTCCCTGCCAAGGACATTTATACAGTAATCAGTGGCTATTTTTAGCTGTGACCGCTGTATAAATGTCAATGGTCCCAAAAATGTTGCAGTCCCAATTAAAGTCACAGATCACCGTCATTACTAGTAAAAAATAAAATAAATAATAAACACCATAAATGAATTCTCATAGTTTGTAAACATGACAACTTTTGCGCAAACCAATCAATATATACCTATTGTCATTTTTTTTACCACAAATATGTAGAAGAATATAGAATCAGCCAAACCTGATGAATAAATTTGTTTTATATTTTTTTTTTCAATTTATTATAGAAAAAAGTAAAAAATTTTATTTCTTTTTTTCTCAAAATTATCACTCTGTTTATAGCGGTGATCAGAAGTGATGTAGGTGATAAAATACCACCAAAAGAAAGCTCTATTTGTGGGGAAAAAATGGACATCAATTTTGTTTGGGTACAACATCGCACAACTGTCAGTTACAACGCAGTGCCGAATTGCAAGAAGTGCTCTGGTCATTGAGGAGTAAATCCTTTCGGAGCTGAAGTGGTTAAATGCAAAATAGTCACCTCAAGGATCATGAAAATCTTCTTCGTTGTCTCAATTACATGGTAGAGTCTACAGACGTGTTGGTGACTTAGATTCTTCATTGCATCAATTTCTGTTTTGACTCGAGGCAAATCACCCTTAAGGGGAAAAAAAAAAGAAAATATATATACACATACATTACGACACACACACACACACACACACACACACACACACACACACACACACACACTGAAAAAAAAAAAAAAAACACTTTTTTATTCTTATAAATTTAGGCTCCATTCACACGTGTGCAACTTGTCATGCAACTTTGGACATCAATGATAACTATTCATATATGCCTGACTTAAAGTTGCAGCAACATCAAAGGAGTTCATGCACTACTTTGGTCTGACTTTCAGGCAACTTGAGGGCCATAGACTTCAATGTCAACCCCCAGAAGTTGCATGAAACGAGTACCTGAATGTTATACAATGCAACTTGTGTGCAGCAGTTGTCCATTATCACTGGTCAAAGCCAAAGTCGCATCCAAGTTGCACCCATGCAAAGTTGGTGCAACTTTGGAGTCGTACAAGTGTTCATGGAGCCCAAATCCCATACAGTACATTAATCACCAAAAAGTCAGGTTTAATGGTTGCTTTAAGCAAGAGTGTAAAGAGAGATTAATAAAATCTTGGGAATTACGTTAGAACACATTTTTGTCAGACGATAATTTAGAGTGGTTGAAAAAAGGCACAAGTATTTTTACCTTAATGCATTCTCTGTATTAAAAAGGTAAAAACCTTCCATGATCAGCTTCCGCTAGCCTGCCCCTAAATTTTTATCTGGCTTGACTTTCTACCCAGCGCTGTGCCAGGGAGCACCTCTTTCTCCTCACAGGGCAGAGGAAGCAGCGGGGGCCATTGGATTCTGCTGTCAATCAAATTATGTTAGGGAGTGGGCCATGCTGCATGTGTCTATAGACACACACAGCCTGGATCAGGAGCAAGCCTCTGCAACATAGATGTAAAGTTATTTGCTAAATGTATTGCAATTTGCCTAGTTCCTCTCCTACAGACACTCACTAAGTGGGCTTTATACCCTCCAGGGAAGAGAGAGAGGGTACTATCCTTGCAATTAATTGTATTCACTGAGCCCTATCGAAGATCACCACACCTTATCTTCTCAACAGATGCGGAAAAGGCCTTCAAATAGGGTTGATTGGCCTTTCACCTGTCTCACTCTGGAGGCCATAGGCTTTGGCCCAAATATGTGCTCCTGGATCAATGCTCTATATTCTCCTACAACACACGTGCATACAAATAGAGTATTCTCATTGCTGTTCTCCATCCGAAACAAGACAAGGGTGTCTGCTCTCCTCACTCATTTATTCTAACTCTAGAGCCATTCCTGGGAACAGTTAGAGCAAACCGAATATCACCGGTATCACCTGCAATGGCCATTCTCATAAGGTCTCTGCATATGCAGACGGTCTACTATATTTTCTCAGTAATCCACTCACCAAAATACCCAATCTCCATGGAGAATTTGACTCAAGCTCTCAACCCAACTCTCCCAGCAACTGTCCTCCAGGCTCTACAAGCCAATTTTAATTTCAAATGGGTCTCTTCCCACATTAAATATTTAGTAATTGGATTGCCCAAGGAGTTATCAAACCTTTATATGCTTAAGAAAAATGCGGAATATTGGGGGGGGGATCCAGCCGCCTCTACACCGAGAACGGAGCAATCTCTCAGCGAGCATTCAGCCAGTGGCTGACACGCGCTCCAGTGAGTGCTAGAGAGGTAGAGCAGACTATGCACAGAGAGAGAGACATTAAAGTCGGGATCTCTCCAGAGCTTGGACTGGCTGAATACAAGTCACAGGAGTGCAGAACAAAGTGCATACTCCTGTGATTTTCAGGAGAAATAGGGCAAAAAGAGCTTTGGCCCCACTTCTCCCCTTTGTTGTCAAATTTCTGCACTAGGCTGACAACATGATCCACCCAGTTTTTTGGAAGGGTAGGTGTAATGTTCTCATAAAAAGCATCCTCCCTAGGATCCTGTACCCACTCCAAGTGATTCCAATTCATATACTGACTAGTTATTTCAAATGATTACAATCCATGCTTAAATTTCACCTGGGCTTCAAAACTGACCAGGATCAAGCACCATTAATCACAGACTGGAAACCCAAGGTAGGATTAAATTATTATTTAGCCACTCACCTCACATGCTCATTAGGTTGAAGCAGGCACACCCCAACAAAGCAATGTGTCTCAATGGAGCAATCCATTTCCCATCTTATACTTTCAGACACCTTTAGAGTAACCGTATCAAGTCAAGCTTAACTATGTACTCATATGCATAAGTACCTACCATAGCACCAACATACAAAGTTTGGAAGGGCACTTTTCTTTAAGGAATCTCCCCTTCTCCCCTCTCTAATATTGCCCGAAGTGGCCCACCCTGACGTCACACACCGGTCCGTCAACATACATCATTTATTGTCCTGCCTACTCAGAATTTGCGCTCCATTTTCTACATAATGCATACTAGATATCAGCAGGCCAAATGTCAGACCTGTCTTTTACCCTCAGGCCCATTGCACATACTCCATATCTCGCATTTCCTACATTCCCTACTGAATGCACAGCTATTTGAACATCCTCTCACTCTATTTAAATGGAAACTCAAGACTAAGGGCATTCTTTAACACTTCCTCTCGTTTACTTACAGGTTAATATTGGAATCGTAGCAGACAACACCTCGCTTAATAGACCAATGGAAATCAGACTCCCACAGTTCTACCTTCACGGCACAACCAAAAATTCTTATACCATCTTTTCGCTCATACACAAGTAGTAAATACCAGGAATTGGGTTATAAAATTGTTACATGTTGGTACTATATTCCTAAGCTTTTAAGCTGCCCATCTGTTCCTGACTCCTGCTGGCAGAGGGATTCACCACAGGCAGACTTGCAACATATATTTCCTGGTGCGGTCTACGATTGCAGCACTACTGGACACATGTAATGTAAACTCTGATACAAAAAGGCCCAGGCTTCTTTCTCAATAATAATTCTTTCCCTTTCAAGGCTTATAAAAACTCAGTTATAATCCACTGGGTCAATGAGGCTCATCGATGCATTTTGGCTCTGTGGAAGTCTCCTTCATCACTCACTATACAGCAATTGCTATGTCGAGCCGAAGACATTACTAATGCGATCAAGAGGAACGCTTCCAAATTCTGTACCACGTGGTTTCACTGGTTGGACTATTCCTACACGGATGAATATAAACAACTCCTTGATGGCTCACTCTCACACCCTGGGAATCAGAAACTCACCCTCTCTTCCCTTTCCTTTCTCCACCCCCATAAAATCTTTTTTACAACCTAGTTTTGGGCACTTCATATTCTCCCGGTCTGGCGCAGTTCTCTTTTTTATGGTTTCTTTTCCATCCCCCCCCCCCCCCAATTTTCCTCACCAGCCTTTCCTTAATTTGCATTCTAGTCAATGCTGGGTGTTCCCCCTTCCCACCCAACAATCAGGATTCCTTGCATGAAACATTGTAAAGCTCCACTAGGTTTTACTTACTGCTTAAACATGCAACACATTGGGGTTGATTTATTATAGACAAATAGACTGTGCATATTGCAAGTGTAGTTGATCCAGAGCTTAGTAAAGGAGGTGAAGCTTCACCATGCAAAGAATACCTAATTGCATGCAAGGAAAAAAATGCATTGCTGCTTGCAATTGATTGGATTATGGAAGTCCGTTTTCCATCATTTACTAAGCTCTTGGGCAAATAACTTTAGAGTGCATAGTCTTTTTGCCTTTAGTAAGTCAACCCCAGGAGTACTGTCCTGCTTCTTCTACAGACTTGCTGAGATAAGAGCCTTGATGGTTCTAAATTCTGGCCTCTTTCCTTTCTTTTGGGGCTATTTTTGCATCGCAGAACTTGTATGTTGGAAGTCTGTAGATTATCTGTACTATTTCCCAATGGAATTGTTGCAAAAATGTAATTTCTTTTTAGAAATGAGGAATGTAAAAAAAAAAAAAAAAAAAAAAAAAAAAAAAAATATAAAAAAAAAAAAAAAAAATTTCGTTTTCAGTTCGAACGTTGGGTAGAAGAATGACCACTTTTTCACCGATAGTTTTAGTACCTGTTTCTCAGGGAACCCCATAGATCTGTCAAACATGTTAAAAAAAAAAAAAAAAAATATAAAAAAAAAAAAAAAAAAAAAAAAAAAAAAAAATATAAAAAAAAAAAAAAAAAATTGTACAAACTGTCTAGATACCCCAAGGGACTCTTTGTCCATGATTTTGATAGCCACTTTTTCACCAGTAAGAAGATGGGTTGCAAGCTTGACTTTTGCAAAGCCTCCTATCAAAAGAAAGAGCGAAGTATATTAACAAAAAAAAAAAAAAAAAAAACAAACAGAAAAAGAAAAAAAAGTTTTCATTTTGGAGTAAAACTAATAACGTAAAAGTACTCTCAAAATCAACTTTTCCATCACATCTAACAATTGGAAGTTGCAATAAAAGGTTTGCTTTTGGATTTATTACCACTTTAAGGGCTAGTTCACATCTGTGTGGTGCGGTTTACATGCATTTTAGGCGTGTTAATATTGAACTCTATAGAAGCATGCAATTGATGAAAGTGCATCAAAGATTTAGCATGCAGAACTTTTAACCCACTGCACAATGCCCAACTTTTAGGGTGAAGTCACACTAGACCAGGCAGCTGCCAAAAATAAATAAATTAAAAAAAAAAACAAAAAAAAAAAACACAACTTTACTTAAGTTGTACAGCGCGCTGTGATAAAATGCAGCTGGTCTGGATTTAAAGTGATTGTTAACCCAGAGGGTTAAATTTACATTATCCTCTCGTTGATTCGTCTAATGTCCCCGTTACTGTTCTTTATAAAAAATGCAGCTATATACCTTGTTTACAGAGCATAGATCAGTGATCACGTGATCTGCCACCTCTCTCAGCCTGACAGCTGCAGCAGGTGGGCCGAGGATCCCCCGCTGACGTCATTCAGGAGAGGAGAGAGGCGGCCCAGTCCGCTGCAGCGGTCATGCGAGAGAGAGAGAGAGGCGACGGGTCACATGATCGCGGATCTGAGCTCTGTTAACAAGGTATATAGCTGCATTTTTTATAAAGCACAGTCACAGGGGGACATGCGATGAATCAACCAAGAGGATAATGTAAATTTAACCCTAATTTGAGCAGCAGCAGGGGAGGAGGCAGGCATGGACACGGAGCTCACAGGCAGGGAGGGGAGAGGTGGACAGAGGAGAGACAGAGCAGGACTGCGGGTGATGGAGACACAAACTGACCATGGTGTTAGGGCTCAACAGCCACGATACACCGTGGTCAGTTTACAGAAGGTAGGGTAGAAACTGGCAGTATGAGCCAGGTATTTCAGGTGATACATGGGGCCAAATGACACAGCACAAGGACTGTGCTGCATAACATGCATCAAAGGAACAGGATCTTTATTTTTATTTTTGGGGTTAAACGCTTTAAAGGGCAGCTCCGGGCTGTGTTGCAGTGTGAATGGGACATGCAGGAAACACTTGCTTCCTGTGTGTCTTTGCAGTGACAGGCATTTTACTGCACAGTGCACCATGTGTGAATTGAGCCTTGTAGTATTAAATTAATAAAAAAAAAAAAAAAAGTCTCCATCGAAGACTACCTTGTCCAGAGGGTGACAACACTGCTGTGCAATTTCACTGCAGAACACTGTTATGACTCCATTAAAGAGGAGCTCCTGTTTTCTACGTTTATAAAAAGTCAGCAGCTACAAAAAGTGTAGCCGTTTACTTTTAATAAAAAAACACACTGGCCCATGATCCAGCGATGTGCTCACGTGAGCCATCAATGAATCTCACTATTCTCTCCCGGCACTGGTATTTCAACTGTGGGCACCCGGCTGTGACAGCTTGCGGTTTCACAGCTGGGTACACACTAGGCATGCACGAGCCGCACTTCATGTCCTGAATAGTCTGGTAACCTTCTGGGACCTGTCCTAGATGACTGCAGGGAGGGAGAAGAGGAGAATTTCCACTCGGATAGTCTAGGTCAGGGGTAGGCAACCTGCGGCTCTCCAGCTGTTGTCGAACTACATTTCCCATAAGGCATTGCAAGGCTGCTGGATACAATTACTCCCAGAAGCATGATGGGAAATGTAGTTCTACAACAGCTGGAGAGCCGCAGGTTCCCTACCCCTGTCGTGTAGCGACCTAGTACCCGGTCACACAAAAAAATAATTTTCATTTGCCGATGTGAAAAACATCGA
>BLSH010539852.1:2514015-2527526 GCA_018402905.1 Glandirana rugosa
CACCCCCCGGGGGGGGGGGGGCTGCTGCAGTAATGCTAATGACAATCTGCATCATGTATGCAATTTAATTTTGCCTAAAGAATAAGCAGGATTGACTGACAGTCAATGGCTCCCACTGCTGCCCGAGTCCTTGTGAGAAAAGGAAGAGGGGAGAGAAGACCTGGTGCTGGGGCAGTGCTGGATGGCTGAGAGATTCAGGTAAGCATTTAGAAAGGGGGGGGGGGATAGTAAGGTTTCAGAAAACACTAACTCAACTCGGAGAACCAGACCAGCTTCAACCATATGCTAAGCCAAGTCCACTGGAAAAAAACTTGTATTTAGTCGTGCCACATTTGCACAAATTTCTACTCCAAAATGTGATAGCTTTGTAGCAGCTATAGCCAATGGCAATTATTAGCATGCTAAAATCCGACATGCTGGTTGTACTCAAGTTGATTGATGGATAGACCTGGGTACAATCAGCCTGCCCAGAGATGGAGCGAATCTTGCCTGGACCCTGCTGAACTGGCCAAGATTCAATCCATCTACGGCTGGCTTTAAGCACCTAAGTGGAATAGCTCAACTATTATGCATTTTCCTATTTGAGAACAGAAAGATGCCAGATCTCAAAATGTAAGAATTGTACCCTTTACTTCAAAGAAAGCAAGGAAACCTCAACATTTCAGAGACACAAAAGGCCCGCTCTCCCTTAAGGGGGCAGAGCACACCCACAATGTGATGTCACATCTTCATTCTAGCTACAAACCTATGGCTATTTTTATACCTGGGTGATAATGAATTTCTTTGGTATTCTTAAAATCAAAAATACTATACACGTGCTGTATGTTTACAATTCTTATAAAAAAGGTACCTGTGCCAATTGTTTCATGTAATTCATAATGTTTCAGCAGCTCCTTGTAATCATCAACAGCCATGTTTGCAGTTTCTCTTATGTCGAAGGCCTACAATATAAAACATACAATTTTTTTTTCAATAAGCGTATTGCTGAACTGCAAAGGGGAAGGAAAGAAAGAAAAGAATAAGGAAAAAGGAAAGAAAAAGAGGAGAAGGAGGCAGAACACACTTATAACATTAAAAATGTACTTAGCCACTTCCTGACCGCCCCACAGATATACTACAACAGTGCGGTCACTCTGCACAGATACATACATGTGATTCTGCACTTCCACCTAGGGGGCACGTGTTGCGGCTGGCAGGCCGCTTCAGCTGTGATTATTCAGCAATCACTCACTCAGAAATCCCAGAACAAAAGAACTCAGCAGACATTTGCCTTATAAAACGTTGTGCTCATTCACGCCAAGTATGTTAGGACTACAGCACAGTGTGCTGTGATCCAGGCTCATCGCCGAAACATGTTAGCCACTGCTTTTAGTCACCGATATGCTACAATAAAGAATTTACAGTATAAGGGATTTACAGAGTTGCCAGCTGTCCCCTTCTTTTGACTACTTGTCTATTGGTGTTTGAGAGGACACCTAAGCACCCGGAACATGGCTTCCACAAAGTACTGACAACCTATGGCTCCACCGCTCTGAGCGATGCACCCGTCGACTCTTGAGGTATTTTAGGACTGCACTTGGCAGCCTTGCCCACCACAGTCCCAGTGCAAGACAAGGCAAGTTTGTTATGGTTTCCAATGGGGTCAGTTCACACCACTGCATTGGAGCAGTGTGTCCTGAAAACAGCAATTGAATTGCAAACTATATCGGTGCATCTCAAAAAATTCAAGTATCAGGACTGTTGGGGAAATTGCATCCTTAAGGTTGGCCTCACAAATCATCTATTAAAGCCTCTAATATCCTGGTTATTCTGGTTACCTTGCAACTTCTTGGCATTTGAACTGCCTTATATGGAAAAGCTAGCCCCCTCTCCTCAGGAATGTGAAGGTCATATCGTTGTTTACCAGGGTGTTGGCTAGAAGTGGCCTTTTTCCTTACACACAAGTTTAATACCACAGCCCAAACTGGTATAAGTTAGTCTCACCCAGAACAGCCATGAGGCACGTGTCTGGTCCTGATCCCCTGTGCCATGTAAGGGACTCCATGGCAAGGCAAACAAGCACCTTTAGTTAAGTATTCTTGATATTTTCTTTATCTCTCTGTATCAGTCATTACTTTTAATAAAGGTTATACTTTTAAGTATTTGTGTGATCTCTCTTTCATATCAAACACAACCCCAAAAATGTAGCAATGTAGCAATAGAGGGGTGTGGCTACCGAGCTCTGATGGCTGCTTAACCTAGGAGCTCCGCCAGATAGCCGGGGGAATCAGCATCCATTGGAGCCCCATCAGCCCCAAGAACATAACCATCTACGCAGCAGGACCCCTGCAACCCGAAAGGATGAGAAGGAAAGAGCCGCTGCCGTGCGAACATTGAGCGCCAAAACCCTCCAGCTAACTATGACAAAGGACCTACCTGCCAGCTGAAAATCCTCAGAGGCCTCCACTCCTACTACAAGGAATTCAGCTAAATCCAAGCAGCGCACAGATTCATCGAGGGAGAGACACTGGGACCCAGGCATGGAGGTGAGAGGCCCAGACACATCCACAGCCTAGCACCACACCTGACCCTATTGCAGGATTCCCCACTTCAGGCCTACCAGTGTCAGACATAGTTTTAAAGGACATGCTGATGTCCTTAATGTCATGCCTGCATAATGATATGGTCTCCATGGTAATTAAATGGCAGGAAGTAGTCCAAGCAATGGGGGGCAGATTGGATCATGTGGAAAAAAAGAGCACAGAGGACTACTCCAGATCCTTTAAATACCCTGGTAGATTCCCACAGTGCCCAAAGGCATGATAGAATGTGGATGAAAGATAAAATAGCAGACCTGGAAGACCGATCAAGGAGGAACATAAAAATAAGAGGGATACCCGAAATAGTGTCACCTACCCAGCTACCATAAGATGCCCAAGATCTGTTTTCCGCCATCTTACCTACACCATCATCCCCTGAGCTCACAGTGGACAGAATCCAGTACCTAAACCCTCATTCCTATCAAATGAAGTGCCCAGAGATGCATTACTAAGAGTGCACTTTTACCGTTCAAAAGGTACTTCTTTTAGCAGCATTCGAAAGGGCAGATGAACGCCGGACCGGAACCGGAATGGGATAGGATAGGACCGGAATGGCAAGTGGTATCCCGCAAAAAATCGTCCAAAAAGCAAAAAGGAATGCTAGAGGGGCTACCGAACACCTCTCAACAAATAATGCAAACACCTACCCCCCCCCCCCCCGCCTGGCTATGGTTAAGTATGGAGGTCTTCCCATGCTTTGTGACCACAAATCCCACTGCGGACTCCTTTTTTTACATTATTGTATGTATGTATGTGTCTGTCTGCATCATAAACCATGTCTAAACACCCCCTACCTGACCTGCAAAATACCCCTTAATGCTTGGAAATTCTTTACCTCACAAGAACCTTCACAATAAGGCATCTCCAGGTTTTATAACCTATTACAAGACAAAACCTCATTCAGCAAAACACGCTTTCATCCAGAAGTGGGAGAAAGAGCTTAACAAATCCTATACCCCAAAACAGTGGCAAATGGCCTATCAGTATACAGATACTCACACTGTACAAATCACTGGGAAATTATGCTCAAAATCTCGCAGCGGTGGTATTATACACCCCTCAGAATAGCAAACTTTTCCCCAAAACACATCTCCTAATTGCAGAAAAAAAATAGGATTTTTTTGACTTCCCGTTAAATCCCATTATGCTCTGAATTCATTGACGGACGCAGCCTCTTATTCTTGACATGTGGGGTTTATGCACCTTTCACTAGGAGTGGACTAGGCAGAACGTAGTTCAGCTAAAAGTAGACACAGCCCCTCCCAGGGGGCAGTCCTCACTTGGCATAACCCCTCCTGCCCAGCTCAGCAACTCCGTTCGTAACAAGCAGTACAAACTCAAACAAACAGAGGGGT
The DNA here is from genome assembly GCA_018402905.1 of Glandirana rugosa. Taxonomy (NCBI): domain Eukaryota; kingdom Metazoa; phylum Chordata; class Amphibia; order Anura; family Ranidae; genus Glandirana; species Glandirana rugosa. Next base: position 2,517,950 of record BLSH010539852.1, read on the forward strand.
GGGTGCGGTGTCCCTCAATGAACTCAGAGAAAAGGATTTTACGGTAAGTCAAAAAATCCTATTTTCTCTTTCGCTCATTGACGGACGCAGCCTCTTATTCTTGACATGTGGGGATGTTCCAAAGCAGTGTCACAACGAGGGGTGGGCAACAACAACAGTACCCAACAGAAGAGTTCTCCAGGAGGTGCCAGACGCGCCTCACACCACTGCCTGCAAAACTTTGCGGCCAAAAGCAGCATCCGAGGACGCTGCAACAAAAGAGTGTGCACAGAGGTCCAAGTGGCCGCCTTGCACACTTGAGAAACCGACGCCTGATGTTGGAAAGCCCAGGAAGTACTAATCGCCCTGGTAGAGTGAGCCGTGACCGGAAAGGGGGACTCCTTGCCCCGAACAACATACGCACGGATCACCGTCTGCCGTATTCAACGGGAAATCGTGGCCGACGTCCCCTTGTGTGGACCATCCACCGCGACAAAAAGCACATCTGTCCTGAAAGGAGGCCGTGGCTGCCAGATACACCCGCAGAGCCCTAACCACATCCAGGGAGTGCAAAGCAACCTCCTTAGGATGAGACGGACGCAGGCACAGCGAGGGGAGGACAATGTTCTCATTGATGTGAAAAGGAGAAACCACCTTCGGTAAGAAGGAAGGAGAAGGGCGCAAAACCGCATTGTCCCTATGTAGGACCAAGTATGGAGACCTACAGGACAGAGTCATCAGCTCAGACACCCGCCTGGCGGATGTAATAGCCACCAGAAAAGCCACTTTCTGCGAAAGCAGCTACAGGGGAATTTCCCTGATATTTTTGAAATGCGGCTTCTGAAGCACTGAGAGGACCAGATTAAAGGTCCCAAGGCGCCCGTACCTGGGGAGCGACATGACGAACCCCCTGGACAAAAGTACGAATCAATGAATGCGTCGGCAACAGACGCTGAAAAAGAATCGCCAGGGCAGAAATCTGTCCCTTAAGCGTGCTCAATGCCAACAAGGCCTTGCTGAAGGAAGGTCAGCACCCGAGCCACTGAAAAAGAACGGGGGTTCCATCCCCCCGCCTTGCACCAGGCAATGTAAGTCTTCCAGGTGCAGTGATAGATCTTACGCAAAATGGCCTTACGCGCCTTGAGCATAGTGGGAATCACAGACTCCGAGAGTCCCCCATCTTTTAACACCTGGGACTCAATAGCCAGGCCGCTAAAGCCAGCAAAGGTAAAGCAGGGTGCAGGATGGGTTCCTGTGAAAGTAGATCCTCGAGAAGCGGGAGCCACCAGGGAACATCGACCACCATCCACATCACTAGAACGGTAGGGATCCCTTCCGCCACGATAACGCGGGAGCGGAGGGAAGGCATAGAGCAGTCGGTACCGAGACCACTGAGCCACGAGGGCGTCCGCCAACGGATCCCTTGTTCTGCTCACGAAGGCCTGCACCTTCCGATTGACCCGGGACGCCAGTAGGTCCACGTCTGGCATGCCCCACTTTTGACAAATCTGGCGGAACACCTCTGGATGCAGGGACCATTCTCCCTGATCCAGCCTCTGGCGACTGAGAAAGTCCGCCTGCCAATTTTCGACACCCCGAATGTGAACGGCGGAGATGTAAAGCTCTGCCCACCTCAGGATGTGGGCTACTTCTGATGCCGCGATCCTCGTTCCACCTTGATGATTCACGTACGCCACCGCCGTGGCGTTGTCTGACTGGACCCGAACAGGCCGACCGTGCAACCTCCCCGACCAGTGGGAGAGGCATAGCCTGATCGCACGAAGTTCCAGCACATTGACCGGGAGACGGGACTCCTCCGGGGACCAGCGACATTGGGTCGACAACCGCCCCAGAACCCCCCCAGCCGGATAGGCTGGCATCTGTCGTGACCACCGTCCATTCCACGGGTAGAAATGACTTCCCCAGCCCCAAGGCCGGGGCCAGTAGCCACCAGGGAAGAGAACCTCGAGTCCGGTGATCCAACCTGATCACCCGATCTAGGGATAACAGAGACTTGTCCCACCACAGCAGAATTGCCCGCTGCAGGGACCGGGTGTGACTCTGGGCATAGGGAACCGCCTCGAAGGTGGAAACCATCAGCCCCAACACCCTAATGCAAAATCTGAGAGGACCTATGCTGGGACAGCAGGGCCCGTACCGCAACTTGGGAGCGTCAACACCCTGGCGGCAGGGAGAAACGCCTTCGCCCGCTCAGTGTCCAGGACCAAGCCCAGATATTCCAACCGGCGCGACGGAGTCAGTACTGACTTCGGAAGGTGGAGCACCCAGCCAAAGTCCCGCAGGAAACTGAGGGTGATGGCCACACTGTCCCTCAAGGCTGAGGCCGACTCCGCCCGCAGGAGGAGGTCATCGAGATATGCCACCACTACTATGCCCTTCTGCCGCAGCAGAGCCAGCACTGGGGCTAGGAGCTTGGTGAAGACCTGCGGGGCCGAGGCCAGACTGAACGGAAGGGCCACAAACTGGTAGTGGAGATCCCCTACCGCAAATCGCAGAAAGCGCTGGTGGCGCGCACATATGGGCACGTGCAGATACGAGTCCTTGATGTCCGAGGCGGCCAAGAAGTCTCCCTGACAAAGCGCCGCCACCACGGAGGGGACAGATTCCATTCTGAATTTCCACGCCCTCACAAAGAGGTTGAGAGCCTTTAGGTCCAAGACAGGCCTGACCCTATCTTTTTTCGGAACCACAAAAAGATTTGAATAAAAACAGCTGAAACGTTCCGCAGCAGGAACCGGAACAATAACCTCCTGACGGAGCAGGACTTGCACAGCCCCAAACAGTGCCTGTCATCGCCCCGGGGGAAGTCTCAGATTGGAGGCGAAGAACCTACCCGGGGGATGGGTACGGAACTCTATCTTGTACCCGGACGAAACCACCTCGCGCACCCAGATATCCAAGATGCGAGAGGTCCACCGGTCCGCGAACCGCGGAGGGGGACTTCACCTCCGTCTTACGCTGCCAGGGACGCTTCTGGCCCCCCGCGGAGGCCTTAGCGGGCTGAGAGACCTTATTTGAGGCGCGTGGCGCACAAAAAAAAACACCTCGAGAAGGGAAGGAAGAGCCCGCCCTACGCCACTCCTGGCCTCTTCTGGGCTCTGGGAGGAACGTACTCTTCCCCCCAGTGTAATCCTTGATGATCTCATCCAGGGAAGGAAGCCCCAAAAAAACAACCACCCTCAAAACGGCAGGTCCGTCAGGCCCTTCTTTGACGCCTGGTCACCCGACCAACATCTAAGCCACAGCAGACGTCTGATGATGACTGCGAACATGGACAGTTTCGACAGCATGGGAGCCATGTCGAGGGCCGCATCGCAGAGGTACTCAAGACCCTGAATCAGCTGGTCCGTCATCTGCACAGGTTTCGGAGGGGCCTGGAGAGTCACCAAAGCCTGGTGCCCAATGGCCGCCCATTCCGTAAGTGCCTGTGCCACCAACGCCGAAGCCAGCGCCGGCCTCATGGCTGACCCTGAGACCAGGAACATTGCCTTGTATACCGCCTCAGTCCTCCTATCGGCCGGGTCCTTAAAGGATGGAGAACTCTCCATCGGAATAGTGGTTACCTAGTTCAGGCGGGCCACGGGCGGGTCAGACTTCCACTTCTGCAACAGGGTATCCTCAAAGGGATAGCGCACAGAAAAACGTTTAGGCATGGCGAATGAACCCTGGGGTCGTTGCCACTCTTTGTAAACAAACTGATCAAAGTACAACAAATAAGGGAATACCTTAGGTGTCTGGGCCGGCCTATGGGACCCAAAAGCGTACAGAGCCCCCTGTGTAGCAGCCGGGCCCAGCTTCAGCGTCTCATGAGCCCACCAGAGCCCATTCACGAGCCATGGTGGCCCCTGAGGGCTCATCCTCTTCATCGGAGGGGTCCCCGAGCTCACCTTGCGACAGCGCCAGGGGGTCCCCGACACAGCGGAGCCCCCCTCAGGCTCCGAGTCCTCACCAGAGGACGGGTGAGGGGGTGGCCGTTCCCTCGCCACCCCACAGTCATGGATCAGCTCCACCCGGGAGAAGAATTCTTCCAGGATGGCCGTCAATTTGTCCAGGTCCCAGCGCTCTCTGATCCCCACCGGAGACACCTGGCTGGGAAGCACCTGCTTCAGCCGCCATTGCCACGCACCCCGGAAGACACCAACCGGCCAAACCGGACCATGTGTCCCACACCACCCCTCAAGATGCCGCACTAGGGCCCCAGAGGCTCCCAGGAGGACTCACCACACCAACCCGGGTGCTGCTGCTGTAGCTGCCTGTAACCACCCTGCTGCTGCTTGCTCTGCATCCATGTGTAGGAAGGCTCTTCCAGCCCGATCCGGCGCCAAGAGAACCAGAACCACCCATCTAGCCAGCGAATCTGAGGCAAGGACACGGCGGACCACGCAAAGATGGCCACCATGTGCACTAGAGGCCAAACCCAGCGGCCGGCTACCGTAAAATGGCGGCCGCGATCACACACGCGGCCGGCTACAGGAAAATGGCGGCCGTGATCCACATGCGGCCGGCTACAGGAAAATGGCGGTGCTGTACTGACATACAGCCCACCCAGGGGAACACAGCCAGGCAGGGGGAGACTACAGCCCGGGGGGGGTTGGAGTATGGCAACACTAAGGGATAGGGAGGATCAAGCCCACCTATACCCGCAGAAGGGGGACACCACCTGCGGGGGGTGGAGGAGAAGCGTACTCACCACTCTGAACGGGCGTAGTTGGTAGCCACCTGAGGCAGACCTGCCACCCCACCGGTTCGGAGGGAGCTGCCGGCCACGCAACACCCATGACGCGAGCTCCGGGGCCCGGTCCTAGGTGTGCTGGCGGGACGTTTAACCTGCCGGCTGCCACACACGGAATACCCGCGTACAGCTATGGGTCAGCTTGCATCCATTGGCCGCACTGGGGAGACTCCCTGGATCTAGGATATCCAGCCTGTCACCCAGGCGGCTGCTTGATTGTATTCATCAAAAGTCTTGGGAAAAAAGAAAAAAAAAATGGGGAACCGCAGATCCCAGCAGGGAGCCAGGTCCTACTCCTTGCACTAGGCAGAAAAAAACGGAGTTGTTGAGCAGGGCAGGAGGGGTTATGCTAAGTGAGGACTGCCCCCTGGGAGGGGCTGTGTCTGCTTTTAGCTGAACTTTGTTCTGCCTAGTCCACTCCTAGTGAAAGGTGCATAAACCCCACATCAAGAAAAAGAGGCTGCGTCCGTCAATGAACGAAAGACAAATAGGGAGTCTGCTTCACATTCTCTGGGAATGCCCTAACCTAACCAGTTTCTGGAACCAGATATTTTGCATGATATCCTCCATTACAGAAGTCCTCACCCCTCCAAACAAGGGTCTAGCTATCCTTAATATAGGAATAGACAATTACCCACATGGTCTTAGCAGCAATGAATACCATTGTTAGGTTTGGGGAATCTTGGGATTTCCATTTCTTATCTGAGGTAATTGGCAATGTCAATCTCAAGGAAAAGGAAAAAGGGAAGGAAAAAAGAAGGAAAGAAAAAACACCAGACCCAACAATGCAGATGAGCTGAAGGCCGCTATCAAAGCAACCTGGGCTTCCATAACACCTCAGCAGTGTCACAGGCTGATCGCCTCCATGCCACGCCACAGAAGGACCTACACGAGGATGTGAACTTCATTAGAATATCAGAAACTTGGTTTGACAGCTCACATGACTGGCTGGCAAACATCCAGGGGTATTCCTTGTATCGGAGAGTAGGATGGGGGGATGGGTTATGTCTATATACTAGGAATGATTTACGGGTAGAAGAGCAGAATGACATCAGTGATGGGGCAGGGGAAGTCGATATGGGTGGAACTCCCAAGGGTGCAAGTAAGCGGGAAATTACTAGTGGGGGTAGGTTACAGGCCCCCTAACCTGAGGGAAGAGGTGGAGTTGGATCACCTTTCACAATTAGAAATGGCAGCAAGACAGAAATGTCTTCATAGTGGGGGAAGGACTTCAATTATCCAGACATTGACTTAATCTACAAGCTGAGGTCTGTAGGCATGGACGATAGCGTATGTACCTGGATAGAAAACTGGCTACGGGGGTGTGTCCAAAGGGTAGAGATAAATAGCATGTACTCAGAATGGTCTAGAGGAGTGGCAAGTGGGGTAGCCCAGGGCTCTGTCATGGGACCAATTCTGTTTATTTATAAAGGATGGGATAAATGGCTTGATCTCAGTATTTGACAACACAAAGATTATGCAGGGCAATAACACCAAAGCAGGATATAGAAACTTTACAAGAGGACCTAAATAAATTACTGGAGTGGGCTACTACATGGCAAATTAAGTTTAATACTGGTAAGTGTAAGGCAGCATTTCTCAACTTCAGTCCTCAAAGCGCGCCAACAGGTCATTTTTTCAGGATTTCCCTCAGATGAAACCGCTGTGGTAATTGGAAAAAAGAAAAAAAAAAAAAAAAAAAAGGGATTCTTATACAGGCGGTCCCCGGGTTACAAACAAGATAGGGACTGTAGGTTTTGAATTTGTTTGTAAGTCGGAACAGGTACATTTTCTAAGTGTGGCTTCAGCCAAAAAAAATATTTTTAAGCTTTTTGGATAGCATATGGAAGGGGTAACACCCCTGCAATGTTTGTTTTGCTGTCTAGGTTTCTGTTCAGAAGATTTCACCTCACTTCCTGCGCCAATGATAATTGGATTTTGAACATTTTGGGTTGTTGTGGAAAGAAGGATTGGTGATAAAGCATTGCTGGAGACACCTTTTTCCCCATAATAACTCTCACAGGAGTGAATTTCCCTTCCTAGGGGGAGATTTCCGCTCACTTCCTGTTGTCTCCCTCTGTAAGTAGGAGTCATTTGTAAATCGGATGTTTGTAACTAGGGGACCGCCTGTATATGGAAAATCCATATACAGCAATGTGGACTTTATGAGCACACAGGAGACCAAAATAGATATTTATAAAAGTATAAGTTTATTCACAATTCATTAAAACATATCAAAAATGAAATATAAAACAGTGGTCTTAGAAAGTGGGCACCTACATATACATATGGGGCAGTCTATAGGTATACAATATATGAAACAGGTTGGGATACAAAAGTACCCAAAATGGAAATCAAATCGAGTCTGATGAAGGTTGACGCGTTTCGCAGTGCGGCTTCTTCTGGACCTTATTTCAAAGGACTGCGAGCAAACAAAATACATATAATTGAGCGTATAGCATATAGGACAGTTTAATTTACAATGGTATCTGTAGAGATATGTACACAAGGCTTACTTGACTAGCGGTAACCTAATAGACCCCACATTTCAGGGGGGCGGACACAGGGGACAAAAAGCTTGTGAGCAGCGGACCTGTAATCACTAGAATATAGAGATACCTTTGATTAATCTATACATAAGGACAAGTGTCCATAGTGCTTGTAGTGTATTAGATCTGTATAATCAATTAATGAATAAGTTGTAGGCAATGTATGACAAGAAATTTGCCTGAAAACATGACCTGTTGGGATGCCTTGAGGACTGGAGTTGAGAAACACTGGTGTAAGGCAATGCACTTGGGGGGTAAAAATATAAAACACAAGTTACTCTTAAGGGGAAAAATCCCTAGAGGCTTCCAGGATGGAGAAGTATGGGGATGAAATGGCATGCAGTGTCAAGCTGTGGCTACCAAAGCCAGCAGAATATTAGCATGCATTAAAAAGGGAATTTACTACAGGACATAAGACAATTATTCTGCCACTTAATAAAACTCTGGTTCGGCCGCATGCAGAACATGACTGGCGTATAGCTGATGCTACAGCTGCCATGGCCCATTAATACCGCTCACCCCTTCTACACCACATCACCTCTGCTGGGCTCTGCACTGACTTCCCAACAGCTCCTCCCTGACCCAAACCCCCCAGTGCCACACCCTATGGTTCTATTTAGACCAATTACTGACCCCCTATCCAAACTCAAAATTAAGAAACCTCCCCAGCAACCCAGTCATGTGAGGGCCTCCACTTAGGATGCTCTTTAGCTCCGGCCTTTTCTTTCCATCCAGTTCTGGTTACCAATCCTCAGAAAGGATGTACTGGAGCAAATCCAGAGGTGGTCAACTAAATGAATATGGGGACTGGAAGACCTCAATTATGAGGAATGACTACAAGCGCTATATTTATTCTCCCTGGAGACGCTTGAGAGGAGATCGGATTGAGACATACAAAAAAAAAAAGTGTCATATCTAAACGGTGATCCCAGCGCAAATATGACACTTTTCAGTTCCAGGGAGTGTAAGGGGACACACGATGAGACTGGAAGAGAAGCAGTTTAACCTTAAAGCGGTGTAGGGGTTTTTTCGCTGTCAGGGCGGTAAGGGTGTGGAACTCTCTTCCACAATCGGTGGTCAGCAGGAACTGCGAATAGTTTCAAAAGACTCTTGGACGTGCATCTTAACTAAACAATTTAAGGGGATATGGGAAAGGATACACACACACACACACACACACACACACACACACACACACACCTGGATGGACTGTTGTCTTTTTTTCAACCTTACCAACCATGTTACATTGATGCAGTAATTCATGTAAAAAAGGAGCCTGGACCAAGTATACTATACTGTGCATTGACACACTTTTCAGTAAGCCAACATTTCTGTATTAAAAACCTTTATTGGTCTTATGTAATATTCTAATTCTCTGAGATGGGTTTTCACTAGCTGTAAGCAATAATCACCAAAATTAAAAGAAAAGTGCTTGAAATACATCACTCTGTGTGTAATGAATCTATATAAATAGCCGTGCACCGAATGGAAATTTTGGTGCCGAAATCGAAAATGCACTTAGTCCAAAATAACAGTTTTTAAAAAAATATTTTTTATTATTATTATTATTATTATATATAATTGTATTATATTCCACTTTTAATATCAATTTAAATTAATATGAATTTATTGCTGGCCATTATTGGCACCTTCTAGTGCAAGAAAAGCTAAAAAAAACAAACAAAAACAAAACGCAGTCTACAGTGTCTGACCATCTCTTGTATAATGTCTGTAATCTCTTTCTTAAAAACACTGCTAATAGTATTGGCAAAATTACCATTCAGTGCACCTCTAGCAGACATGATATAGGAGATGGTCAGACTGCAGATATAGTACAAGAGATCAATGCAACCCACCAGTGCCCATGAGATGATGCAACCCACCAGTGCCTGCTAGCACAATCTCATGCTGGATCACGGTCCTGGAGCTGGAATGAATAGCCAGGCAGTATAGGAGGCGGAATCCCACCTATGACACACGCACGATTCCCAGCATTGGATAAGTGTGCTGTCCGTCACAAGAGGTAGCCTAGGAGGCTAGACATTGTTAGAGCTGCCCGGCGATTCAATCCAGCTCTCTTCGGCGCATCCCTATATATAAATATATGCATTTTACCTTTTGAATTGCTGAAAGAAATTAACTTTATGATGATATTCTAAATTTTCTGAGATGCACATATATATTTTTGGATTATACATACACACGCTCTCTCTTCCCAAGAGAACATCTGTACCCATCATCAACCAGCAAAAAAGAATGGAAGAAAGAAAAAAAAAAAAAAAAAAAAAAAAAAAAA
>BLSH010539852.1:2552153-2563081 GCA_018402905.1 Glandirana rugosa
GGCCACCCCCCCCCCCCCCCCAAAAAAAAAAGACATGCCAATTGTGGCATGTCGGGACGGAGGGGGTCACCTTCCCTTAAAGCGAAGTTCCACTTTTGGGTGCAACTTGTATGCAATAGGCATGAACTACACCAATACACTTTAGTCCGGCACACATTACATGATAGACTGTGTAGCTTTTATAGCAGACTCTATTACTAGCTATCATCTCCCAGTAATAGTGGCAGTTTAGAATGGCTTAGATCAGCCAGCAATCCTCTGATTACAGCTGTCAGGGGTTATTTGCGTTGTTCAGCCCAACAGAACGGTAGAGGAGCTGGATAATCTACAATAGAACATTGCACAAATATGATGCAGCCGGTGACAACTCCCTATTATTTCCCTGTGTGTGGTCACTCAATGACATCATCACGATTTACTAATATTCATGCATCTACTCTCGTGTTTCAGTGCTACAGACCTGTCCTTAGAGATGAAGCTCCTTATAAGCCGATCAGCTGCGGACCACCGGCCAGGCAGTCATCAGATACTAAGAACACTGACAAACCAGCACAACACGAGCTCAATAGAGAGTGACGTCATGAACTTTTAAATCTGCCGGGGAACAAATCCAGCTTCCGCCCAAGGAGCTTCTCGGCCAATGAGATTAAATCTCCGGCTCTAGCTGTAGAGTGCGGCGCTGTGCATGCCGGGAGGAAGGTCGGAGACCAAAAGATGAGAGGATGTGATGTTGAGAATGCCATTATATGTGTGGCAAGGAAGTGACACCTTCTTTGTGTATTTGGCAGACGTTTGAAAACCGTGCTATTGTTATATGGCACTGCAGGGTGGCTCTACCACGCTTCATTGCTAAATAGAAAGACAATACTAAATATAAAAAACAGCAACTGTGTATAAATATTCTGATATTTCATACCCCTACATCTTCTGTGAGACTGAGCAATAGTGAAACTGACTAGTTATTTGAGATGGGGGTGGCTAGATTATTATTTGTTTATATATATCATTTTGTTATCTAATATTTCAGTAGCTGGTTATCTGCCTCTACCCATGACTTTTGTTGGTCACCCATTCACACTTGTGCATCTTGTCCTGTGACTAGGGTTGCCACCTCATCCCTTTAAACCCGAACACGTATGAATCACACAGGTTCTGAGGTTAATTTAATGCAGATAAGTCACCAAATCAGTTTAATTACCACCTTAATCACTTGCCGACCGCAGTCTGACGGCGACAGAGTGGCTCGTTATCGCAGGCTGCGATAACTAGTGCTGTGAGCGCACTCACTGTGTGCGGGGGGGGCCAGGGAGCGGGTAGGGCGGACTCGATCACTGCCGGCTACCCACGATGCCCCCCCGCAGCGAAAGAACGGAGATCCGTGCATGTAAACACGGATCTCCGTTCTGTTAGAGGGGGAAGGGCTGTGATCACAGGCTTCCTGTATATGGGAGCCGTGATCACTCCCCTTTCCCCAGCCAGGGCAGCCCACACACTGAGGGAACACAGTTCACCCTTAGAGCGCCCCCTCCAGGTTAACTCCTTCACTGCCAATGGTATTTACACAGTAATCAGTGCATTTTTATAGCACTGATCGCTGTATAAATGCCAATGGTCCCAAAAAAGTGTCAAAATGGTCCGACATGTCCCCTGCAATATCGCAGTACCGCTAAAAATCGCATATCGCCGACATTTCTAGTAAAAAATAAAAACCCCAGAAATGAATTCTCATCGTCCGTAAACGCGGGAACTTTTGCGCAAACCAATCAATAAATGCTGATTGTGATTTTTTTTTACCAAAAATATGAGGAAGAATATAAATCGGCCAAAACCAATGGAAAAAAATATTTTTGTATATATTTTTTTTGGATTTGCATTTGAGCAAAAAGTAATAAATTTGATTTTTTTTTTTGCAAAATTGTCGCTCTTCTTTTGTTTATAGGGCAATCAGAAATGATGCAGAGGTGATCAAATACCACAAAAAGAAAGCTCTATTTGTGGGGGGAAAAAAGACACAAATTTTGTTTGGGTACAACGTCACACGACCGCGCAATTGTCAGTTAAAGTGATGCAGTACCGAATCGCAAAAAGTGCTCTGATCCTAAAGTGTGAAATCCTTCCGGGGCTGAAGTGGTTAATCAGCCATAGAACCTGTGTAATTAATGGGTGTTTGGTTTTAAAGGGATGAGGTGGCAACTCTACCTGCGGCTTGGGACTGCAAAGTCACATGACAAGTCGTACCCCATGATTGCCAATGAGTACCGTTAATATCTGTGCGGCTTCAAAGTAGTCCCTGCACTACTTCGATGCGACTTTAGGTCCATAGAGCTCAAGATTACATTGGAATTGCTTCAAGTCACATGACTTTCAGATAACACAAGTGTGAAATGGGCTTAGTGGTTCTTGTCGCTGACCCCTTAATCATTAAAGTGGAGTTCCACTCTAAAGTGGAACTTCCACTTTAAGACCTCCTCCCCAGCTCCTGATGGTGAATCGGAGCTTTTGGGGAGGTGCGGGTACCCGATTTTGATGGGCACTTCCGTTCCGGTAGCCTTAGGCGATCAGAAGTGGAAGGTCTCCTTCCCCCTCCCTCCCGAAGTCTTCTGGGACACAGGACAGGCCCTAGAAGACTCCGCGACTGATCATGGAGCGCAGTGCGTGCCCGGCCGTGAAGCCGCTAGCTGCCACAGCCCAGGTGCACACAGTAGCAATGATGGCGCTGGGGAGCGGGAGAGATCCAAGGCTCTGTGTGGCCCCATCGCTGGACCGGGGGGGGGGGTGAGAGGGGAGAGTCTGCTCATTAAAAGTCAGCATCTACACTTTGAAACTTAGAAAACAGTGGAACTCCGCTTTAACTACTTCCCCCCCCCCGGGCCAATTCTAGCATTTATCTCCTAACATGTAAAAAAATCTTTTTTTTTTTTTGCTAGAAAATTACTCAGAACCCCCAAACATTGTATATATTTTTAAGTAGAGGCCCCAAAGAATAAAATGGTGGGTGTTGCAATTTTTTAATGTCACGTGGAATTTTCACAGTGATTTTTCAAACACATTTAAAAAATATAAAAATGAGGGAACACTATCATCTTTTAAATGTTACAAAGAATATAACAGAATATGTAAAAAGGAAATCAAGGATGCAAAAATTCAGAACGAACGACAGATTGCAAAATATAGTAAGACAAACCCCAAAAAAATCTTCAAATATATTAATAGTAAAAAGGTCAGGTCTGAGCATGTAGGCCCTTTACAAAATAATCTAGAGTGCGTGACTGGGGACAAAGACAAGGCAAACTTATTAAATACTTTCTTCAGCTCTGTGTATACAAAGGAGCATGGGGGAGCTCATGTCCACGTCAGGGGTGGTAGTGACACAGCCCCAAATGATCCACAATGGCTCAAAAGTGAAATGGTCCAGAAGTATTTAGACAGAATAAAGGTAGATAAAGCACCTGGACCAGATGGCATCCATCCACGGATCCTAAAGAAATTGAGCTCTTTCATTTCAAAGCCATTGTATCTCATTTTTAGGGACTCCTTAATGACTGGAATAGTACCACTGGATTGGCGTAGGGCCAATGTGGTGCCCATATTTAAAAAGGGATCAAAGTCTTTACCAAGTAACTATAGACCTGTTAGTTTAACTTCTATAGCTGAGAAGATACTGGAGAGTTTAATAAAAGACCACATAGATGAGTTCTTGTTGGACAAAAATATTTTAAGCAAAAGACAGCATGGATTCATGAAAGACAGAAGTTGTCAAACAAACCTGATTTCTTTTTATGAGGAGGTAAGTAAAACCTTAGACAGAGGGGTGGCTGTGGACGTGGTATACTTGGATTTTGCAAAAGCGTTTGACACCGTTCCCCACACACGGATAATGTGTAAGGTAAAGTCTACAGGCTTGGAAAGATCGGTTTGTAAATGGATAGAAAACTGGCTAAAGGACCAAATTCAGAGAGTAGTGGTTAATGGTTCTTATTCTGAATGGTCTAAGGTTGTCAGTGGTGTACCCCAAGGTTCAGTGTTGGGACCCTTACTTTTCAATATATTTATAAATGATATAGGGTCTGGGATTAAAAGTACAATTTCAGTGTTTGCAGATGACACAAAGCTATGCAGTGGAATAACGTCCTTACAGGATGTCTCCAACTTACAAGCAGACCTCAATGCACTGTCTAATTGGGCGACTATGTGACAAATGAGGTTTAATGTTGATAAATGTAAAGTTATGCACTTGGGGGCTAAGAATATGCATGCATCGTACATACTAGGGGGAGTACAACTGGGGGAAATCCATAGTAGAGAAGGATCTGGGGGTTTTGGTAGATCATAAGCTTAATAATGGCATGCAATGCCAAGCTGCGGTTTCCAAAGCAAGCAAAATCCTTTCTTGTATTAAGAGAGGTATGGACTCCAGAGATAGAGACATAGTTTTTTTGCCCCTGTACAAATCATTAGTAAGACCTCATTTGGAATATGCAGTTCAGTTTTTGGCACCAGTTCTCAAAAAGGATATCGGGGAACTGGAGAAAGTGCAGAGAAGGGCAACCAAACTAATAAGAGGCATGAAGGAGCTCAGCTTTGAGGAAAGATTAGAGGATCTGAATGTATTCTCTCTTGAGAAGAGGAGATTAAGGGGGGATATGATCAACATGTACAAGTATATAAGTGGTCCATATAGTGAACTTGGTGTGGAGTTATTCACTTTAAGGTCATCAAAAAGGACAAGGGGGCACTCTTTACGTCTAGAGGAAAAAAGATTTCATCTCCAAATACGGAAAGGTTTCTTCACAGTAAGAGCTGTGAAAATGTGGAATAGACTCCCCCCAGAGGTGGTTTTGGCCAGCACAGTAGATTGCTTTAAAAAAGGCCTGGATTCTTTCCTTAATGTAAATAATATAACTGGGTGCTAACATTTTTAGGTAAAGTTGATCCAGGGTGAATCCGATTGCCTCTCGGGGAATCAGGAAGGAATTTTTTTCCCCTGTAATAGCAAATTGGATCATGCTTTGCTGGGGTTTTTTGCTTTTCTCTGGATCAACTGTGGGAGAAGGATTGTATATGGGATTATTTGGTTTTATATATATATATATTTATATATATATATATACATTTTTGTTTGGTTGAACTAGATGGACTTGTGTCTTTTTTCAACCTGACTAACTATGTATTTTTTTTTCGAAAAAATACACTTTAACCACTTCAGCCCCAGCCGCGACAGTTTTACTGCGGCAATGTGGCTCGTTCCCGCAAATCACTGTCATTGTACATCGATTGCGGGAACGGGTATTGTAGGCAAACCCACTGGCCAGCGGGTCTGCCGGCCACCCACAATCGTTCCCCACAGTGACAGAACAGGGATCTGCCTGTGTAAATCTCCGTTCTGACAGGGGAGATCACACAGATCCTGTCTTTCTGCTATGCAGAAAGACGGATCTGTGTGTTTCCCCAGTCACACAGTCCCCCATACAGTTAGAAACACCTGCAGGGAACACATTTAACCCCTTGATCGCCCCTATGTTAACCCCTTCCCTGCCAGTGCCATTAGTACAATGTCAGTGCATATTTTTAGCACTGATTACTGTAATAATGTCACTGGTTCCCAAAAAAGTGTCAAAAATGTCAGTTAGGTGTCCGATCTGTCCCGCTAAAAATCACTGACCGCCGCCATTACTAGTAAGAAAAAAAATGCTTTAAATCTAACCCTAATATAGATGCGATAACTTCTGCGCAAACCCATCAATATACGCTTATTGCAATTTTTTTGCTAAAAATATGTACATATTGCCCAAAATTGATGATTAAATTCGGTTTCTTACATTTTTTTTTTGGAAAATGTTTTATTACAGAAAGTAAAAAATGTTTTTCAAAATTGTCACTACTTTTTTGTTTATAGCGCAAAAAATAAAAACCGCAGAGGTGATCAAATACCACCAAAAGAAAGCTATATTTGTTGGAAAAAAAGGAAGTCAATTTTGTTTGGGTATAATGTTGCACGATTGCGCAATTGTCAGTTAAAGCAACGCAGTGCCGTATCACAAAAAAATGGCCTCATCATTAAAGGGGAAATCCCTCCGGTCCTTAACCACTTCAGCCCCGGAAGGATTTCCCATGTTAGGACCAGAGCACTTTTTGCGATTCGGCACTGCATCACTTTAACTGGCAATTGCGCGGTCGTGCAACGTTGTACCCAAGCAAAATTTGCGTCCTTTTTTCCCCACAAATAGAGCTTTCTTTTGGTGGTATTTGATTACCTCTATATCATATCTGATCACCACTATATACAAAAAAAAGAGCGACAATTTTGCAAAAAAAAAAAACAATATTTCTTACTTTTTGCTAAAATACAAATCCAAAAAAATATATAAAAAAACAAATGTATCCATCAGTTGTGGCCAATTTATATTCTTCCTCATATTTTTGGTAAAAAAAAAAAAATCGCAATCTGCGTTTATTGATTGGTTTGCGCAAAAGTTGCCGCGTTTACAAACCATGAGAATTAATTTCTGGCGTTTTTACAATTTTTTTTTTACTGGTAATGGCAGCGATCTGTGATTTTTATTGGGACTTTGATATTGGGGCGGACATGTCGGTCATTTTTGACACTTTTTTTGGGACCAATGACAGTTATACAGTGATCAGAAATTTAAATATCCACTGATTACTGTATAAATGTCATTGGCAGGGAAGGGGTTAACTGTGTTCCCTGTGTGTGTTCTAACAGTGAGGGGGCTGGGCTACCATGAGCATAAGAGATGTAACTGATCCCAGTGACAGGGACCAGTAGATCTTTTAAATGCCCACTGACAGAGAGCGGGGAACCGCTGTGTTTACATTGGCGGTTCTCCGTTCTTTATCTCTGCCAGGTCATCGCGGCTCGCCGGGGCGCACATCGGGTCTGCCCGAGCTGCGGGCACACTCCTAGCGTGCACGCCAGCTGCGCAAGTGCAAGCCGTCCTTTATAGACGGCGATTCGCGCTACGCTGCCACAGTGCAGCAGTGAATATATGCGAGCCGGTCGGGAACCAGTTAAGTGGTTAATGAATTTTAATGCAATAAACACAATATATAACCCATTTTTGTTAAAATATAAAATATGATGTTACACTGAGTAAATAGATACCTAACATGTCACGCTTTAAAATTGCGCATGCTTTTGGAATGGTGCCAAGCTAGAGTACTTAAAAATCTCCATGGGCGACACTTTCATAATTGTTAGGCTCCATGCACATGGGACGCTTTTCAACCTCCCCTGTACGTTTTATCTTGACAGCTAGAAACCGGCGTCAACGTCCATTTTGCCTCGTTTTGCAAGCCGCATTTAGCTGCGTTTTGCCGCATTTGCGTCTAGGAGCGTTTTTTAAAAAAAATAAAATAGTTGTTTTTTAGATAATGAAAACGCCTGTAAACGAAAAGCTCCTAGATGCGAGTTACCGAGTTTAGGCGCGTTTAGTGGCGTTTTGCCACGTTCGGCGTCTGAAAATCCGGTAAACTTGGCGTCTGAACCCATTTTTGGGCGTTCAAAGAACAGCCTCTAAACACAACTGCCTAAAAATGACTGTAAACGAGTCTGTGTACATATACACATAAGATAACATTATTTGAGTTCAGCGGCAGCCTTACAGGTTAACAGTTTACAGAGGAGGTCTAGTGCTAAAATTATTGAAGAAAAGGAAAGTGAGTGGGACTTTTGAGTGTGCCATAACCCAAAAACAATAAGGCCTTGTTCACACCTGGTTCATTTTCTGCTTGAAGCTTGTAGCTCTAAAATGCTCAACAAGCCATATCCTGTTCATTTTCAATGGCCCCGGTTCACATATCTGTCGGCTGAAGCAAAACACCTGTCACTCAGAAAAGTACATGAGCTTCTTTTTTGGCAGATTACAAGCGTTTTTGGCCCCATAGACTTTAATGGAAACATGTGACTTTAGCATTGTACAAGAGTTTTGTCACTCGTTTTCTGCTCAAAGCTCTCCTCCCCTAATTAGACATGTGCATAACAGAAAAATCATTTCTTAATTTTCTACCAAATTCCAAATTTTCAAAATTATTTGAATTCGGATCGGTCGAAAAATGATCGACTGATTCAAATTCTGTATGAAGAATAGCTGGTTGTTAAGCAGCAGGCCGGAAAGCCGGCCACCGCGTCCTTAAAAACGTATGAGTCATCAGCTGTCAGCGGGCTTCCCCACTGACAGCTGAATGTTAAAAAAAGAATGCCGGCAATAGATAAGCCGGAAAAAAAACATGCCACATTTTTTTTTAAAAACGGCATGGGTCTCCCCCAAAATCCATGCCAGACCCTTATCCGAGCATGCAACCCAACAGGCCAAGAAAGGGGGGGGGCAAGCGAGCGCTCCTCCCTCCTGAACCATACCAGGCCACATGAACTCAACATGGGGGGGTGCTTTGGGGCAAGGGGGACTCTGCCCCCCGCCCAAAGTACCTTGTCTGCATGTTGATGGGGACAAGGGTTTCTTCCCCACAACCCTGGGGTGTGGGGGGCTTATCAGAATCTGGAAGCCCCTTTTAATAAGGGGACCCCCAGATCCCAGCCCCCCCACATGTGAATGAGTATGGGGTGCATTGTACCCATATCCATTCACCAAAACATGACACGACCATGACAAAAGTTTTTGACAATTCCTTTATTAAAAAAAGAAAATAAAAGTCCCATAGTGTAGGCTCATTATCAGTCATGATGCCTGCCACACCGCGGGGCCAAAAAAAGGGGGAAAAAAAAACGGCCTAGTCGAATGCTCCCGCCAACTGCCTGCTCCTCCGTCTGACATTTTTTAAATAACTCGGGGCGGAGTCACCAGATGACATCAGCGGATGACCTCGTACCCTTGTGATGTCACCGACCAGGCATGCTGAGTCAATGACATCACAAAGGGAGGGGTCATCCGCTGCAATCATCGGGTAACTCTGTCCCTTAGCTATTTAAGAAATGTCAAGCGGTGGAGCAGGCAGATGGTGGGAGCCTTCGACTAGGCCGGAGGTTTTTTTTTCTTTTTCAGGGATGGGCATCATTATCATCCATTTATTAATAAAGGAATTGTCAAAAACTTTTGTTTTTATTTACTTTTTACACTCTTTTGGCGAATTGGTAAGTCCAATTCACATAGGGGGGGGGATCTACTAAAGGGGACTTCCAGTTCCAATAAGCCCCCCTGCCCGCAGATGCCCACAACCGCCACCCAGGCTTGTGGGGAAGAGGCCCTTGTCCCCATCAATATGCAGACAAGATGCTTTGGGGTGGGGGATAGAGCACATGTCTAACATATAGGCCCCTTTCACACTGGGACCGCCCGTGTGTCAGCGGTAAACCGCCGATCTACCGCTGTAATAGCAGCAGATTAACAATCATAAATCAATCTTTCTCTTTTTAATACTTGGTTGCAAATCCTTTTCAGTCAATTACAGCCTGGGTTTCATCCCTGGTGATGCTCTGCCATGCCTCTACTGCAACTGTCTTCAGTTCCTGCTTGTTCTTGGGGCATTTTCCCTTCAGTTTTGTCTTCAGCAAGTGAAAGGCATGCTCAATCAGATTCAGGTCAGGTGATTGACTTGGCCATTGCATAACATTCCACTTCTTTCCCTTAAAAAACTCTTTGGTTGCTTTCGCAGTATGCTTCGGGTCATTGCCCATCTGCACTGTGAAGCACCGTCCAATGAGTTCTGAAGCATTTGGCTGAATATGAGTAGATAATATTGCCCGAAACACTTCAGAATTCATCCTGCTGTTTTTGTCAGCAGTCACATCATCAATACATACAAGAGAACCAGTTCCATTGGCAGCCATACATGCCCACGCCATGACACTACCACCACCATGCTTCACTGATGAGGTGGTATGCTTTGGATCATGAGCAGTTCCTTTCCTTCTCCATACTCTTCTCTTCCCATCACTCTGGTACAAGTTGATCTTAGTCTCGTCTGTCCATAGGATGTTGTTCCAGAACTGTAAAAGCTTTTTTAGATGTTGTTTGGCAAACTCTAATCTTGCTGTCACGTACCTGATGGTTGAGTCTGACTTATGTGGGGGCAACCTCCCTTGCAGCCCTGGTTCAAGAGCCCCTGGTAGTGGAGACAGGGAACTCTGGAGCACAGGGGGGCACGAGGGCTGGACTAGGTCACAGATGACAGGTGATGGTCCGCTGAAGCTCGTGCAGGTGGATGGTCGGTGATACAGGCCGGGTCGGTAACAGGCTGGCAGTGTGGTACAGGTGGTTCGGGCAAGCGGATAGTCGGGTACAGGCAGGATCGGCAACGTGCGAGCAATAGAAGGTTCAGAGGATCAGGCAGAGGCGTAGTCAGAGGCAGGCAGAAGGTCGGGGTAGGCAGCAAGCAGACAGGTCAGACAGAAAGCCGGGGTCACAGGTGCAGGAAGTCTCTCAGGGTAAAGCCGGGGTCACAGGAGCCAAACGCTGTAGAGCGGACAGCACTGGTCAGCAGGCTCGGCTGACTTAAATAGAGCCGCCAGGCGTAGTTTCCGGCACGCGCACCACCGCGGAAACACAAGAGGCACTTTTCCTAACATTGCCCCCCCCAAGGGGCAGCCTCCGGATGCCCAACCGGGCTCTCTTGGCCAGATTGTTCCTCCAAAAAGTCTTAACGAGTTCTTGGGCGTGCAGGTTGCTCTCTCGGGTTCTTGAGCAATTCTGAAAAACCTCCTTGTTAGACCGGTTCTCTCGGGCCAACCCGTAGGCCTCCGACGGGGAACCCCCCCCGTTACAATCCTTTTCACGGAGAACACAAAGGCGCCACCACGCGCACGGCCTTTGATGCGGACCGCCGAGATAAATTCAGTCGGCTCGGACGACTGGTCACGACAGGCGAGATGTCGCAAACCGAGGACACTGGGGCCGAAATGGGACTCTCTGAAGGACGTGGACACTGGGGCCGAAAGACAGACTGGACAGACG
>BLSH010539852.1:2563091-2574166 GCA_018402905.1 Glandirana rugosa
GGGTTTGCTTTAAACGCAGGAAAAAAGGGGTGTTTATCTCGAAAGGAAACCACCATAAACTAGGGGAGACAATCGCAGATCGCCGCCATTACTAGTAAAAAATAAAAAAAAATAAAAACCCCAAAAATGAATTCTCATCATCCGTAAACGCGACCACTTTTGCGCAAACCAATCAATAAACGCCGATTGTGATTTTTTTTTATCGCAAATATGAGGAAGAATATAAATCGGCCAAAAACGGTGAAAAAAAATGTTTTTTTATATTTTTTTTTTGGATTTGTATTCTAGCAAAAAGTAAGAAATTTGGGGTTTTTTGCAAAATTGTCGCTCTTCTTTTGTTTATAGCGGCGATCAGAAATGACGCAGAGGGGATCAAATACCACCAAAGGAAAGCTCTATTTGTGGGGAAAAAAGGACGCAAATTTCGTTTGGGCACAACGTCGCACGACCGCGCAATTGTCAGTTAAAGCGACGCAGCGCCGAATCGCAAAAAGGGCACCGGTCCTAAAGCTGGAAATCCTTCCGGGGCTGAAGTGGTTAAGTGAAGGAGGAAGGTCCAGCTCGTAAGCCACGTTGTTGATCCTCCGTTTGACTGGCAAGGGCCCGATGTATCTAGGGCCTAATTTCTTAGACGGGCATGATAGCCTCAAATTTTTGGTGGCCAACCAGACCCGATCGATCGCCCGGTTGCAGGCTCAACTCTCCTCGTCTCCCTCTGTCAAAAGTTTTCTTATTCCGCTGCTGGGTTTGTGCGAGAGTCTCCCGCAGAAGGCGGTTGTTTCTTTCTAGGAATTGTGCGACCTCCTGCACAACAGGCACGGGACTCTCGGTTAGAACATCGGGCAGGAATGTGGGGTGGTAGCCGAGATTCGCCCAAAACGGAGATTGCTTGGTTGCAGAATGGATTGTATTGTTGTAGGCGAACTCGGCTACCGGCAGCAAGGAGACCCAATCGTCCTGGGAGTACGAGGAGTAGCAGCAGAGGTACTGCTCGAGGGTCTGGTTGGTCCTCTCTGTCTGGCCGTTTGACTGGGGGTGATAAGCCTAAGAGAAAGCCAGACCTATCCCTAAGATGGTACACAGAGACCTCCACACTCTGGAGGTAAATTGTACTCCCCGATCCGAAACAATGTTGTTAGGAATCCCGTGCAGCCGCACGATCTCTTTAATGAAAGCCGTCTCCAAGGCAGATGGAGTACCTTGCATGGGGATGAAGTGTGCCATCTTAGTAAGACGGTCTACCACTACAAAAATGGTGTTGAATCCCGCAGATGTAGGCAGCTCGACAATAAAGTCCATGGAGATGTGTGACCAAGGACGGTCTGGGATAGGCAATGGGTTCAGCAACCCCCAGGCCTTGGTTCTCTCGGTTTTGTTCCGGGCACAGACAGGGCATGCACTTACATATTTTTTACAGTCCTCATTCATACGGGGCCACCAAAAGGTGCGCCCTAGTAACTCCATGGTCTTGTGACTTCCAAAATGCCCTGCCAGCTTGCTGTCGTGACAAAGTCCTAAGGTATCGAGGCGGAACTCCTCAGGTACAAAGATCTGGGTACCCGACCACCACAGCCCGTCCTTGATAGACAGATTTAAGTCTCTAGGTAAAAAAGAACCAGCCAGAGCCCGTCTAATTTGTGTTAAGAGGTCCTCCTGGACCAGTAAGAAGCTGTGAGCTGGGAGGATGGTATCAGGAGGAGGGGTTTCCACAGGGTCAAGAAACATTCGGGACAGCGCGTCCGGCTTCACATTCTTGGATCCCGGCCTATAAGTTATGTGTAGCTGGAAACGGGTGAAAAACAAGGCCCATCGGGCCTGACGGGGTCTGAGCCTCTTAGCCGTACGCAGGTACTCTAAATTTTTGTGGTTGGTAAAGACCAAGATGGGGTGTGCCGCACCTTCAAGAAGATACCGCCACTCTTCCAAGGCGGACTTGATCTCCAGCAATTCTCTGTCCCCAACGTCATAGTTCCTCTCGGGCGAGGTAAGCTTCAGAGATAAAAAGGCGATGGGGTGGAGTAGAGCCTTTGGGCCCTGCCTCTGGGACAAGACTGCCCCGACTGCGGTCTCTGAAGCATCCACCTCTAGGATGTAGGGAAGTGCCGGATCAGGGTGCTTGAGAACGGGAGCAGAGATAAACAGCTTTTTCAGATGCTGGAAGGCTGCCTGTGCCTCCTTGGACCATGTAAAGCGGATATTCTGCTTCGTAAGCTGTGTTATAGGAGCAATTACTGCTGAAAATCCTCGGATAAATTTCCTATAAAAATTGGCAAAGCCTACGAAGCGCTGTACCCCTTTCTTATCCACCGGCGCTGGCCAATCGATGATGGAGGCCACTTTTTGTGGATCCATGGTGGTGCCTTTCGTTGAAATGTGGAAGCCTAGAAAAGAAATGTCCGCACATTCAAAGGCACACTTTTCCGCTTTAGCGTATAGCCCGTGTTCCCTTAGGCGGCCTAGCACACTTTTAACGTGCCGGCGGTGTTCCTCTAGGGAGGGGGAGAAGATGACCACAAACAAGTCCAGGAAGTCTCTGAAAACATCATTAATCAGATGCTGAAATGTTGCAGGGGTGTTGCAGAGCCCGAATGGCATAACAAGGTACTCAAAATGGCCGAAGCGAGTATGAAAGGCCGTCTTCCACTCGTCCCCCTCCCGTATACGTATCAAATTGTAGGCTCCGCGGAGATCCAGTTTGGTGAACACCTTGGCTGAGCCAAGCCTCTGAAAGAGCTCTGGAACTAGGGGCAATGGGTACCGGTTCTTTATAGTGACCTTGTTGAGGTCCCGGTAATCGATACAAGGCCGGAGTGAATGGTCCTTCTTCTCCACAAAGAATATTCCCGCTCCTGCGGGTGACGTGGAAGGCCGAATGAAGCCCTTTCCCAAGTTGTCATCTAAATAGGCTTTGAGAGCCACTAATTCCACTTCGGACAGGGGAAAGATCCGGCCGAACGGGACTTCAACTCCTGGCAGCAGGTCAATTGGGCAGTCATATGCCCTGTGCGGAGGTAAGGTATCGGCCCCCTTCTTACTAAACACATCTAAATAGTCATGGTAGACCTCAGGAACCATTGAGCGGGTTTCAAGATCAGGATCCGAGTCCATACTGAGGAGTGCTGGGGGGTCTGGTGCCGGCTGCGATAGGCAGTGGCTGAGGCAATATGGAGACCGGAATTTCACCTCCCCGGTGTTCCAATCAATCAGAGGGCAGTGGGCCCGGAACCATGGAAGGCCAAGGATAACCGGGAACAGTGGGGAAGTGATGACGTCCAGTAGTAGGAACTCTGTATGACCCCCTAGGGTGCTGGCAGAAAGGGGAAGCCTCTCCTGGGTCACGGCACCTGATCTGATAGCCGACCCATCAGCTAACCGGATGACCATTGGATGGTCCTTGGTGCGGAGGGGAATGCGATGCTGGGTGGCAAACGTGAGATCCACAAAACAGCTGCAGGCCCCTGTATCCAAGATGGCTGGGACCTGTATACTTTCACTAGGCAACTGGAGGGACAAGGAGAGGACAAGGTGGGACTTGGTGTCGGGTAGAGACAGCACGTTTCCCGTGATCTGGGTAAGGCCCTTGGCCAGATAATTCCGGATCCGATGTCCTGATACCCCGCAGTATAGACACAGATTGAAAGTCATGCGTCTCAGTCGCTCTTCAGCTGACAGGGGGTTCACTGCCGTGGTTTCAAGCGTCCATGTGGAGAGGAGGAGGAGGTTGTAGTAGGACTGGGTGCAGCAGCTCTTTCCACCCTGCGTTCCCGCAGACGGCGGTCTATCTGAATGACCAAATTGATTAGCGTGTCCAGGGTGTGAGGAACCCCGACACGGGCCAACTCGTCTTTGAGCGGCTCCGAGAGCCCCAGGCGGAACTGGTAACAAAGGGCTGGACCATTCCAGGCTGTATCAGCGCTCCAACGCCGGAACTCGGAGATGTGCTCTTCAGCTGTACGGTGGCCTTGCTGGAGCGTATGCAGCACGGATTCCGCAGAAGAAGCCAGGTGGGGATCCTCATATAGAAGAGACATCGCTTGGAAAAAGCGCTCCAGTATTGAGGTCTCCGGGTCATTCTGCTCCAGCAACCGGTGAGCCCATGCTTGGGGCCCATCTCGGAGGAGCGAGATCACAAAACCGACCTTGACTGACTCCAGAGAAAAGGTACGGGGTTGCAGGGAGAAGTAGAGTTCACAAGAAGTGCCAAAAGCCCGAAAACTCTGGCGGTTCCCCGTAAACCGCTTGGGCGTAGGCACCTTGGGCTCCATATGAAGATTCACTAAAGTGTGGGACGGGGCCTGATCGGGGTCAGCTGATGTGGGCGCCAGATCCCGCACTTGGCTTTGACACGCCACCATGTCCGCCACCGTCCCCAAGCATTTCCACATGGTCCCATGGAAGCTTACAGCTGTCCATCTCCCAAACACTGGAGAGAAAGAGGAAGTACCCCCCTACCCACCCGTGATCCCTGGCCCTGAATGCCAGCATTTCAAAATTCCTGGCCTTTGAAATGCTGTCATTCCGTCTGGTGGACACGGACAGTTTCAAAAACCTGATGGCGGTGGCTGTCC
This sequence comes from Glandirana rugosa, assembly GCA_018402905.1. Taxonomy (NCBI): domain Eukaryota; kingdom Metazoa; phylum Chordata; class Amphibia; order Anura; family Ranidae; genus Glandirana; species Glandirana rugosa. The sequence continues at coordinate 2,567,660 of BLSH010539852.1, forward strand.
CACAGTACGTGGTACCCAGCCGCCACTACTTTTCCAGGCGAGCCATCCCTTCCCTGCACAAACAAGTCGGGGACAAGATCAAGTGTGCACTGCGCAACGCCATCAGTGGCAAGGTCCACATAACCACTGATACATGGACCAGTAAGCATGGGCAGGGACGCTATATCTCGCTAACTGCACACTGGGCGGGTGGGCCTGAGCCGGGTAGCCATTTGGCGCATGTCCTTCCACCACCGAGGATTGCAGGGCATTTCTCTTTGCCTCCTGTTGCCTCCTCCTCCTACTGCGCTTCCTCCTCCTCGACCACCTACTCATCCGCTCAGCGTAACACCTTCACCACCAACATCAGCACATCCAGGGGGAAAAGACAGCAGGCTGTTTTAAAACTGATATGTTTGGGGGTTAAACCCCACACTGCGCAGGAGCTGAAGACGGGCATTGAACAACAGACCAATGAGTGGTTGTTGCCACTGAGCCTCAAGCCCGGCCTGGTGGTGTGCGACAATGGCCGAAATCTCGTAGCGGCCCTGGGCCAAGCCGGTTTGACGCACATCCCTTGCCTGGCGCATGTGCTGAATTTGGTGGTACAGAATTTTTTAAAAAACTACCCGGATATGTCAGAGCTGCTGCATAAAGTGTGGGCCGTCTGTGCACACTTTCGGCGTTCTCACCCTGCTGCTGCTCGCCTGTCTGCGCTGCAGCGGAACTTCGGCCTTCCCGCTCACCGCCTCATATGCGACGTGCCCACAAGGTGGAACTCCACCTTGCACATGCTGGAGAGACTGTGCGAGCAGCAGCAGGCAATAGTGGGGTTTCAGCTGCAGCACGCACGGGTCAGTCGATCTGCGGAACAGCACCACTTCACCACCAACGAGTGGGCCCCCATGCGAGACCTGTGTAGCGTATTGCGGTGTTTTGAGTACTCCACCAACATGGCCAGTGCCGATGATGCTGTTCTCAGCGTTACTATACCACTTCTATGTCTCCTTGAAAAAACACTTCGGGCCATGATGGAAGAGGATGTGGCACAGGAGGATGAGGAGGAGGAAGAGGGGTCATTTCCACATTTATCAGGCCAGTCATTCGCAAGTGGCTCGGAGGGTGGGTTCCTCCACCAGCATAGGCAGGTCCAAAATATTCAAGCCAGGGCACAGTTCTGGAGGACGAGAAGGACGAGGAAGATGAGGAGGAGGAGGAATTGCAGCAGGGTGGCACCCAAAGCAGCTCGTGGGCATCACTGGAGCGTGGCTGGGGGGATACAGAGGACACAGATGATATACCTCCCACAGAGGACAGCCTTGGAGGTGCTGGCCTGCCCTGCAGCCAGTGTATTGTTGGAACATGTGTTTAGCACGGCAGGGGGCGTTATCACAGACAAGCGGAGCCGTTTGTCCACAGCCAACGTGGACAAGCTAACCTTTATTAAAATGAATCAGGCATGGATCCCACAAGACTTGTCTGTACCTTGTGCAGAATAAACATTTAGACCGGACTTACACAGCCATTCATGTACTTGATTTTTGAATAGGCCTCAATATTTTGGGAGCTACCCCAATTATAAACAAACAAAAAAAAAATACCATGTTGGCTACCTCCTTCTCCTCCTCGACCACCGCCACTTCCACCTACACTGCCATGGTCATGGCCTAGTCAACCTCTAGGCTCCTATTCCACATCCACCCCCCCTTCCCATTTTTTTATTTGATTTTAATTTATTTTCCCTATACCCATTTTTTTCTAGGGCACTTGCCCTACTCTTACCCCCATTTTACTTCCTTTTGCAGCCCTCTAGCACTTGCCAGGACTTTGTTACAGCCATTTTTGTGCCTAAAAGTTCAGGTCCCCATTGACTTCAACTGCTGAACCCGGACTTTTTTCCAAAGTTCGTTCGGACCCTCCGAACCCGAATGTCCAGGTGTTCGCTCAACTCTATTTGTTATGCATTGACTGTATTATATGCATTGAACTTGTTTTCTTTAAATATGGTATTCAATGGTTTGTAATAAAAGGCTGCTATGGCCATTCAACTCCAAATAAAATGTGGGGGATGGGTCAAGTGTTTAATGTTTTATAGATGACGGGAGCCTCTGCATTCTGCAGGTCCCTCAGTTAAGTATATGGCATGAAGCTGAGTGAATCTAGGAGGAGAGCCAAGATGACTGGGCAACATCCATTGGTGTCGGGGGGGAGTGCCTGGATCACTTTTACAAAACAGCTGATCACCAGCTGAATAAAACAGTACAAAGACCATTGCTGCAGCTGCAATATTATGTCCAGTGAGGAGAGAGGGTGAAGAGAGCCACCGCTCTTAGGCACAGAGCTGGATCAAGATTTGGCTCAGGTAAGTATTTGGGAAGGTGGTGGGGGGGATCCAATGCATAGAAGGTTTTTTTACCTGAATGCAGAGAATTCATTAAAGTGGATGTAAACCCTCCATATACCCAGTGAAGTGAACAGCCTCAGATGATACACAGAGATGACACAGAGATTACACAAACCTCCCTATATAAATCTTACATGTATATCTTCTGTCTTCACATTGATATTCTGTTTACAAAGTGCACATTCTGTTAAGGGTTGATAGCTAGACATAGTGAGACTATCATCTTTTTCTATTGCTTTCCGGATCACCGACTGGACCTGTATACTTGATAGCTCATTCAACACACCAGGAGCAGCTCATTCTTCCTTCTTTCCAGTCATAAGTTTACATACCCTGGCAAAATGTATGGTTTCTTGGCCATTTTTCAGAAAATATGAATGATAACACAAAACATTTCTTTCACTCATGGTTAGTGTTTGGCTGAAGCCATTTATTATCCAACAACTGTGTTTACTCTTTGTAAATCATAATGACAACAGAAACTACCCAAATGACCCTGATCAAAAGTTTACATACCCTGGTGATTTTGGCCTGATAACATGCACACAAGTTGACACAAAGGGGTTTGAGTGGCTATTAAAGGTAACCATCCTCACCTGTGATCTGTTTGCTTGTAATTAGTGTGTGTGTATAAAAGGTCAGTTAGTTTCTGGACTCCTGACAGACACTTGCATCTTTTTTCCAGTGCTGAGCTGATGTTTCTGGATTCTGAGTCATGGGGAAAGCAAAAGAATTGTCAAAGGATCTGTGGGAAAAGGTAGTTGAACTGTATAAAACAGGAAAGGGATATCAAAAGAAATCCAAGGAAATGTGGATGCCAATCAGCAGTGTTCAAACTCTAATCAAGAAGTGGAAAATGAGGGGTTCTGTTGAAACCAAACCGCGGTCAGGTAGACCATCTAAAATTTCAGCCACAACTGCCAGGAAAATTGTTCGGGATGCAAAGAAAAACCCACATATAACTTCAGGTGAAATACAGGACTCTCTGAAAACATGTGGTGTGGCTGTTTCAAAATGTACAATAAGAAGGCACTTGAAGAAAAATGGGATGCATGGCTGAGCCGCCAGAAGAAGCTATTACTACGCAAATGCCACAAAGTATCCCATTTACAATACGCCAAACAGCGCAGAGACAAGCTTCAAACCTTCGGCCACAAAGTCATTTGGAGTGATGAGATCAAAATTTAGCTTTTTTGGCCACAACTATAAACACTACATTTGGAGAGGAGTCAACAAGGCTTATGATGAAAGGTACACCATTCCTACTGTGAAAACACGGAGGTGGATCGATAATGTTTTGGGGATGTGTAAGCTACAAAGGCACAGGAAATTTGGTCAAAATTGATGGCAAGATGAATGCATATTATGCATGTTATCAAAAAATACTGGAGGAACATTTGCATTCATTAGCCAGGAAGCTGAGCATGGGACGTACTTGAACATTCCAACATGACAATGATCCAAAATACAAGGCCAAGTCGACCTGTCATTGGCTACCGCAGAATAAAGTGAAGGTTCTGGAGTGGCCATCTCAGTCTCTTGACCTCAATATCATTGAGCCACTCTGGGGAGATCTCAAACATACAGTTCATGCAAGACAGCCGAAGAATTTCCAGGAACTGGAGGCTTTTTGCCAAGAGGAATGGGCAGCTTTACCATCTGTGAAGATAAATAGCCTCATCCACAAATACCACAAAAGACTTCAAGCTGTCATTGATGTTAAAGGGGGCAATACACGGTATTAAGAACTGGGGTATGTAAACTTTTGATCAGGGTCATTTGAGTAGTTTCTGTTGTCATTATGATTTAAAAAGAGTAAACACAGTTGATTGATAATAAATTGTTTCAGCCAAACACTAACCATGAGTGAGAGAAATGTTTTGTGTTATCATTCATATTCTCTGAAAAATGGCCAAGAAATCATAAATTCTACCAGGGTATGTAAACTTATGAGCACAACTGTATGTACCATGGGGATGTCTTGAGATGAGTTTCCAATGATGTGGTAGTTTAAGGCCTGCCTTAACTTGGTTAATTTATATTTGAAGCATATTTACTCCCCCCTGGTATGTACAAGTAGATACATCTTGCTTAAAATGGTTCTAAAGGCAGGAGGATTTTTACCGTAATGCATTATCTGCATTACATTAAAAAACCTTCTACATGCATCTCCTCCCCCCTTAAATTTACCTGAGCCTGATCTTTATCCAGCACTATACATGAGGGCAGTGACTATCTCCACTCTCTCTCTTCACTGGACAGAGAGGCAGCAGTGGGAGCCATTGGCTCCCGCTGCTGTCCATCACAGGGGGAGGGGGATCGAGTCTGCTCTGTGAAAAACCATTGCACAGAGCAAGTAAGTATAACATGTTTGTAAGGTTATTTCCCTTTTTAAAATAAAGGTTTTAATATCATTTTAAACTCATTGGAGACATTAGATCAGTGCTGATGATGCAGACTCCCAGCTCCTCCTCCTGTCTGTATAGATGATAAGAGCCAAGGAGGAGTCTAGAGGAGGCTTTATTTGGCTTGGGCTTCTCCAGGAGAAGTCAGCCAAGAGGGCTATTGAGTGTGCAGTCTGGGAGGACTATGGAAGGACTAGCTAGGAGGGCTAGGAAAGGGGCAGCTACAGCCAGGTGGGTTGGCAGTGCCTGATGAAGAGGTGGTATTGGGATCAGTAGCCACAGGGATGGAATCTGGACACTGACTTTGCTACATAACAAAAGGGGCCCGCGGTCCCTTCCTGTAATGGGCCTTTGCTTTATCTGACTGATGCCTTTTTTTCAGATCATCTAACAGTGTGCCATCTGGGTCTGAGAAGTTGCTCTGCAAGCAAGTGATATGCTGGAGGAAGCTGAGAAGTGTGTGAATAGACTGTACATAGAAGCGTTGTCCCTGAAGAGTTGGTTAAAGTCAAATGGGCATCCCATAATACCCCTAACCCCATCCAAGTTTAATAACCCCTAAATAAAACAAAAAAAAAAAAAAACAAAACAAATCTGCTGCACTGTTTCTTGCCTCGAGAGTGCTATGGAAATTCGGTGTGCCTAGTTGTGCAGGGTGGGGAATCTCTTTTCACCAGAGGCACCTGCAGGGGTAGCGCTACAAAGAGATGACAGTGCAGATGAACATTACAAACCAAAGGTGCTGCAAGTCAGTTTACTCAGTGTCCCCAATGAATAAATAAAATCACTGCCACGGGTCATCTTGAGGTTAGTGTGCAGCACCGCATTGTCCAAACATTCACAAAAATTATTTAAAAACCTAAGGCCTTTAAAAGTAACATAAAGATTCGGGTTGTGCATAAAAATATTTTTAACCTGTTAGCATACGTCCCTTAATAATGAATAATTTTAAAACATTAATGTGTGCTTTGACAAAGTATGGAGCAGAGTGCAGAAAAATATTGCTCCTAGTCAAAGAAATACCACTCCAAGAACTGTCAGCAGACCTTTACCAGTAGGTTGACAGGAATGAGTGGGATTGCATTGAACAGGGACACTGATTATGTAGCACTTTAAATGTCAATCTCTTGAAAAATTCCACAATTCTACAAATAACAACCGACACGGAGTGCATAATTGGTGTCGTGTAGAGAAATAGAGGAAAAACTCATAGAGGTAAAATTCAAAGTTTTTTTGGAAAGTGTTTTTCATGTTTATTTTGGTACACAACTCCTCAATGCTTTAAAGCTGAGCTCCAGTCACATATAAAACAAACGTTACTCTGTTTATGTGTTTAATACAGCTGCTATAAGTGCTTAAATTTGCTTTTATAATGCCCTCCAGTAACACATTGCACAGCAGAACTGAGAAAGGTTGAGTCATATTGTCAGCCAGTTGTGTTCTATTATATTGCACAGTACTGTACAGTGGGGAAAATAATTATTTGATCCCCTGCAGATTTTGTAAGTTTGCCCACTTGCAAAGAAATGAAGGGTATATCATTTTTATCATAGGTGTATTTTAAATGATAGAGACAGAATATCAATCAAAATCCAGAAAAAAACCTCACAATATAAATGTTATAAGTTGAGTTGCAGTTCAGTGAGTAAAATAAGTATTTGATCCCCAAGCAAAACATGACTTAGTACTTGGTGGAGAAACCCTTGTTGGCAAGCACAG
>BLSH010539852.1:2606109-2621366 GCA_018402905.1 Glandirana rugosa
GTGTGACACATCAAACTTATTGGGAATTTCACAAATAACTCATGAAAGAATAAAGTTACGTTAAAACCAAGCACACCATTGTTTTTCTTGTGAAATTCCCAATAAGTTTGATGTGTCACATGACCCTCTTCCTATTGAAAAAACAAAAGTTGGATTCAAAATGGCCGACTTCAAAATGGCCGCCATGGTCACCACCCATCTTGAAAAGTTTCCCCCCTCACATATACTAATGTGCCACAAACAGGAAGTTAATATCACCAACCATTTCCATTTTATTAAGGTGTATCCATATAAATGACCCACCCTGTAGATTTCTCTGATACTCTGCTCTTGTGGGATACTTTGAAAGCATTTGTTTGGGAAGTGTTTATCTCTGAAATAAGAGCTATTAAGAATTTGATGAATTTCAAGTTTCTCAACTTGTGCAAAGAATTGAGCAGGAATATACTGTATATCAAACCCACCACCTCTGTAAAGGAGGCTTGGCTTTCTGCACAAGACATTTTGGTCTGAGTGGCCAATTTCTCTGCAGAAAAAAAAAATAAAAATTTACTTAACAAGCATTTTATGAGAAAGGGGAGCAGACTGGACACCATTTAGCTAGAATTGTTATGGCTCAACAAAACTCTTATGCAATTGGTGTGCTCATAACCTCAGAGGGGAACTTGGTTAACCCATCAGTGTGATGGAGGAACTGACGTGATTCTACTTGGATATATACACTTCTAAAACATGCCCTTCATTAACCTCCTTAATCCAAAACTTACAAGTTGTAAGAACTGGCATGTTTTCAGCTGAGCAAGATCCTAATAGCACGCAGCTTCTCTGGAAGACCTAACTTCTGTGGGGAGCACCTCCCCAATAGCCACCATAGTACTCTAGTTCTAGTGTGGTATGGAGGTCTTTTAGAGCCTTAGACCCCTCCAGCTGTTCACCCAGTTGCCACTGCGGAAACACTTCTGCTTTCCTTATGGCTGCCTGCAGTAGCTGTATTCAGACCAGGGACTGTGTTTTAAAAGAATGTTCTTCCAAGAATAGTGCCTCTGACTAGCGTTTAAACTAGACATTAAAGTAGAACTATAGGCAAAGCTTTTTTTTTCTCATTTTGGATAGAGTAAGGGAGGGTTATAACCCCTGTCAGATTTTTTTTCACCATCTGTGTCCCATTGCGGAGATTCTCCTTCACTTGCCACCCCATAGCCAAACAGGAAGTGAGAGGAAATCACTGCAAATTAAGGGAAGCCCTTGGGGACCCCCAAGTCCCCATTGGAAGATTTCCCCCCTATTACTTTTCTGGGGACAACCCAAAATTTGGGATTTTCTTTTACTTTCACTTTCAATGATAATGGGAAACAGGACAAATAGAGAAGGTAAACCTCCCTAACAGGGGCTCAAACTGCATTAAAAACGGACAAGTGTTCTAATCCCTCTCGACTCTATCAAAAACTAAAAAAAAAGTTTTGCTTTTAGTTATACTTTAATCCATAGGCGTACGCAGGGGAAGTGCCAGGTGTGCCTGGGCACACCCTAATCACTAGGTGTGGTACCGATTCCCCCTATTGCCTGGACTCCCCCCCCCATGTTGGCCCCCCTGTCCCTCAGTGCTGCTGGCTTCCCACCTCTCCTCTCTCTAGGCTGCTGCAGTTGATGGACAGCAGGGAAAGGGGCTAGTAATTGTGTAATTTACCTGCCCCTTCCTTTTCTAAATGAACACACTTACTCGCTGTGTTCATTCATAATTGAAGCATATTAACCTGTGTTTACTATGCTTCAGTTTGTGAATGACCAGAAAGACGCTCAGCACAGAGCACTTCCCATTCATTCACTGCCCCGTGCAGCTGAGGCTGCAGAGAAAGTCATGTGTGTTTAAGCTTTGCAGTACACACCCTAATGCAATGGGCTGTGCACAACTAAGCTTTAACCACTTCTCACCCGGCCGTCATTTTGCTATAGGCCAGGCGGGAAGTGGTTTCGTTATCCTGACTGGACGCCATATGACATCTTTCAGGATAACCCGCAATTTTGCGCCTGTGTCCAGTGCAGCGATCGGTGGTGTTTCACTCTGCAACTCCGATGGTGATAAAGAGTATCAGAAGGAGATTCTTTACCACGTGATCAGCCGTGTCCAATCACAGCTGATCACTCTGTAAACAGCAAAAGCTGCGTATCGCTGCCAGACACAAGTAGATGTGAGCCCATTGGCTGCTCTCCTCACAGGGGGGTCTGCACTGATTGATTATCAGTGCAGCCCCCCCGAGGATGCCCACCCAGGAGCACCAGGGGTGCCACCCAGGCCCACCAGGGATGTGCCCACCCAGGGCCACCAGGGATGCCCACCAGGACCACCACGGTTGCCACTCAGGACCACCAGGTATTCCCAATAGGGATGGCACTCAGTGCCCATCAGTGATCCCTGCCAGTGCCTCCTGATCAGTACTGCCTAAAAGTGCCATCTATCAGTGCCCACCAGTGCCACCTATCAATGCCACCCATCAGTGCCATCTATCAATGACACCCATCGCTGCCCATCAGTGCCGCCTATGAGTACCCATCAGTGCTGCCCTTTGAGTGCCCATCAGTGCTGCCTATCAGTGCCCATCAGTGCTGCATATGATTGCTATCTATCAATGCATATAAGTGCCTTATCATCAGTGCCCATCAGTGGCAATCAGTGCTGCCTCATCAGTGCCCGTCAGTGCAGCCTCATCGGTGCACATCAGTGAAGGAGAAAAATTACTTATTTACAAAGTTTTGTAACAGAAACAAAGAAACTTTTTTTTTCAAAATGTTTGTCTTTTTTTTGTAGCGCAAAAAATAAAAACCCCAGTGGTGATCAAATACCACCAAAAGAAAGCTCTATTTGTGGGAAAAAAATTATAAAAATTTTGTTTGGGTACATCGTAGCATGACCACGCAATTGTCATTCAAAATGCAACCGCTCTGAAAGCTGAAAATTGGTCTGGGCCCAGTATTGAAGTGATTAAGAAGTCCCATATTACCCTTTACCATCCACAAGGCAATGGGCCATGTGAGAGGTTCAATTGCAACCTGTGGGGATCATCTCCCCAATTGCTATAAAAGTATTCTTGTTGCACTAGGGTATAGGGAGATATAGTGAGTTATATAATTTCCCAGTTACACTATTAATGCCTAATGATAGGAATAGAATTAAACTATTGGATAGGAACACCTGTATCTAGTTTGCTTACATCATATATTCTTGTTGGAGGGCAGGGAGGGTCAGGACAAAGGAGGGGCAGCTGCCCTGGGTGCACAGTGTTTTCATGTGGGCAAAGGTGCACCATGTGGTTTCCCTGCCTTTCTCTATACAGAGTTTGTTATGTATACCACAAAGTCTGCTGCTACTGCTGTGTTAATGTCTTTGAGCTTACATTAGGCTTCAACCTCTGGCTTGCTGCATGTGTGCTCCTCCTGTGTGTGCTGCCTGTTCTCCGTACTCATCTCTGTGTCTCAGCAATGGCACCAGGGAACAGGTGATGTGACAGGGAAGTACGGGTGGGGGGACACTGTGTTCAGGTGGGGAAATCTGTGTGTACAGTTGTTGAGGCCCTGTGTTCTGTAATGGTGGCCCTGCTTAGCTTGCCCAGGCATCGTGCAGACCAGTTGCCCCAGGTGAAATATGGAGCAATGTTCTGCAATGTGGAGGGAGCATTTGAAGGCAATACTATAGAGTCTGACTCACTAAATATAGGGTAGAGGGGTGGCAAAAAAGAGCAGTGCTGAACTCTCAAGGGCAAGTACTCAGACTTGGGAAAAAATCTGACCAGGGTAACAAGGGAAGAGATGATAGTCATGTAGTGCCCCCTGGAAAGTGGGAGCTAGTGTTATTAGATTTTTGGTAGGTAAGGAAAATTTAAGCCTTGTACACACGCGCCGATTTTCGTACAACCGCACGTCTTACTTTTGTCCAAATCAGCTGTTGGCGATTTTGTCTAGTGTACTGACGGTAGTTATGTAATCGTCCAACAAAGCCGAACGTAGTGACGTGTTATGAGCGTATAACGAGGAAGTTCAGGTGAATGTGATTTGTGAATTAGGAACACAGGTTTACACGACCGAACACTTCCTGGATTCCGAGCATGCTTGTTTGCACTTCCAACTTTTTGTTGGCCAACTTCTGTACACACGAACCAACAATCGGCCAATGCCTTGTTGGCCAACAAAAGTTTTCTAGTCTTGTCAGCCAACTTCTGTTGGACGACAATTGGAAATCGGCTGTCGAATCGTGTGTACTAACGGTCGGATTATCGGCCAAAAGACTGTTGGACAACCGTTGTTGGCTCATAATCGAACCATGTGTACGGGCCTTTAGTCAGACCTGACTGATGTGCAGACCTGATTGTTTTTGTTTCTGGGCTGAGAGTGGCTCAGGGAGGATTGAGTGATTCATAGAAGAGGTCACCAGGACTTCCCACTTCTAGAAACTGGTGGAAGGTTTCTGGACAGAGAGCTGACAGGGAGGTGTAGCCATCTGGAGTATTCTAAGGAGCCCTGACCAATCCCCAATCCAGATTGGCAGGGGCAGGCCTCCTTAAATACACAGGGTCAGCCCAATCTGGGAGGAGTTCAGGTGGAAGAGCTGGAGCTGAGATGTAGCTGAGGTTGCTGAGGTCTCTCCCGGGAGGGAGCCCCCACTCTGGGGGGTGACCTTGAGGCTTGGGCTCGGGTGCAACCAGGAGAAGAGGAGAGAGATCCTGGAGCAGCACAAGGGAGCAGGAGAGCAACAGACAGTGCTACTGGATAGGCTCAGTCAGGAGTTCACTGGGTAAGTGACAAACCCTGGGAAGCTGTGGAGGCATGCCGGAGTGGATTGGGGTGAGAGACAATCTGGGAAGGATGCAAAAGCCAGTAAGGGACTGTGGTATCATGGTGGCAGTGGAGAAGGTCAATGCAGCTGGAGCAGTTGACAGGGCCTGGAGTAAGAGGATGGGATGGGAATAGTAGTCCATCAGGCCGACTAGCACATCAGTGTACTTTCACACTAGGGGATCAACTGTCCCTACCTGTAACGGGTGGTTCTGAGGTCCTGCGCACAGCAATGCAGGCCTCACCATGTGCTAGTCAGGCTGGAGGAATGGAGAAGGTCTAGTAAACTTCTTTCTGGGCCTAGAACAAGTAATGTGCAGGAGAGAGAAACCGGAGTTTAGAGAAGCAAACAGTGTTGCCAACCGCCAGTAAATTTACTGCCAGTTTGTAAAAATCAGTGATTTTCACAACTGTCTATAAATATCAGGGTCTGATAATTTGTCATGCTGTGCTGACTTTTTAAGTGTAAACTGGGCAAACTACTTGATATGGGTATTGTCAGTGTTTCCATGTTGTGTTTAAATATCAATTGTCTTAGTTTTTAATAGGAGTTCAGTTATTTTTGAGGTTGTCAGTAAAAAATGTGCACCGCCAGTAAATTTCCCATGTTTTGCCAGTAAAAAACACTGCTGGAGGTTGGCAACACTGGAAGCAAGTAATGTGCTGGAGGAAGAATTGTAACTGGAGCAAGTGAAGTGCTGGAGGACAACAGGAGATGTAAATATGGAGCATGTAAAACCTAGACCCGTGGTCTCCTAACTCCGACCTTTATCCAGCCCTGGGGCACTAATCCCACAAATCACATCTAAGAGATGGACTTGTGTCTTTTTTCAACCTAAAGTTGTTTAGTGGTTTTACACGCTATGTTCAAGACTTATGTTTGTGAGTATATATCTTTTTATGAATAAACTATTGGAGGTTTTTACAGTCTACACTTAGATCAGTATCTGTTTTATTCCATACATATCTATCTGCATCATATGAGGGGATTGCTACTGCTATGTTCCTTGGCCATTGAATAAGTTGGGGACACTTCAACATCCGCATATGCCTCTATTGTTATCCCTGAGAGGACAAGTGCATCTGACCCTCTAGTGAAACTGGTGTCAGATGGGGAGGTGAGAGACCACGCTAGCCGGTGAAGGGATTGCACCTATAGGTGTATCTATGCACTTTGGTGGTTCTGTCTGCATGCTGATTTCTCCTCCAACTTTTTAACTGGATTTATATATGGACTGTGTGTGGACCTTTGTTGCTTATTGTGTACTGTCTCTTGTGCTGCATATCTTTGGATCACATAAATATTTGGGGTTTGGTGATACCTATATGTTCAGCTGCAATATTTATGTCAATTAGGGAAAGGCTGCGCTAATTCTTAAACTTTATATTTATTATATGAAATTTATTATGAGTATCAGAAATATCAACCAATTATACATAGAAGGACAATACCAAAGACCCTCCACTACAATAATGACAACGTTGTCAAAAACAAAACATTATTAACCACTTACCGTCCGCCCACCGTCAAATGACGGCCGATTGGTGCGGCTCTCGTTCTGGGACAACGTCATATGATGTCACCCCTTCAAGCCGGGATTGCGCGCGATTGGGCACACGCATCCCGGCTCTGTCAGTGGCGGCGTGTCCCCAGGACACAGCTCGTCACCGACTGGGGTGAACAGCCATTGGGCATGGCTGTTTACCACGTGATTGGCTGTGACGAAGTCACGGCTGATCACAAAGTGGTATTCCCCCATTTACACGGCACATGCGTGCGATCGGGAGTGCACTGTGCGTGTATGTCGGTGGCGGTGTGTTCCCAGGGAACACTGCCTGCCACCCACAGTAAAGAACAGCCATTGGCCAGCGGCTGTTAGCATGTGATCGGCTGTGATCCATTCACAGCCGATCACAAATGTAAACACAGAGCGGTAGCTAGCTGTTACCCGCTCTTCTCTCCTCACACACCGTTTCCAGTGTGAGCAGAGGAGAGCCTGGATCAGTGAGTTACCGATCTGTGCCTGTACTGTACTCCACAAACACCTGCCACATCACCCCTGCCCCCCATTGCACCTGTCACCCAATCAGCCCCAATAAAGTGCACCTGTCATCAGTGACCTTTAGTGCACCTGTAACCCGTCAGTGACCGTGACCTGTCACCTATCAGTGACCACCACCTGTCACCCGTCACCCATCAGTGACTGTCACCCATCAGTGATCAACGCTTGTCATCCGTCACTCATCAGTGACCACCGCCTGTCACCCATCATTGACCAGAGAAAAATACAAAACAGAGAGGGGCGCACCGACCTTATGCAATACCATAAAACCATTTATTAAAGTTTAAAATCCAGCATAAAATATACTCACAAGCGGAGCAATGTCAAAGGCACGTAAATCGTAAACAGTGACTTCAGTCTATCTCCACCACAGCTAGGGAGGATCCAGATGGCATCATACGCAAGGCTAACAGGTTTCCAGGGCAAACCCTTTTCTTCAAGGCTCTGAAGAAGAGGGTTTGCCCTGGAAACGCGCTAGCCTTGCGTATGATGCCATCTGGATCCTCCCTAGCTGTGGTGGAGATAGACTGAAGTCACTGTTTACGATTTACGTGCCTTTGACATTGCTCCGCTTGTGAGTATATTTTATGCTGGATTTTAAACTTTAATAAATGGTTTTATGGTATTGCACAAGGTCGGTGCGCCCCTCTCTGTTTTGTATTTTTCTCTAGTTTATTCGGATTCCCATGGTCCTGAGGAGGGCAGCAAGATCGTCTAGTGCATAAAAGAGTGAAAGTTGTTAAAGGATTGCATCCCTGGTCAGGCCATCACTATTGGTTGATACATCCAAGCGCAGGAGTTGTGTGGTGTTTTTACCCATCATTGACCACCACCTGTCACCCATCACCCAGTGACCACCGTCTGTCACCCGTCACCCAGTGACCACTGCCTGTCACCCATAAGTGACCATCACCTGTCAACCGTCACTCGTCAGTGACCACCACCAGACACCCATCACACATCAGTGACCACCACCTGTCATCCGTCACCCATCAGTGACCACCACCTGTCACCCATCACCCAGTGACCACCGCCTGTCACCCATCACCCAGTGACCACCGCCTGTTACCCGTCACCCAGTGACCACCGCCTGTCACCCATCAGTGACCACCACCTGTCACCCCTCACTCATCAGTGACCACTGCCAGACACCCATCACACATCAGTAACCACCACCTGTCATCCGTCACCCATCAGTGACCTTCACCTGTCAGCCATCAGTGACCACCACCAGTCACCCATCAGTGACCACCACCAGTTACCCGTCACCCATCAGTGATCACCGCCTGTCACCCATCAGTGACCACCACCTGTCACCCGTCACTTATCAGTGACCACCGCCAGACACCCATCACACATCAGTGACCACCGCCTGTCACCCATTAGTGACCACCACCTGTCATCCATCAGTGACCACCACCTATCACCCATTAGTGACCACTGCCAGACGCCTGTCACCCATCAATGACCACCACCAAGCACCCGTCACCCATCAGTGACCACCACCTGTCACCCGTCACCCATCAGTGACCACCAACAGTCACCCATCAGTGACCACCACCTGTCACCCATCAGTGATCACCGCTAGACACCCGTCACCCATCAGTGACCACTGCCTGTCACCCATCAGTGACCAGCGCCTGTCACCCATCAGTGAAAGTCACCTGCCATCCATCGCACAGCCCATCAGTGATCGTCACCTGCCACCCATCTGCCACCCATTGCACAGTCCATCAGCTATTGTCACCTGCCACCCATCACACAGCCATGTCCAAACAAATTTATACCAGTGAGGAGGCATTCCAGATTCTGCCCATGACCGATGAGAGCAACGGGGAGCTCTTATCAGAATCTGATACCCATTCTGACTCCGAAACAGATTCTGCATTTGAAATAATTGGCAGCAGCGGATCAGAAGATGAATCGGAGGAAGAATGGGTTCCTCCTCTTAAAAGGGCATGGCACTCTGGAAACCAGGCAGCCACCAGCAACCAGGATCACATTGCCAGGCCAAGTACCAGCACTGCCGCTAGCAACTGTGATCACATTCTGAGGCCCAGTACCAGCGCTGCCGCCAGCGATAGGCCCCGGGAACAAATGCCCAGTACCAGCGCTGCCACATCACGTCACCCAAGAGCCAGGACTGCTACACACCTCCCAGAAGGTCTTGCCAACCCAACTTGGCTGCCTTCCAGCTCGGGAGCAGCAAAAATTCCCCCTTTCCCCGTACAGCCAGGTGCGCAGGTCAATGTCCAAAATTTCAAAGGAATTGATTTTTTTTCTCTATTTTTGCCCGACACTTTTCTTCAGCTGATCGTGGACCAGACCAATTCATATGCCCAGCAATTTATTTCAAACAACCCCCAATCCTCATATGCCCGTCCATTTGAATGGAGAGATGTCACATTGCAAGAGTTCACATTTTTTATGGGCCTCGCCATAAACATGGGGATTACAAAAAAAATGAACTTAATGCCTACTGGTCCACCCACCCCATCCACCACATGGCCATGTATTCTTCCGTAATGTCCAGGTCCCGATACCAATTGATAATGAGATTCCTTCATTTCAGCACACACTCAGTGCCCTCCCCGTAATCATCCGAATTACGATAAATTAAATAAAATTCGCCCACTCATAAATTTCTTTTCCCAGCGATTTTCAGAACTCTATGTCCCCGAGCAACATATTTGTGTTGATGAGTCCCTGGTATCTTTTTCAATAAAGCAGTATATTCCTAGCAAAAGGGCCAAATATGGAGTGAAATTATATAGAGAGCCACGGGATATCTGTATGCATTCCGCATATATGAAGGAAGAGATTCCCAGCTCCAGCCCCCTGAGTGCCCGACCTACATTGGCACATCTGGAAAAATTGTATGCGACCTGGCCTGCCCACTGCTCAACAAAGGATACTATGTATATCTGGAAAATTTTTACACCAGTTTGCCCCTTTTCAAGCATCTTTACATTGTTAAAACCCTGGCCTGTGGAACCATAAGAAAGAATAGGAAGGGCTTCCCACAATCTATTGTGAACAAGAAATTGTGAAAGGGGGAAAGAGCAAAGTTGCGATGCAACAAAGTGATGGCCTTGAGGTGGAAGGATAACCGAAATGTTCACATGATGTCCACCATCCATGACGACACCACTGTCGAGGTTCAGAGAAGAAGAGGTCCCATTCAAAAGCCAACCTGTGTCCAAGATTATAATCTCTACGTGGGGGGAGGGGTTGGATTTCAACGACCAAATGATTCAACCGTATTTGGCAATAAGGAGGTCCCGGTTCTGGTACAAGAAGATAGCACTTTATCTAATTCATTTGGCCATGTATAATGCCTACATAATCTTCAGTAAATCCACAGAAAACCCCATAGAAGAAACTGTCACGTCCCTCATTTATCCAGAAAGCCCCCCCCCCCCCAGAAAAACTTCGCTCTGATGTGGTTAGCCAACTTCATGAGCGCCACTCCCCATCTGAAACAGGTTGAAGACGCCAAAAAAGATGCAGAGTATGCAGCAAGAGAGGATTCTGCAAAGATACCAGCTTCCATTGTCCCCAGTGTCCCTCTGAACCTGGCCTTTGCATTGGTGAATGCTTCAGAGTGTACCACACATCCATAAAATATTAGCCCATATATTACCCAATTTTCATCATCTGTGCTGACCATTTTCATTCTTCCCCAAATAACCATGCCACTTCCTTCCACGTGAACTGACCCTGGCCTGTTTTCCAACTATGCTTCTGCCTAACGTTTGGACTGCTTGCACGTGAACTGACCCTGGCTTGTTTTATCAACTACGCTTCTGCCCACTGTTTGGACTGCTTGCACATGCACTGACCCTGGCCTGTTTTATCAACTACGCTTCTGCCTACCGTTTGGACTGCTTGCACATGAACTGACCCTGGCCTGTTATCGATTATGCTTTTGCCTACCACTTGGACTGATCCATTACCCTGCTACAGTAGTACACAGGGGTTTCACATATGTGAGGGGCACCAGAATTTGTTTTTCCGGATGAATGGAGAAAACACATTTTTTGTTTACTCCGGGTTTTGTAATTTCTGGATTAGGGACTGGTTGCCCAGAGGCTTCAAAGCGAAGGGTGGGAGAAGCCTCTACCCCTGTGCCCCTGTGCACAGGTCTTACCCGAATGAGGCCCTCAGCCTACTGCTGACTTACTGCCATCATGCCTCTGCTTGCTGCATGACCTGACCACACCTCTGCCTGCTACCTGGACTATGGAAGTAATTAGCTGTAGCAAGAGACAGCATGTTTATGTAGGGCTGGAGAGCTGTACAGTGAGTGACTGCAGATAACAATGTACCAGGACCAATATTATGGCTGTGCTGGCAGTCTCTGTCTGGACAATTCCTATGGACAAATGCTTTGGCTGTGCTGAAAATGTCCTTGTACTAACTATAGACAATATTCCTGCCTGCTGCCTGGATAACTACTATTGCCGTCGCTAAGCACATCCCTGCCTGCTGCCTGGACCAATGCTCTCCTCGGTGGACACTACTAAAACCATAGGTAATACTTCTTTTTTACCCTTTCCTCAATATAACTTATTTTGGAGTGTAATTCTTGGTATGTACATGCTATTTGATGATGTGTGGTTCTCAGGAAATCATATGTGTAATTTATGCTCCTAGAACACTTGATGGTACGATGTTGGGCCTCTGTATGTGCCCAGGTTGTGTAAAAGTCTTACACATGTGGTATCGCCATACTCTGGAGGAGTAGCAAAATGTATTTTGGGGTGTCATTTTTGCTATGTACATGCTACATGTGGGAAATATCTTATAAATGGACGACTTTGTGTAAAAAAAATGCGTTTTCATTTTTTTCCACATTTTCCAAAACTTCTGGAATATAACGACATGTTCAAAAGACTCATTATGCCCCATATATTATACATCGGGGTGTTTGCTTTCCAATATGGGGTAATTTTATGGGCAATTCCATTGTCCTGGTGCTTCAGGACCTTCAAAAGTGTAATAGGTGGTTGAGAAATGATATGTGCAATTTATGCTCGTAGAACATCTGAAGGTGCTAGTTCAATGTTGGGCTTCTGTATGTGGCCAGGCTGTGTAAAAGTCTCACACATGTGGTATCGCCATACTCAGGAGGAGTTGCAGAATGTATTTCGGGGTGTCATTTTTGTTGGAAATATCTTGTAAATGGACGGCTTTCTGTAAAAAAAATGCATTTTCATTTTTTTCCACATTTTCCAAAACTTCTGGAATATAACGACATGTTCAAAAGACTCATTATGCCTCATATATTATACGTTGGGGTGTTTTCTTTCCAAAATGGGGTAATTTTATGGGTAATTCCATTGTCCTGGTGCTCCAGGACCTTCAAATTGTAATAGCTGGTTGAGAAATGAGATGTGCAATTTATGCTCGTAGAACGTCTGAAGGTGCTAGTTCAATGTTGGGCCTCTGTATGTGGCCAGGCTGTGTAAAAGTCTCACACATGTGGTATCGCCATACTCTAGAGGAGTAGCAGAATGTATTTTGGGATGTCATTTTGGCTATGTACATGCTATGTGTTGGAAATATCTTGTAAATGGATGACTTTGTGTAAAAAAATGCGTTTTCATTTTTTTTTCCACATTTTCCAAAACTTCTGGAAAAAAATGACATGTTCAAAAGACTCATTATGCCTCCTATATTTTACGTTGGGATGTTTGCTTTCCAAAATGGGGTAATTTTGTGAGCAATTCCATTGTCCTGGTGCTCCAGGGCCAAAAGTGTGATAGGTCATCATGACATTAGATGTGTAATTTATGTCCCTAGAATACCTGATGGTGCTTCCTGCATGTTGGGCCTCTGTATGTGGCCAGGCTGTAAAAAAGTCTCAGACATGTGATATCTCCATACTCAGGAGGAGCAGAATGTGTTTTGGGGTGTAGTTGCAAATATACATATTCCATGTGAGAGAAATAATGTATTAATATGACAATTTTGTAAAAAATAAATAAATAAATAAATAAATAATCTTAATTTTGCAAAGAATTGTGGGAAAAAATTACAACTTCAAAGAACTCACCATACAACTTACTAAATACCTTGGAATGTCTACTTTCCAAAAAGGGGTTATTTGGGGGGTATTTGTACTTTCTTGACTTGTTAGTGTCTCAAGAAATTAGATAGGCCTTCAGTACAACAGGTGTGATCAAGTGTGATAAATTTTCAATGATTGGCACCATAGTTTGTAGACTCTATAACTTTCACAAGGACCAAATAATATATACAAAAATATGGGTTATTTTTTACCAAAGATATGTAGCAGTATAAATTTTGGCCAACATTTTTGAAGAAAAATTACTAATTTGCTAAATTTTTTTAAAGAAACAAAGAAAAAAAGCATTTTTTCACAACATTTTCAGTAATTTTTTATTTATAGCACAAAAAATAAAAAATCCACTAGTGATTAAATACCACTAAAAGAAAGCTCTATTTGTGTGGAAAAAAGGACGCAAATTTCATATGGGTACAGTGTTGCATGACTGAGTAATTGTCATTCAAAGTGTGATAGCACTGAAAGCTGAAAACTGGCCTGGACAGGAAGGGGGTTTTCGTGCCCAGTACTGATGTGGTTAAAATAGCACGTCCGGATATCAGTCATGCCAAATCCATTCATGCACACGATCATGGAAGATATACCAACATAGGCAGTGATTAAGGTGCATAGAGTCCATATATGGGGATGAAGGGCAGGTATGCTGGCATGTGTGCTGGAAATTGTATACCGGCAAAATAGTAACCATGCAGGATTTCCTAAGTATGGATGTTGAAGAGCAGCCAGACAAACAAATGCAGGAACTGTACACAGATCATCAAAATAGGGAAGCAATCAAAGGTATGCTACCGGTCTGTAAATAAGGGAAGTTTAACCATTTAAAGACTAAAACTTTTCTGACATTTGTTGCTTACAAGTAAAAATTTATATTTTCTGCTAGAAAATTACTTAGAACCCCCAAACAATATATATATATATATATATATATATATATATATATATATATATTTTAGCAGAGACCCTAGAGAATATAATTGGCAATTGTTACAATATTTTATGTCACACGGTATTTGCGTAACGGTCTTTCAAACGTAATTTTTTTGGAAAAAATACACTTTAAAGAATCAAAAAAAACTAAACAGTAAAGCCCTTTTTTTGTATAATGTGAAAGATGATGTTAGGCCACAAGAATCGTGATCTTTATTCTAAGCAACAAAATTGTGGTTCTCGTTTTAGCCAGAATCGTGCAGCTCTACTGTGTGCTGTGAGGTGGAGGAGGAGAGATGAGGCAGCTGGATATGCTTTAGAAGAGTATTTCTATGTCCTCTGATAAAGTCCTGTGTACCATCAACAATTACCACTCTTTATGTGAAACTGGGCTCCAGTGTTACATGGTGACCGGAAACCCACCAGAGCAATGAATAGTCACTGTGATGGACACACGTAGGCAGGAAGTGGCTGCAAAGAGGCAGCAGAAGATCAGCAGCACTGGAATACTTCTTTCACCTTTTTTTGTATTTTATTTAAAGTGTCACTAAGGCTTCATTTAGATGTGCAGTTGGGTGGTAAAAATGTGCAGTAGAGACATGTGTTTGCAACCCACCAACAGCCACCCTTAAACTCCATTAGGCAGCAGATAAGGGCGTTTTACATGCCGCAGTTAATAAGGCATAATAAGCAGTTTCCCCCTAGAACAGGTTTTTAGTGTCACTCTTTCTGGCCAGCCTATAACCCTGATGTTACGTTAGAGTTATTGCCTGGCTGCTCTGCTGTAAGTTAGGGTTAGAGGCGCAAATTACTTGCCTTACCTCGGGTGCACACTATGCTAAAAAAAACTGGATCCTAACTTTTTTAGCTGGCTCCTAGATTCAAAGCAAATTTGTCAAGCCCTGATTTAGTTAATATTGCCCAGCAGAAGTGGTGCTGCCTGCGAGGTAAGGGCTTTTCTGAAAAGTACCACCCTATGCTGGACAAAAAAGATTAAAAGGGAAACTGTAGCTAGGTAAAAGGCCCCCCTGGTATACCCTCAGCATGGGAAGAGAAGGAGCATATTGCTGAGAATGTAGGAGCCAGTTTGCTACTTTATCACCCCTTGTGGGATCCCAGTCCAGGTTCCAAAGATATGGTCTTAGGATGCTGAATAGACTAATGGACTAAAAGAAATGGCAAAAGGTAGTTCCAGGGGCACATTAAAAGGGCACCTAGAGGACTTTGTACAGGAATATGTATGGAAGATGTCTTTAAAGCGGAGTTCCACGCAAAAGTGGAATTCCACTGGTTGGATTCCTCCCCCCTCTGATGTCACATTTGGAACCTTTCGGGGGGGGGGGGGGGGG
>BLSH010539852.1:2641185-2651930 GCA_018402905.1 Glandirana rugosa
GGTTAATAAAATTCATTTATGGCAGAACTAACGAGATCTTGAGGAATGCTAAGTAGCCTAAATCTGACAAGAAGATCCTCCTACACTGTGCTGAAGCATCATCTTGTGACATTTGCACTTTTCAACATTCTCTTAGATCCTGCCAGAAGGATGGTGTCCTCACCCTTAGGTGGAAAACAGGAATATGGTAAGTGCAATTACTACATTTTTTCCACACTTTTTAAAATTTTCATATTTTTTTTTACTTTTGGATTGGGGATGACCTCCTGAAAGAAGCAATCCTTGCTTTTAAATGTAAAGCCCACTTTAATTTTAAGACGGTATTTACTTAAAATAATTGGAAAATGTGTGTGTGGTAATGCTGAAAAGCAGCTACTCTGCATAGCATACATATACTATGCATATACAGCAGTTGCTCAAAACAGCATAAGATGGCACTGTACAATTACAGTAAGGCCTAGTTCTCATATTTATATACTGCATTCAAGTGCAAAAATAGTTTTAGGCGAATGGAGAGTCTTTTAAAATTTAGGTAGTGATTACAAGAAAAACAATTACAGAGAAATGCTGTGCTAGTCATTCTTTGTGTATCAAGTCCAAAATAGGTAATGCACAAAATAAAACTAATAACGCATAATTTTTCTCTCTTTGCATTTCTGGTATTTGGATTTGGATATTGCGTTTGAATTTTACTGAAATACACTGCAAGACAAAATTTTATACCCAACTGCCTAAGGCTGGATTCTCAACTGTGCATTTTTAGTTCTTTTTGCATTTTGCAGATTTGCACTGCCATCTATTTAACATGGTTTCCCATGGAACACGTTCTGCAGTGCAAATTTGCAAAATGCAAAAAGCACTAAAAATGCACAGGTGTGAATCCAGCCTAATAGCTAATTAACACAACCAAAAGATCCCTTTCACACTGAGGCAGTTTTAAGGCACTTTAGCGCTAAAAATAACGCCTGAAAAGTGCCTCCCATTCATTTGAATGGGTGCTTTCACACTGGGGCGGGGCGCTTGCTGGGCAGTAGAAAAAGTCCTGCAAGCAGCATCTTTTGGGCATGTTTGGAGCACTGTAAAAAGCGCTCCAAAAATGCTCCTGCCCATTGAAATGAAAGGGCAGCGCTTCCGAAGCGCCCCGCTAGCACCCAAAAAGCATTGCAAAAGCGCCGCTAAACTGCTGCTAAGGCACCGCAAAAACGACCGGCGATTTAGCAGCTGTTTTAGCAGCACTTCAGTGTGAAAGGGGTCAAAGTGGCAAGTCAAATATAAGTATGTGTATTGGGGGGTAGGTGGTACTTCTTGTACTGTTTGTCAAGAAGTGTGGGTAATATTCAGAGATGGAGGTTTTTCAAATCTCATATAGGTCAAGGTCACCCTAAACCTTCGCACTTCCAGTTTTTCACCTGTCGCTATTCTGATCCTCTGCAATTAATATCTTATTGTGCTTTAAGGCTCAGAAATATATGGATATATACAGTGTTAACTTGTTGATTTTAACATCTGCTTTAGTAAGCATTTACAAACATTTGGCAACTTTAAAGCTACATTTTTGAAGTATTTAAAGCAACATTGAGCATCACTCTGGGATTGTTCAATATGGATATTCATTGGATTGCTGGTTGCTTTGAGCAAACTTTTGGTGGGCTTCAGTATGCTTTAGTAAGCTTCCATACCGATTTAAGCTTGCTAAAGCCATTTAAACGTTGTTTAAAGATTCACTCAGTATTCAAATTAGGATAAAGAGTTGGTTGGCCATATGGCAAATGAGGTTCAATATTTAAAAATGTAAAGCAATGCACTTGGAGGCTAAAAATATGTTTTTAGTTACTTGCTAAGGGATAACCTCTGGGGGAATCGAGAATGGAAAAGGATCTGCATATCCTAGTAGATCACAGGCTCAGAAATATTATCCACTGCCAATCACAATATACAAATATGCGCTGTATATAAATGGTGATACTTTTTTTTCTCCTTTTTTTTATAATTCTTTATTTAGACAATTTTGATACAGGCAGTCATGGGAGAAACACTATTTAGGCAATGGCCAAACAGATTCAACTCAAATGCTGCATTCACATTGCTGCAGAAGAAAATGCCCAGTATCAAAAGACATGTTACAGTAGCAAAAGGGGGTGTGGTGAGAGAGCTTGTGAGAGCCGTTTGGTGGGCCAAGACTCAAAGTCTCCTGAGTGACTTTGTCTTCACCAGGGCTCCTAAAGGTGAAGATGGGTTTTTCCACAGACAGCTCCGAGGTTTCAGTCCTCTGACTAGGCAGCTACTGTGAACTGACTGCTGATATGCAGGTAGGTGTCCCTTAAAGCACTGAGATGCTGGGATCACTAATGGGTAGGTAGTACAACCCAAGCTGGCAGTAGTGCAAGGAAACACACACAGAGGCACTGGGAATGGGTAGGAGTGCACAAAGTCACAGGGATTACTGAAAGCAGACTAGAGTACATGGGGATATAAAAGTGGACAGCAACCTGTTTCTGAGAAACACAGAAACAGGCTGTTGACAGTCGGGCTGGAAGCTGTCAGAGGTAGACAAGCAAGACTGAGGTTTAGGTTGATTGGGTGCTCATAGGATATAACAAGTGCTGGGATTCAGGTTGCCAGCAGGAACATACAGAGAGTAGCTGGAGATGGGCTGAACAACACTGTGAACCCAGGAGATACAGAGAAGACGCTAAAAGATGACTTTGGGAACACTGGAGGTATGAAGATCACACTGAGAGGCACTAGTAAAGTCACTGGGAAAATGAAGGGTCCAACTACAGATAAACTTTGAATCTTGGTTCAAAGTAACTCAGAAACATGGGGCTAAAGGAAAACTGGGCATCGTATGGAGACACTGCGGGGGGCTGGTGCTAGAAACACTAGATACTGCTTAGGCAACGCCTGAGCAAAAACAGGCTCAACTTAAATAGAAAGTGAGATGACCTGGCTGGACTGGGTCTGGGCATGTGAATTACCACTGTAGAACACATCTTGTGGGATAACAGTTAATGCGTCTGCGTGTTCCTGTCTGCGCTATGGAATAAACATAATATTCATTCAGATTGTTTGGTCGGTGTGCCAGCTCTTCTATTTTCTTCATACCTTGTCTTTGGATGACGGATAACAGGTAGCACCAAAGCCTTGCATGTTAGAGCTATGTATCTATGTGTACCAGCACGCCTGTTGGTCCGTGGGAATATAAGTGACAGATTGGCAGCTTTGTTGTGGATATGTGGCAAATAAAGTTAAATAAATAAAAAAAAATCCCTACAGCTTTAGTTACATCCCACTGGAGAAATATTCACTGCAGAGATGCCTGTCCTCTTCCTTTTGATAAACTTCTAGATCTGCAGTGGTTAACAGCTTTGGGTCTTCAAACAGAGCAGCAGTACAAATGGTCTGACATGCCCCCTTCTTCATTCTCTTCCATTGAGAAGTTTTTTCATTGATTAAACTGCTTGTAACAATCAATGAAAGTGAGAGAGTCTAATAAGTCACAGATTCTTCCTCCCTTTCACAGATCATGTTAATCAGTATAATCAATGAAAAAACTTTTCTCAAGGGAGGAGAAGGGAATAGGGGGAGTAACCCCATCAGGCCATCTGTACTGCTGTCCTTCCCAAAGCTGTTAATCAATGCAGTCCCAGAAGTTTAGAGACAGGAAGAAGGACAGGCATCCATGCAGTGAAGATTTCTTCAGATGAGCTGCCTGCAAAATGTGGTTAATAACAGATAAGTGAAGTGACTAAAGTGGTAGGCATTGTTTTAGCTAAATTTTAGGTTTAAAGTATAAGTTCACCTTTTGTCACGTTAGATGTTACAACCATACTCAGGATGTAACATATTACAGAGGCCCTGGCCCCCACTCCCCCGATCCTTGGTTCTGACAGCTAGCAGGGAATCTTCTCCCCCCTCATGGCTGTCACAAACTGCCAAAAAACGCATCCTTTCACAGTGTTCTGTAAATGGGAAAACTACAAGGTCCCAAAGCCTTGTAGTACTCAATGAACTACCACAGCGCTGTGGTAGGTCATTAAGTCTTCCTGTCACAGTATGACTGCCTAGCCATATCGGAGGTACGACCAGACAGATACACAGACAGTCTGCAGGACCATGGCATTACACCTACAATCTGCTGACCATGGGGGCAATGCTTTACAGGTCCATTGCAAAAAAATAATAAATGCATAATTTTACCTGCAAAAAAATTAGCATTTATTGTATTTTTTGTAAAGATGCACTTATCCTTTAATTCAGCTAGTACATAATGTATTTACTAAAACTAGTTTAGATACAGTACTTTCATATACAGATGTTACCTTTTTGAATCAATGCAGCAGTGAAATAGCATAATTTCAAAGTAATAAATATTACTGATGTATCAAAGCAAAGGATGATCATGTATATTTAGAAGTTTGAAAATTAATGAAGGGGACCAAACAAAAATGGGACATTGGTTCCCTGGAGAAATAAATGGAGTCAGGGTCGGTCTCTGCTGATTTAAAGATTCTATCTGATTTAAAGTCATGCTTTTGAATTAAAGGATGAAAAATTAAATACACGATAGGCTATCTTTTATCAAATCTTTAATCCACCTACATTATTGAACATACTGTTTTCAAGAAGCAAAGTATCATTGTACGATCAGAAAAGAAATTAGAAAATGACATTGAGTAAAATAATTTTGTCCTGATTAACTTATTAAAAAATGTATATTAACTGATACTGTATTTAGTTTTCCACAATACTGCTGTATTTTATATTGTATTTTTCCTGTTTGCAGCTGAGTAATGAAAATTGTAAAAAGAAACACAATTATTCATTTATTTATGCTACTGTAGGATGTGCAGAATAGGCAGAACATTGATTAGCACCTCTGCCTGGCAACACTAGAGTGGTTGATTTGGTTCCCAAACATGACACTACCTGCATGGAGTCTGCATGTTCTCCCTGTCCCTGTGTGGATTTCCTTTGGGTACTTTGGTTTTCTCCCACACTCCAAAGCCATGCTGGTAGGTTAACTGGCCATAGTATGTGTGTGTATGTACAGTATGAATGCGAGTTAGGTTCCTTAGATTGTAAGTTCCTTGAGGGCAAAGACTGATGTGAATGTACAATATATGTAAAGTGTTGCATAAATTGTCAGTTGTATATACTGTATGTACCTCAAATAAATAGAATACTTTAGTTCATGTAAGAGCCTGCATTGATGGACTTTGCGATATGAAAAAAAGCCCATCAACAAAGGCCCTTAGAAGATTTTTTGAAAAATATAAGGAACAACACTGATGGTATTTGTTGCTGCTGAGCATTGACTAAAGAAGTCAAAGTCTCCCCATCAAACACTGGCAGGTTACGTAGGAAAGAGTCTATAAAACAGGACTAGTCCTTAAAAATGGCCAGGGCCATTGGACCTGGGCTTTTTTTTTTACTTTGGGAGGGAGAACACCACATATAACATTTTTTGAAAATATTAACCACTACAGATCCGCGCTATAGCCGAAAGATGGCTACAGCGCGGATCTGAGTTGCCAGGAGGGCATCCATGGACGTCCTCCCCTTTGAGCGCTCCCCGTGAGCCATCGCGGGCGGGCAGCGGGGAAGATCTGGGATCGCCGTGTCCCTTGGTCACAGCCAATCACAGATCATGGTAAATGGCCAAATCACAGCAGCCATTTACCACGTGATCAGTGGGTCCAATGGGAGATGGTCTCAAATGTAAACATTTGAGATCATCTCTCGTTGCCAGCTTTCTCTCCTCACACAGAGACTGCTATGTGAGGAGAGAGAGAGCGATCTGTGCCGACGTTAGTTCAGTGAGTGTTAACACGGTCTACTGTGCTATTTTACTGTGCTCAAACACTGCCCATGACAGTGCCCACGGGTACACATCACTTGCCACAGTGCCATCATCTGTCATCAGTGCCACCTGTCAGTGCCACATATCATCAGTGCCACTTGTCATCAGTGCCATCAGTGTCACGCGTCATCAGTGCCACCTGTCAGTGCCACGTATCATCAGTGCCACCTGTCAGTGCCAAGTATCATCAGTGCCACCTGTCAGTGCCACATGTCATCATTACCACTTGTCATTAGTGCTATCAATGTCAATGTGTCATCAAAGTGTCATCAGTGCCACCTGACCTGTCATCAGTGCCACCTGTCTGTGCCACGTATCATCAGTGCCACCTGTCAGTGTCATGTATCATCAGTGCCACCTGTCAGTGCCACATATATAGTTACATAGTGACATAGTTAGTCAGGTTGAAAAAAGTCCATCCAGTTCAACCAAAAAAACAAAACAAAACATATATATATATATATATATATACATATATACATATATACACATATACACACATATATATACATACACATACAACCAAATAATCCCATATACAATCCTTCACCCACAGTTGATCCAGGGGAAGGCAAAAAACCCCAGCAAAGCATGATCCAATTTGCTATAACGGTGGAAAAAATTCCTTCCTGATTCCCCGAGAGGCAATCGGATTCACCCTGGATCAACTTTACCTAAAAATGTTAGTACCCAGTTATATTATTTACATTAAGGAAAGAATCCAGGCCTTTTTTAAAGCAATCAACCGTGCTGGCCAAAACCACCTCTGGAGGGAGTCTATTCCACATTTTCACAGCTCTTACTGGGAAGAAACCTTTCCGTATTTGTAGAAGAAATCTTTTTTCCTCTAGATATAAAGAGTGCCCCCTTGTCCTTTGTGATGACCTTAAAGTAAATAACTCAACACCAAGTTCACTATATGGACCACTTATATACTTGTACATGTTGATCATATCCCCCCTTAATCTCCTCTTCTCAAGAGAGAATAAATTCAGATCCTCTAATCTTTCCTCATAGCTGAGCTCCTCCATGCCTCTTATTAGTTTGGTTGCTCTTCTCTGCACTTTCTCCAGTTCCCCGATATCCTTTTTGAGAACTGGTGCCCAAAACTGAACTGCATATTCCAGATGAGGTCTTACTAATGATTTGTACAGGGGCAAAATAATGTCTCTATCTCTGGAGTCCATACCTCTCTTAATACAAGAAAGGATTTTGCTTGCTTTGGAAACCGCAGCTTAGCATTGCATGCCATTATTAAGCTTATGATCTACCACAACCCCCAGATCCTTCTCCACTATGGATTTCCCCAGTTGTACTCCCCCTAGTATGTACGATGCATGCATATTCTTAGCCCCCAAGTGCATAACTTTACATTTATCAACATTAAACCTCATTTGCCACATAGTTGCCCAATTAGACAGTGCATTGAGGTCGGCTCGTAAGTTGGAGACATCCTGCAAGGACGTTATTCCACTGCATAGCTTGGTGTCATCTGCAAACACTGAAATGGTACTTTTAATCCCAGACCCAATATCATTTATAAATATATTGAAAAGTAAGGGTCCCAACACTGAACCTTGGGGTACACCACTGATAACCTTAGACCATTCAGAATAAGAATCATTAACCACTACTCTCTGAATTCGGGCTTTTAGCCAGTTTTCTATCCATATCATCATTACCACTTGTTATCAGTGCCATCAGTGTCATGTGTCATCAAAGTGTCATCAGTGCCACCTGACCTGTCATCAGTGCCACCTGTCAGTTCCTCGTATCATCAGTGCCATCTGTCAGTGCCACATATCATCAGTGCCACTTGTCATCAGTGCCATCAATCAGTGTCTTGTGTCATCAAAGTGTCATTAGTGCCACTTGACCTGTCATCAGTGCCACATGTCAGTGCCACCTGACCTGTCATCAGTGACATGTGTCCGTGCCACCTGTCATCAGTGCCATCAATCAGTGTCACGTGTTATCAGTGCCGTCTGACCTGTCATCAGTGTCACGTGTCAGTGCCACCTGACCTGTCATCAGTGCCACATGTCAGTGCCACCTGACCTGTCATCAGTGTCACGTGTCAGTGCCACCTGTCATCGGTGCCATCAATCAGTGTCACGTGTCATCAATGCCATCTGACCTGTCATCAGTGCCACATATCATCAGTGCCACCTGACCTTTCATCAGTGCCAGGTGTCATCTGTGCCACCTGACCTATCATCAGTGCCACCTGTCATCAGTGTCACCTGTCATCAGTCCCATCAGTGTCACGTGTCATCAGTGCCATAAGTGCCCATCAGTGTCACCACATAAGTGCCAACCGTGTCATTAGTGCTGCACATCAACAATGGCAAAAATGATATTTTTCTGCTGAGGAAGCCTACAATATTCTTGCGGCCGATGAGAGCAACGGGGAGCTCTCTCCTGCAGGTTCCTCTCAAAATTCTGAATCTGAGTCTGATGAGTCTGAGTCTGATGTGAACTACGAGTCAGTCTCAAGTAGTGAATCACTCACAGACTCAGACGAGGAATATCGTCCGCCCCAGTGCCATCCACCAGCACCGCTGTACCTCGGCATGAAAGGCCAAGTATCAGTGGAGTGTCACCTTAGCCCCAAAGAGTTAGGTCTCATGCCGGCCTTCCCTATTCTCTTCAGCACCCCTTGTGGCTTCCTCCTAATTTAGGAGAAGCTAGGGTTCCCCCTTTCACTGCCCAGCCAGGAGTCCAGGTGGACACAGAACATTTCTTACCCATCAATTTCTTTGATTTGATTTTCACAGAGGACATGCTAACATCCATTGTGGCCCAGTGCAACCTGTATGCACATCAATTGATAGAAAATAATCCAACCTCCTATTATGCCTGTCCCTTTGAGTGGAGAGATGTAATGGTGGAAGAGATAAAAACGTTTTTGGGCCTCTCATTTTGCACGGGAATTAACAAAAAAATGAACTGTGCTCCTATTGGTCCACCCACCCCATCTACCACATGCCGGTCTTCTCAACGATAATGCCCAGGACAAGATATCTCATGATTATGAGATTTCTCCATTTCAATGATAACGCCCAGTGCCCTCTCCGAAATGCCTCAAATTATGACCGGCTTTATAAAATTCGCCCAATCAATACTCAATTATTTTTCTGAAGCATTCCCCCAATTGTTTACACCGGACCAGCACATATGTATCGATGAATCCCTTGTTAAATTTAGCAGCAGGCTGGGAATAAAACAATTTATCCCCAGTAAAAGAGCCCGCTATGGGGTGAAAGCCTATAAATTGTGTGACTGAGCCACATTTACACCTTTATAGTGTACGAAGGGAACGACTCCCAGCTGCATCCCCCTAATTGCCCAGAGTATTTAGGCTCAAGGGGGAAAGTCGTTTGTGACCTCATTTACCCGCTCCTGGAGAAAGGCTACCACCTATATGTCGATAACTTTTATACAAGTTTACACCTGTTCCGGAACCTTCACAGGAAGAGTACGACAGCATGTGGCACAGTCAGAAAAAACAGGATGTGCTTTCCTCAAAGACTCGTCAACATGAAGCCTAGAACAGGAGAGACAGCAATTCTGTGGAATGAGGAAATTCTGGCTGTGTCTACGAGTACAATTTGTATATGGGAGGAGTCGACTTAAACGACCAAATGATGGAACCCTATCTTGCCACTCGAAGAACATACAACTGCCATAAAAAAGTTGCACTCTATTTTTTTCATTTGGCCATATACAACACCTATGTACTATACCGCAATTCCACCGAAAACCCCAAACCCTTCCTTGGCTACTAGGAGGATA
Source organism: Glandirana rugosa (assembly GCA_018402905.1). NCBI lineage: Eukaryota > Metazoa > Chordata > Amphibia > Anura > Ranidae > Glandirana > Glandirana rugosa. The sequence continues at coordinate 2,650,844 of BLSH010539852.1, forward strand.
TCATCACCACACTTCTATTCCTGAATGGCCCACCAGAAAACATTAGAATCCGATGTGTGTAGCAGACTCTCTGAGCACCACTTCCCCGATAAAATACCTCCCAGACCAACAGGCCAAAAACGCCAGAAAAAATGCCGGGTGTGTTCCAGTAGAGGAGTTAGAAGGGACACCACTTATTATTGTCCCTAATACCCTTCCCAACCAGGCCTCTGCATAGTTGACTGCTTTCTCCGTTATCACACTTTAGTCAATTATTAGTCATTATTAATCCTCAGTTCCTGCCACGTACATTCACACCCCTTATGCCACTGCTTGCTCTTGAACTGACCCTAGCTTGTTATTTGACCAAGCCTTTGCCTGCTGCTTTTGTACATATCTCTGTCTGCTCCGGAACTGACCCTGGCTTGTTATTCGATCACGCTTCTGCTTATCGATTCTGTACATACCTCTACCTGATCTGGAATTGACCCTGGACTGTTATTTGACCATGCTTCTGCCTAACGATTATGTACATACCTCTGCCTGATCTGGAACTGACCCTGGACTGTTTGACCATGTTCTTTGCCTGCCTCTTGGAGTGATCTTGTACCCTGCAACTGAAGTAGTGGGACTCACAACACAGGGGTCTCACATATGTGAGGGGCTCAGAATAGTTTTTCTGTATGAAGTAAACTATTTTTTTTGTTTTCTCTCACTCAGATTAGGGTCTGGAGACTCAGAGGCTTCAAAGAAATTTGCATGGGAGAAGCTTCTACCCCTCTCCCCATTCTGTCCTGACTGAGGCCCCTATGACAGGTATATGTCAGGTCCCAGTCACGTCCGTCTCTATAACAGTTGTCACGGTATTATAACCAGGATCATCATCCGTCATCCGTCTTTGTACCAGGTATCAGGTCCATCGTCCGTCTCCACACCAGTCAAGTACGCCGTCCGTCTCCGTACTACCGTCATTCAGGATGTCCGTCGTCTGTCTTCATCCCGGAGTCAGTCCTGTCTTACCCCTCTCCCCATCTTCGAAGAGGGTACGTTTAAAGAAACTTCGGAGACTCAGAGGTCTGGGATTAGACTCACTCTCTTTTGTTTTTTT
>BLSH010539852.1:2656412-2679420 GCA_018402905.1 Glandirana rugosa
AGAGCAACAGCACAGACAGCAGTAGTAAAGTAATCTATCTCAGGATGCAGGATCAGGTCTTAAAATGGCTAAAATCTGTCCCTCACGCCGTCAGCTACCTTTCCCTACACTAACCCAAGGAGCATGTGACTGCAGCACTGTGACTCCAGCTTATAAAGAGGCTGGGTCACATGATGCACCGGCCAATCACAGCCATGCCATTAGTAGGCATGGCTGTGATGGCTTCTAAGGGCAAACCAGTGAAACGCTTGTTGATTGGCTGCCCTGCAGCTTCTCAACACGTGGAGTAAAATAGCAGAACCCCGGACCGAACCCGAACGATTTTTGAAATGTCCGGGTCCGGGTCCGTGCCACGGACACCCAAAAGTTCGGTACGGACCCGAACGTTACAGTCCGGGTTCGCTCAACACTACTCGTCAACATGAAGCCTAGAACAGGAGAGACAGCAATTCTGTGGAATGAGGAAATTCTGGCTGTGTCTACGAGTACAATTTGTATATGGGAGGAGTCGACTTAAACTATCAAATGATGGAACCCTATCTTGCCACCCGAAGAACATACAACTGCCATAAAAAAGTTGCACTCTATTTTTTTCATTTGGCCATATACAACACCTATGTTCTATACCGCAATTCCACCGAAAACCCCAAACCCTTCCTTGGCTACTAGGAGGATATCATCACCACACTTCTATTGCTGAATGGCCCACCAGAAAACATTAGAATCCGATGTGTGTAGCAGACTCTCTGAGCACCACTTCCCTGATAAAATACCTCCCAGACCAACAGGCCAAAAACGCCAGAAAAAATGCCGGGTGTGTACCAGTAGAGGAGTTAGAAGGGACACCACTTATTATTGTTCCCAATGTCCTTCCCAACCAGGCCTCTGCATAGTTGACTGCTTTCACCGTTATCACACTTTAGTCAATTATTAGTGATTGTTAATCCTCAGTTCCTGCCACGTACATTCACACCCCTTATGCCACTGCTTGCTCTTGAACTGACCCTAGCTTGTTATTTGACCAAGCCTTTGCCTTCTGCTTTTGTACATATCTCTGTCTGCTCCGGAACTGACCCTGGCTTGTTATTCGATCACGCTTCTGCTTACCGATTCTGTACATACCTCTACCTGATCTGGAATTGACCCTGGACTGTTATTTGACCATGCTTCTGCCTAACGATTATGTACATACCTCTGCCTGATCTGGAACTGACCCTGGACTGTTTGACCATGCTCTTTGCCTGCCTCTTGGACTGATCTTGTACCCTGCAACTGAAGTAGTGGGACTCACAACACAGGGGTCTCACATATGTGAGGGGCTCAGAATGGTTTTTCTGTATGAAGTAAACTATTTTTTTTGTTTTCTCTCACCCAGATTAGGGTCTGGAGACTCAGAGGCTTCAAAGAAATTTGCATGGGAGAAGCTTCTACCCCTCTCCCCATTCTGTCCTGACTGAGGCCCTACTTCTGTCTGCTGCCTGTAGGACTTACTGCCATCATACCTCTGCCTGCCGCATGAACTGACCACACCTCTGCCTGCTACCTGGACTATGGACCATGTTTCTGCCTACTGCCTACTACTAGGACCAATATTATGGCACTGTTGACAATATCTCTGCCTGCACTGACCCTGGACTGTATATGGACAGTATCCTTGCCTGCTGCCTGTACTGACTATGGACAGTATTCATGCCTGTTGCCTGGACAATTGCGTTTGCTGTCCTACTACCAGGACCAATAATTTGGCACTGTTGACAATATCTCTGCCTGCACTGACCCTGGACTGTATATGGACAGTATCCCTGCCTGTTGCGTGTACTATGGACAGTATTCCTGCCTGTTGCCTGGACAATTGTGTTCACTGTCGGTTGCCTGGACAATTGTGTTTGCCTGGACAATTGCTGACCAAGTCCCTGCCTGCTGCCTGGACCAGTGCTATCCTCCTGTGGACAACTGTGCTACTAAAACCACAGGTAATCTTTTGTTTACCCTTTACCCTTTGGGCCTCTGTATGTAGCCAGGCTGTGTAAAAGTCTCACACAGGTGGTATCACCATACTCAGGAGGAGTAGCAGAATGTATTTTGGGGTGTCATTTTTGCTATATACATGCTATGTGTTGGAAATATTTATAAATGGACAACTTTGTGTAAAAAAAATGCGTTTTCATTTTTTTTCCACATTTTCCAAAAACTTCTGGAAAAAAATATGACATGTTCAAAAGACTCATTATGCATAATAGATTATACGTTGGGGTGTTAGCTTTCCAAAATGGTGTCATTTTGTGGGCGTTTCCATTGTCTTGGTGCTCCACGGCCTTCAGAAGTGTAATAGGTGGTTGAGAAATGAGATGTGTAATTTATGCTTCTAGAACGCCTGAAGGTGCTACTTCAATGTTGGGCCTCTGTATGCTGTATGTGGCCAGGCTGTGTAAAAGTCTCACACACGTGGTATCGCCATACTCAGGAGGAGTAGCAGAATGTATTTTGGGGTGTCATTTTTCCTATGTACACGCTATGTGTTGGAAATATCTTATAAATGGACAACTTTGTGTAAAAAAAAATGTGTTTCTTTTTTTCCCCACATTTTCCAAAAACTTCTGGAAAAAAAATGAACCATTCAAAAGACTCATTATGCCTCATAGATTATATCTTGGGGTGTTAGCTTTCCAAAATGGAGTCATTTTGTGGGCGTTTCCATTGTCCTGGTGCTCTAGGGCCTTCAGAAATGTAATAGGTGGTTGAGAAATGAGTTGTGTAAGTTATGCTTCTAAAACAGCTGAAGGCGCTACTTCATTGTTGGGCCTCTGTATGTGGCCAGGCTGTGTAAAAGTCTCACACATGTGGTATCGCCATACTCAAGAGGAGTAGCAAAATGTATTTTGGGGTGTCATTTTTGCTATGTACATGCTATGTGTTGGAAATATCTTATAAATGCACAACTTTGTGTAAAAAAATGTGTTTTCTTTTTTTTCCCATATTTTCCAAAAACTTCTGGAAAAAGATGAATTTTTCAAAAGACTCATTATGCCTCATAGATTACACGTTGGGCTGTTAACTTTCCAAAATGGGGCATTTTGTGGGCGTTTCCATTGTTCTGATGCTCCAGGGCCTTCAGCAATGTAATAGGTGGTTGAGAAACGAGATGTGTAATTTATGCTTCTAAAATGCCTGAAGGTGCTAGTTCAATGTTGAGCTTCTGTATGTGGCCAGGCTGTGTAAAAGTCTCACACATGTGGTATTGCCATACTCAGGAGGCATAGCAGAATGTATTTTGGGGAGTCATTTTTGCTATGTACATCCTATGTGTTGGAAAAATCTTATAAATGGACAACTTTGTGTAAAAAAAAATGCGTTTTCATTTTTTCCCCATATTTTTCAAACACTTCTGGAAAAAAAATGAACCGTTCAAAAGACTCATTCATTCATTTCAAATGAACAATTCATTTTGTGGGCGTATCCATTGTCCTGGTGCTCCAGGGCCTTCAAAAGTGTAATAGGTTGTTGAGAAATGAGATGTGTAATTTATGCTCTTAGAACACTTGATAGTGCTCCCTGCATGTTGGGCCTCTCTATGTGGCCAGGCTGTAAAATGTCCCACACATATGGTATCCCCATACTCAGGAGGAGTAGTAGAATGTGTTTTGGCACATAATTTGTGGTATGCTGTTGGGGAAATTGCATATTTCATATTCCTTATTAAGGTTGGCCTCACAAATATCTATTATATCCTCTAATATCCTGGTTACCTTGCATGACTCAGCTTATTGCCATTTGAACTGCCTTCTATGGACAAGCTAGCTCCCTCTCCTTTGGAATGTGAAGGTCATATTGTTGCTTACCAGGGTGTTGGCTAGGGGTGGTCTTTCTATATTACCACAGCCAAAACCTATACGAGTTAGTCTTACCCAGAACGGCCACAAGGCCAGTGTCTGGTCCTGGTCACCTGTGCCATGAAAGGGACCCATGGCAGGAAACAAGCACCTTTAGTTAAGTATTCTTGATATTTTCTTTATCTTTATCTGTATCTGTCATTGCTTGTAATACATTTTATATTTTTAAGTATTTGTATGATCTCTCTTTGCACATATCAAACACAACCCCGAAACCGTGACAAGAGATATGCATATGCCATGTGAGAGAAATAACCTGTTACAATGCCAATTTTTTGGGAAAAAAAAATCTTAATTTTAAAAAGAACTGTGGGGAAAAAATGACAACTTCATAAAACTCACCATGCCTCTTACTAGATACCTTGGAATGTCTACTTTCCAAAAAGGGGTAATTTGTACTTTGCTGGCTTTTTAGTGTCTCAACAAATGAGATAGGCCATCAGTACATCAGGCATGATCAGATGGGGTCAATTTTTAGTGATTTGCACCATAGGTTGTAGACTCTCTAACTTTCACACAGATCAAATAAAATACACTAATTTGGACAAAGGACAAAAAAATCATATAGGTACAGTGTTGCATGACTGAGTAATTGTCATTCAAAGTTTGAGAGCACTGAAAGCTGAAAATTGGTCTGGGCAGGAGGGGGGTTTAAGTGCCCAGTAGGCAAGTGGTTAATTAATGATTACATATGATGCCAGATCATTGTGCGCGAGAGGTGAGAAAAGTGGTAATGGCAGATTAAAGAGTATATTTGAACAAAATGTAAAAAAATATATATTCAGCACATGTCTTCAATACATGTGCATTCCCCATATTTTTTGCCTTTAATAACACTGTAAGTACAGAAAAACACCTGTTGATATTGTGAGAAGTCCAGTGAGCTCCTGACTTCCTGTAGTGAGCTAACAACTCTGTGTCTTCTGCATTGACATCCCAATAAATGTTGTCAGCTTAGTCTGCATTTTTTTTTCTTGATGGACTACCCCTCCCCCGTATGTTATGAAGATGAGTAGAAGTTGAGGAATTTGAAGTCCAGCAGGGGAGAATGGGGTAGGTATAAAAACACCTCTTGGCATTCCAGTGCAGCTGTGGCAGTGTTTTCAGTTCACAAGAGGAAGTATATCTGCTGCTACTTGTGCTGTTTCTGATAACCACCTGAACAATGATGTTAATTTATTTAAAAGATTTGGAAGCAGTCAAACAGTAAAACTATGATGTACTGTATCTCACAAAAGTGAGTACACCCCTCACGTTTTTATAAATATTTTATCATATCTTTTCATGTGACAACACTGAAGAAATTACACTTTACAGACAGTTACTTTACTGTCCTCCATCCATGTTTCCATTCGTAATGGCTTACCTTCACACAGACTATAGGTAATGACACAGGAAGGAGTTGACCAGCTGACCTCATTAGCACCATGAGGCTCCATTCACATCTGTGCGTTTCCTTGCATTTCAGAAATGCGCTGCACCAAAAATCACAGTAAAAAACGCACCAAGCTCCACTCTAAAAAAAGTTCTGAAGCTTCTTTGGGGCGATTGCTGCATGTAGGACAGCCCATTCAGGTAGATGGGCTGCCCGTTTCTGTGATGAGTGAAAATGCTCACCTTGCTAAAAAAAAAAAAAATGGAGTCTCATTGTTCTTGTGTTACCGCACCAATTTCACTTTCAGGCCCCATTCACATCTAGCATAGTGGGAGCAAACATTTTGTGTCTCGTTTTTCCTGTGACACGCATAGGGCGACCCGTTGATTTCAATTGGCTGCACTACATGTGGTTAATGGGACATTTTGGCGTTTTGTAGGTTGCGTGTTTTTTTATTGTGCATCTTGCAGCATTTGCCCCTCATTTTTTCACATGGTAAAATGTGTGTTTGGTTCTGTGTTTGGTTTGCTGTTAACAATTAATGGCACTGAAAGCACAACTAGTAATTTTAGGTGTATAAACGTGGCCATACACTATACAATCTAATCGTGCACCGGGATGTGGCGGCCATCATATCGGTTGGAAACAAACCGGGAATTTGTTTCAACATTCGTTTTATCCCAGGACATGTGAGTGCACTGGTTTTTTACTACTATTAAAGCTGGTTTATGGACGTATTACACCATGTGGAGCTCCTTTATTTTCTCATATGGTAACTAGGTGTGAGGATCCTTTTATAAGCGATTTCATGTTGGAGATATATGAGACCCACAGGAGGATCTGTCGTATTGTGTCCTAGTGGATTGATACACTACAAGCGGATTTAGACCTCTGTCATGGGGGTCCATTCCTTCTGGTAAGAACCAGTGTGTGCGGGTGTTGGTGGAGGCTGTATCACTATAAGGACTGGTCTTCTGTCATCTATCTACACCAACTCACCCTTGGAACTGTATATGTCATCATATCTCACTGATTGCGATTGGCTCTAAGACTGTATTTCCTCCTCTTTGATCGCTATATGATCTGTGTACTGTACATGTAGAACTTTAAACCAGTCTTTGGACTGTATATATAGACCTCTGAATCATGTATCATTATTTATGGTCATTATTATGTACTATTCATCAGGAATAGACAGTGTAAGAGCACTGCACCCTTCTTTTTAGTCAGTTGGTCAACTCCTTCCTGTGTCATTACCTATAGTCTGTGTGAAGGTAAGACATTACGAATGGAAATGTCTGGAAACATGGATGGAGGACAGTAAAGTAAGTGTCTGTAGATTTAATGGAAAGCGTTGATATTTTTGCAAAAAAAGTACATGAATGTTATATTGGTACATAGGGGCGCTGGAATTTAGAAAAAAAAAGTGATCAAAGGTGAACTTACCCTTTAACCGCTTGCCGGCCGTCAAATGATGGCGGGGCAGTGCGGCTCTCCTTCTGGGAAGACGTCATATGACGTTGCCCAAAATACGTGCTATTGCGGGCCCACGGGAGCGATCGTGGCCGCGCCGTGTCCTAGCAACATGGCGCGGCCACGATCGCTCCCGCGGGCCCGCAACACCACGTATTTTGGGCGACGTCATATGACGTCTTCCCAGAAGGAATCTGTGTAAAGAGCCATATCTGCGGCTCTTTAGACATGTGATTGGCTGTGTCAAATCACAGCCGGTCACATGTAAACAAGGAAGTGCCAGTAATCGTCTCTCCTCGCCTCACACTGACAAAGCGTGCAGCGAGGAGTGCCTATCAGCGGTATCTCCCCTCACAGAAGATCTGGGCATGTACTCAGGGCACTGATCATCAGTGCCCTGATTACAGCAAAGCCCTAGCAGTGCCAGCAGTGCCACCAACCAATGCATATCAGTGCCACCAATCAGTGCATATCAGTGCCACCAATCAGTGCCCATAAGTGACCCCCAATCAGTGCCCATAAGTGATGCCAGTCAATGCCTCCCATCAGTGCCCATCAGTGCCTGCTCATCAATGCTGCCCATCAATGTCCTTCAGTTCTGCCAATCAGTGCCCATCAGTGCCCGCCAGCGTCACCCATCAGTGCCCACCAGTGCTGCCTATCCATGCTGCCTATCAGTGCCCACCAGTGCACCTCTCAGTGCCCACCAGTCCCATCTATCAGTGCCCACCATTATCACTTATCTTTGCTCACCAGTGCCACTTATCAGTGCCACCTATCAGTGCCCATCAGTGCATCAGTGGGGCATATTAGTGCCTCCTCATCAGTGTCCCCTAATCAGTGCCCATAAATGTCGCCTCATCATTGTCCATAAGTGCCACCTCATCAGTCCCCCATCAGTGCAGCCTATCAGTGCCCATCAGTGCAGCCTCATCAGCGCACATCAGAAAATAAAAAATATTTTTTTTTCAAAATTTTCAGTCTTTTTTGTTTTTTATAAAAAATAAAAATCCCAGCAGTGATTAAATACCACCAAAAGAAAGCTCTACTTGTGGGAAGAAAAAGATAAAAAATGAATATGGGTACAGTGTTGCATGACCGTGCAATTGTCATTCAAAGTGCAACAGCGCTAAAAGCTATAAAATGGCCTGGACAGGAAGGGGGTGAAAGTGCCCAGTATTGAGGTGGTTAAAGTGTATTTCTTGCAGCCAAACTGGGATAATACCTACTTTATATTGTTCCCATTCATGTAGCATAACTATTTAAATAAGGTTAGCAGCACTATTTAAATATTTTTTGAAGTTATGCTACAAGATTGGGAACATGTAACAATTATATAGTAGGTGTTATCCTAGTTTGGCTCCAAAAGAGAAATTCCGCTTTAACCACTTCAGCCCTGGAAGGATTTCCCACCTTCGGACCAGAGCACTTTTTGCGATTCGGCACTGTGTCGCTTTAACTGACAATTGCGCGGTCGTGCGATGTTGTACCCAAACAAAATTTGTGTCCTTTTTTTCTCACAAATAGAGCTTTCTTTTGGTGGTATTTGATCACCTCTGCATCATTTCTGATCACCGCTAAAAACAAAAAAAAGCGTCAATTTTGCAGAAAAAAACAATATTTCTTACTTTTTGCTAAAATACTTATCCAAAAAAAATATAAAAAAACAAATTTATTCATCGGCTTTGGCCAATTTATATTCTTCCTCCATATTTTTGATAAAAAAATCCACAATGCACATTTTATTGATTGGTTTGCGCAAAAGTTGCCGCGTTTACAAACTATGAGAATTCATTTCTGGCGTTTTTACAATTTTTTTCTACTAGTAATGGCGGCGATCTGCGATTTTTATCAGGACTGTAATATTGGGTCGGACATATTGGACATTTTTGACACTTTTTTGGGACCAATGACATTTATACAGCGATCAGAAATTTAAATATCCACTGATTACTGTATAAATGTCATTGGCAGGGAAGGGGATAACCTGAAGGGGGCAGTGAAGGGGTTAACTGTGTTCCCTGTGTGCGTTCTAACTGTATGGGGTCTGGGCTGCCAGGGGCACCAGAGATCTAACTGATCCCGAGTACAGGGATCAGTAGATCTCTGACAAGCCGCCTGTCAGAATGGGGTACCGCCTTGTTTACATCAGCGGTTCCCCACTCTGGCTCTGTCACAGGCGATCACGGATCGCCGGCAGACATCAAGTCTGCCCGACCCGCGGCACCACTCAGGGAGCATGTGGCGGGCATGAGCGTGCGTGCCGGCGGGGCGCTCGTCCCCTAGCGTCGTCCCCACACTGTCGCCGCTTATAGTCATTACGCGGTCGGGAAGTGGTTAAGCAACAAAGCAAGATCCTATTTAAGCTGCCCATACACTGGTAGATTTTGGTACAAGCATTAGTGATGATAATGTCATCAAATACTTGATGAATGTTGTTCGAATTTATATCAAAATTTTGTTTGTTTTTAACATTCTATTTTGGGATGAATAGAATTTCCCAAATGAAAACCACATTTAGAAATCTGTTCACTCAAAAAAAAAAAATCTATTCAGATGCCTCTAATGGTATCATTGCTACAGTCAAAAACAGATGTTGATTTGACCACACTAACCATTAGGAAATCAAAAACTAGAAAACTAAAAATTTTTAATGAATTTCTGCTTTAGCAAAAGTATCTGTGCTCAGTGCATTAAAATGATCTTATCATCATATTTTATTGACCAAAAAACATAAACAAAACATTACCAATTCTCAGTCTATTGCTAGCTTCATTTGCTACCATAGTGCTTTGCATGGTCTTCAAAAGGATCCCCTAAGATCTCAGCACTCCTCCAGTAAGTTAGACTATCCCTACCCCCTAGACGACATCATTTTTGACGAAACATACTTCGGGAGCACGCACTGACGTCATCACTGTTTGGAATTGCCCGCAAGATGGGAGCCGGCCGGCTATACCTATACCTGTAGTTGGTTTTATTTGGATCTATGTGTGTAGTTTTTACTTTTATTATTAAACGTTCCCTATGGTACTTCACTATATGAGTTTCTCTTTCCTTGTGGGATTCATGTTACCACGATATTGTGAGTGCCAAGGAGTGCTATATGAGATTAAGTGAGCCATATGACATCGTATCTACGATTATATGCTGGGATTTTTATCTGTCTGGAAGATTACCCCTATCACTGTGAGAAGACTTTTTTGGTTACCTCATATTCCAGGTCGGGGATTCAATCACCCCTCTGACTACATTAGGTTCTGGTAAGCCTTTGAACATTTGGTGGCGGACACACAATGCTTACCAGTGCACCTGGGTGTTTATGATACTAGTTATCTATGAATTTTCCTACCACTAGTTTACACTGTACCGGATGGACTTATTGCCTTCATATTAATGACATTATCTTTATAGTGCAATTTCGCCTTTGATTCAGTGCAGCCTTAGTTTTACACTACATCTCATAAACTCTGTCTTCACAAACTCAATCAAGACCAAATACAAGATCCCTCTTGGCCTTTTGCATTAGAAAAAGTCTTTACATTTGTTGATTCACTAAAATCACACAAATATACAAAGATCGATGGATTCATTATTGAGTAATATAAAATTATAAACAAATTGTAACCCCACATCTCATGGAAGCAGCATGTTTTAGGCTCATTTCAAGAAATGTTAAACGCGGTAATAGTAACCATTCCTACACTTAATAAAGACTTATACCACAAAACTATAGGCCCTTCTGAATAATGATATGCAAAAATCCTTTCATTTAGTCTATTGAATCACTTCCCATCACGTATTGCTTTGGATTAGATGGGTTTCATTAGGGAGATTTAAGCCCCAGGTGGCACCAGAAGACTTCACAGCTCTATGGAACTCTTTCTTTACTCCTCACTCACACAGAGAAGGCATTTAATATAATCCACTGGGATTCTTCTTAAAAAAACTCAGCAAATATAGAATATCAGAAATTATTACATTTGCTATGAAGTTCCTCTATTTGAAACTATTAACAGAAATCTACACCCTATGAGTGCTTTCTACTCAATTTTAAATAACTATTTGTACTAGGCAGAGGTGTCCTCTTTCCCCCAGTGGACACAGCGAGTAACAGATCGTGCCATAGATCGCCCATGGGAGGCATGTTCTCAGGAGGACGTCATATGATGTCCTTCCATGACAATAGGGTTCCCATCCGCCCCTCATTTTATTGGCTGGAAGCAGTTAAAGATGGGGGGAAGGGGGGTTGCTCCTTAAAAAAATGAACACACAATTCAGTTGGTTATTGATTTCCACTGTGCAATATTTATTCATTAAAATTACAGTTTTAGAAACAGGCCTCCTTTGTTGCCCAGCTTAAAATGTCACATGTAGCAGGAGGTAGGATATTTGGAGGCACCGTTATTTTAAAGGGAGCTTCCAGATGATAGTAACCCCCCCCCCCCCACATCCTCCAGATCAGGGATGGGGAGATGAGACCCTTGCCCTATCAAAATGTACCTTTCCCATTTTGAGGGCCTGGTATGGTTCAAGGGGAAAGGGGGAGCACACTTGCTGCCCTTCCTTTTCCAGGCCAGCCAGCCCAGCTGTAAGCCTTGATAAAGGATTGGTATGAATTGTGGGGTTGTTACTCATCATTTATTTTTTATTTTTTTGGATAGGAGTCCCCTTTGAAAATCCATACTAGCTCCCATCTAAGATAAGTGGCTTATTTGGATTTCGGAGGGTAACCTGACTCCATTTTTTTGTATTTACCCCCTCAAAATCCATGCTGAACTTTTATTCAAGCATGCAGCATAGGGAGGTGCATTCGGCAAGTATCCCCCCCCCCCCAATAAGCCATACCAGGCTACATGCCCTCAACGTGGAAAGGGTGTGTGTGGGGTGAGTCCATTGTCCCCATCAACATCTCTGGTCCAGTAGATGTGGGGGGTCTGCGGAGGGAGAGATTTTTTTAGAATCTGGAATCCTCTTTATCATAAAGAGGCTCCCAGACATTCTGTTTTCCCCACATGAATGAGCATCATCATACTGTCTTGCTATGCAAGTAGTAATACCGCCACTAAGTGAATGACTTACTGCTGCCAGAGGTCCAAAAATAGAGCAAAAATGAACATGCTCTGCTGCTTTAGGAAATTACGTGTAATTATGTAGTTGTCTGCTTGTAAAAAGCAACACACAATAAGAGTCACTATAGGTCGCTTGGCATGATATACATTATATACAATTCACATAGGTAAAACACCAGGTTATAAGTATACTTATTTTAAAAAAACACATCATAGTTCTTTTTAGCTGAGTACAATAAGCTTGGACCATTACAGTCACATGGCTAAATTCAAGAGCATTATCCTTTTGTTCAAGCTTGATGAATGACATTATAGGATTGGACAGGTCACATAATGCAGTAGTACTTTTCTGTATGACAGAGTGAAGATTAAGATCCACACTCTGATAAAGACAAGCTCTTTAATGGTAGGGCAAGACATAATTTGCTATCCGGCAGACAACTGTTAGAAGGGTATTACTCATCAGGTTACAAGCCTCCCCTCTAGGCAAAGATTGTCTGAAAAATGAGAAGTAGAACACTCACGAGTAATACTGTACAATCAACCCTGTGATAATCTTTTTTTGGAATTGGCCTGGCAAACCATAAATCAATATGGCTTACAAAAGGTTGGGAAATATACTGTATACAGCATATATAAATGTATACACACACATAAAAATATTTACATTTAGTTATATTCTGTATATATTATGACACTACATGGGACACTTAGAACCGGTTCACACTACAGCGACTTGGAATCTGACTTGTGTCGCCTCAAGTTGCCCCAAGTTGCTTGACATCTGAAATCCCATTAAAGTGAATGAGAGCCATCTTAATGTGCACTACTGAAGTCGCTCCTACTTCAGAAAAGGTTCCTGTACTACTTCAAGGTGACTTCTATCCGACTTGTACCCATAGAATTCAATGGAAGTCGCCTCTAAGTCGGATCCCCATCTATATTGAAGTGACTTTACAAGAAAAAGAAAAGAATTTACTCAGTTAATTACCCAGGCAACCCCCTTCTCTGATTGGCCACAGGCAAAGTCGCCTGGCATGGAGGTCGCTTCAGGTCATGTTGTAAGTCATTCAAAGTGCAAATCACATGCGATGTCTGTGCGATGCAAATTCAGCCATACAGATTGTATGGCTGAATTTGCATTGTATTTAAACCAAAGTCAAGCAGGACCCTGTTTTGGTCCGCACCAGAATCGGATCGCATGGGTGTAAAGAAATATCACACTGCGAAGCATATGCGAACTGCACAGGAATTGCACCACATCCCTGTTCAATGTACTGTGCAATTTGAGCTCATTCATTTCAAATGGGCCTAAATTGCACTGCATCGCATCAAAGTTAGGCATGCAGCAATTTTGGAACCATATTGCAACCGAGTTTCATGATGCTTTTGTACCATGTGACCCAGTGCAGGCAAACACACTGCATTTGGGGTGTAGTTAAAGTGGTTTTAAAGCCTTGAGGTTTTTTTTACCCTAACGCATTCTATGCATTAAGGTAAAAAACCTTTTCTGCTGCAGGATCCCCCCAGCCTCCTCCCCTTATTCTTACCTGAGCCCAATGAGATCCAGCAACGCGCACCAGAGCAGCAGCTCTCGCCACCATCTCCCTCCTCATTGGGCAGATTAATAGTAGCAGGAGCCATTGGTTCCTGCTCATGTCAATCGACTCCTGTGTTGACAGATAGATCCATAGTTGATGGTAGATCTTAAGGTGATTGTACAATCAGATTGTATAGTGTATGGTGAGCTTTACAGGGCCCAGGACATACCTCTCCTATTTTCAATATTACAGCTCTATCCACTTGGGCTGTTATTTGATCACCAGCTCCTGCACACTCTGACAGATCTACAGTTATTCTCATAAGTTTACATACCCAGGCAGAATTTATGATTTCTTGGCCATTTTCCAGAGAATATGAATCATAACACAAAAACGTTTCTTTCACTTGTGGTTAGTGTTTGGCTGAAGCCATTTATTATCAGTCAAGTGTGTTTACTCTTTAAATCATAATGACAACAGAAACTACTCAAATGACCCTGATCAAAAGTTTACACACCCCAGTTCTTAATACCGTATATTGCCCCCTTTAACATCAATGACAACTTGATGTCTTTTGTGGGTTTGTGGATGAGGCTCTTTATTTTCTCAGATGGAAAAGTTGCCCATTCCTCTTGGCAAAAAGCCTCCAGTTCCTGGAAATTCTTGGGTTGTCTTGCATGAACTGCATGTTTGAGACCTCCTCAGAGTGGCTCAATGATATTGAGGTCAGGAGACTGAGATGGCCACTCTAGAACCTTCACTTTATTCTGCTGTAGCCAATGACAGGTTGACTTGGCCTTGTGTTTTGGATCATTGTCATGTTGGAATGTCCAAGTACGTCCCATGCACAGCTTCCTGGCTGATGAATGCAAATGTTCCTCCAGTATTTTTTGATAACATCCTGCATTCATCTTGCCATCAATGTTGACCAAATTTCCTGTGCCTTTGTAGCTCACACATCCCCAAAACATCAGCGATCCACCTCTGTGTTTCACAGTAGGAATGGCGCACCTTTCATCATAGGCCTTGTTAACTCCTCTCCAAATGTAGTGTTTATGGTTGTGGCCAAAAAGCTAAATTTTGGTCTCATTACTCCAAATGACTTTGTGCCAGAAGGTTTGAGGCTTGTCTCTGTGCTGTTTGACGTATTGTAAGCAGGATACTTTGTGGCATTTGCGTAGTAATGTCTTTCTTCTGGCGACTCGACCATGCAGCCCATCTTTCTTCAAGTGCCTCCTTATTTTGCATCTTGAAACAGCCACACCACATGTTTTCAGAGAGTCCTGTATTTCACCTGAAGTTATTTGTGGGTTTTTCTTTGCATCCTGAACAATTTTCCTGGCAGTTGTGGCTGAAATTTTAGTTAGTCTACCTGACCGTGGTTTGGTTTCATAACCCCTCATTTTCCACTTCTTGATTAGAGTTTAAACACTGCTGATTGGCATTCTCAATTCCTTGGATGTCTTTTTATATCCCTTTCCTGTTTTATACAGTTCAGATACCTTTTCCCGCAGATCCTTTGACAATTCTTTTGCTTTCCCCATGACTCAGAATCCAGAAAAGTCAGTGCAGCACTGGATGAAAAATATTTAAACAGAAGCCGCGCTAATCATAGTCCATAATCCATAAATAAATAGTCTCTCATAGAAAAGGCAAAAAATATTGAATCACTGGGATAGCTGTATATTATGTTCAGTAGCTCAAATCCTCAAAAGTGCAATTGAAGGCTTACCATGTATATATAAAAATAGCACATATGATGATCAATGCGTATCAGCCTCCCCGGGGTTCATCAGAGTCCTCTTTTTGTTCAGCTCACACCCGACATAAGCCACATAAGGAATGAGACAAAAACAGGAAGGGGGCGACTCCTAAGAGACCAACGCGTGAGAAAAGAGTATGTAGACCAATGGGTAATCAGCTCCACGCTCCAACTCATACAGGGCGGTGTAATAGATACCGAATATCTCTATCGGACCACTCTCCCAGCGCTCGGTCAGAAATTACCCCATACACTTCCAATGAAATCTCGATCTGTGTCAGACCCGCGATTCCGGACTTCCAGGCAGATGAGGTGCATATAACAGAAAGGACCGCATAGGGCAATAACGTTCGGACACTTTATTGTAAAAAATAGCAACTACTCACATGTAAAACTCCAGAGTAACGTTCAACTGTATACAAGCCGGCTCAAAGAGGTGACGTCAGCGCGCCCGTTCCGACGCACGTTTCATCCAATAGGACGTCGTCACAGGGATGGGCGCGCCCTCACCTCTTGCATTCTTATAGGTCTCTACCCCCTATCCAAGGTGTGGGCGGAAGTACCTACTACGCCATCTTGATTGCTGGCGTTAAAGGACAATACAAAAAGGAATCACACTGACAAAAGTATGTATAATGTATCATCAAGTTATAATAACTTTAATAGTCATATTACTATGCATTCCTCCATTAGGCTCTAAAGGTACCTAGGTGGAACCGAGGGTTATATCCCCTAAATTCAAACAGAAGGATAGCTTAATATATTGGCACATAATATTAACCCCGTATTAGGCAACCATCATGGTTCCCCTCATACAGGAAAAATAAAATAAAACCATAACCTTAAAATTCATAACTAAGGTAAAAATATTTTTTTTTTTTTTTTTTTTTATGTAAAAAAGAATATATTCTTTAAAATATAAAAAATAAATCTAACAAGAGATAAATTATACTGTATATATTAACTCCGCTCACAACTTGGACCGAGTATACATTGACAATGCAGCTAAAATCATCATAAATCATCATAAATGGGGAATCAGAAACCCCACTAACATAATGTGTCAAAGGTAAGTTAATGGATCAACCCTCCTTGCCCATCCTATTCCTCAGTCATCATTACCCTCACTCAACTACAATAATCATCCATCCCCTCTCCCTAAAGGGGGGAGGGGATGGACAATCTAAAGGCATCAAACCCGTAAGGAGAAAAGGGGCATCGTGGGCCAAAGCAAAAGAGGAGAGTAGACAACCTCATAGTAAACTTCCCCCATAAGTCCCCGAACCTGAGGCTCAATGTATCATAATTTATCCCGGGTTCGTGACTCAGTTTGCTCTCTCACCATACCTTGCCAGAAATTCGCTACCCGGGAACACCACCTGGGCCTATCCGTTATGAATTGTCAATGAAAGCATTAACGTCTATATCCACATTTAGGCCGAATGGGGTGTAACTCTTTAGCCTGTGGACCCATGCCATCTCCATACGGGAAATGCTCCTAACCAGGGAGCTACCCCGCCAATGGGCCTCATATTTATCTATGCCCATATAAATTGTATCACCTGGATTTCTCGCGTGAGCCACACGATAATGGTAGGAAAGTGAGTGGTTTTTATACCCCCTAATAATGTTGCTAATATGCTCACTCAATCGTACGTTGAGAGGGCGCTTGGTCCTCCCAACGTACTGTAGCCCACAGGGGCATTGGATCAAGTAAATTACCCCCTTGGAGCTACACGTGATGAATTTGTCCATTGAGAACTGGGAAGACCTCTTAGTGGAGGAAAATTTCTCCACTCTCCGTTGGGTGATTTTGTTAAAGGAGCAAACCCTGCATTTCCCACATTTAAAGAAACCCACCATATTTTGAAAAAAAGCAAGTCTCTTAATGGGCGGGTTGATGGTATTTGGAGCTATTGTATTTCTTAAGGCGGGAGCCCCCCTAAAAACAATAGCAGGTCTCTCCGGCAGCTTATCCTTCAATATCTTATCATTTGTCAGGATGTGCCAGTGCTTTCTAATCACCTGTTTTAATCTATTTGCTTGGCACGAGTAGGTGGTTATGAATGGAACCCTAGAATCAAACCCCCCTGCATTTCCATCCCTAGGTTTATCACATAGAAGTGTTTGCCTGTCCATATTGGTAACTTCCTCCAAGGTTTGTAGTATTTGTCCCTCCTGGTATCCCTTTACTAAAAAGCGATTAGTAAGGGTTTTGGCCTGTTCTTGAAAGTCTGTATGATGAGTGCAATTGCGGCGTAGCCGCATAAATTGACTTTTTGGTATACCCCCAAGCCAAGGTTTATGATGGCAGCTGGACTGTGGGATGTACGCATTTCTATCAGATGCCTTGAAAAACGTGGATGTAATCAAGGTATCGCCCCTCCTTTCTATCACTAAATCCAGAAAGTGTACTTTGTGTGGGCTGGCTTCAAATTTGAGTTCAATGCCTCTATTGTTGTTGTTGAGATTAGCTATGAACTCATGAACTCATGCACTGAAGAGGTGTCTCCCTTCCACAGGAGGAGGATGTCGTCTATATATCGAACCCAGAGGGCCAACTCAGGCAAGGGTCTGTCAGAAGTCCAGAAACCCACTGACCTTTTATACACACTCACTAATTACAAGCAAACAGATCACAGGTGAGGATGGTTACTTTTATTAGCCATTCAAACCCCTTTGAGTCAACGTGTGTGTATGTTATCAGGCCAAAATCACCAGGGTATGTAAACTTTTGATCAGTAATTTGGGTAGTTTCTGTTGTCATTATGATTTAAAAAGAGTAAACACAGTTGATTGGTAATAAATGGCTTCAGCCAAACACTAACCACGAGTCAATGTTTTTGTGTTATCATTCTTTTTCTCTGAAAAATGGCCAAGAAATCATAAATTCTGTCATGTAAAATTATGAGCACAACTGTATACAAAATGAAATTAAGGTATAAAAAAAATAATCAATGCCTGTGCATATAGTGAGAAAGGTGATCAATGATAGCATATAAGAAACATGCACTTGCGGAGGTGGGTGGTAGCGATGTGCTGGTGTAGGAGGTTAGATGATGCAGGGTGTGTGCTAATAAGGTCAACTGGTGAACTCCTTCCGGTGTCACATCCCAAGGTCTGTCCAGGAAGTAATGGAGACGTTTTTGATAAAATAAGCACTGCCACTGATGTAAGGGCTGTGTAGGATAAATAGAAAGCTTTTTTATTTCTGCAAAAGAAGTACAGTAATTCTATATTGGTACATAGGGTGCTAGAATTCAGAAAAAATTATGAACTTAGCCTTTTACGGAGAGCAGAGTGCAAAAGCTGCTGTCTTTTATAAACTTGGCGAGAAGATTAAATAAATTATTAATGTCAAATTAAAAGAAAAACAGAAGCACAATATAAACTTTTTATTACAACCAAACATAAAACATTCATACACCATAATACTAGAAAACACCACTGTTGAACATTACCAACCATTAAGATGAAGTGTGTCACACAGGGGCGACTTGCGATCCGACTTGAGTTGCCTCAGGTCGTCCCAAGTCGCTTGACATTTGAAATCCCATTGAAATGAATGGGAGCCGTCTTAATATACACAACTGAAAAGTTCCTGTACTACTTCTAGACGACTTCTATCCGACTTGTGCCCATAGGATTCAATAGAAGTTGCCTCCAAGTCGGATCCCCATCTACATGGAAGCGACTTTACAGTTAAAAGAATAGAATTTATTTTTAGGCAGCCCCTCCCTCCCTTCTCTGATTGGTCAAGGCAAAGTCGCCTGGCAAAAGTCGTGTTGTAAAGTCACCTGAGGTCCTTGAAGTCGCGCTGAAAGTCGCGCTGAAATCGCCTAGCGAAGTCGCGCTGAAGTCGGGTCGTCCCTATGTGAATGCAGGCTTAGTGTTTAGCTAAGTTCACACTGCTGCAATCCGATTTTGATCCAATTTTTAGTGCGAATATGAAGTCCAAATTGGATGCAACTTAGATGTGGCTTCAATATTCTATGGAGCCAAAATTGCACTGGAATCTCACCAAAGTAGCACAGGAACCTTTTCCAAGATTGTGCCATGTTGAGTTGCATTGCTGTGAGCGGGCACAATGTGATTTCTATTGTCATGCAATTCTGTGCAACTCAAGTTGCATTTGAAATGACACTAGTGTGAATGGAGCCAAATACTAAGAAGGTTAAACACCAAAACAATACAAATTGTCACACCCAACCTCCCCTTTGTACTTATAGGCAAATACAACACACTTAGGCTACTTTCACACTGGGGCGGTGGAGCGTTAGCGGTAAATCCCCGCTAGTCACAGCGGGGATTTACCGCTGTTAGAGCGGTGCTACGGCTGTGGGAGCAGTGCACTTTTAACCCCCCCACAAGGGGTTAAAACGGGTTAAAAGTGCCCGCTCTCTGCGCTTCCGAGGCGGTGTGCTGCCTCTTTGGAGGCGATGCCCCATTGTTTTCAATGGGCAGGGGTGGTGGAGGAGCGGTATATTACCGCTCACCGCACCGCCCCAAAGATGTTGCTTGCAAGACTTTTTGTAACGTCCTGCAATCGCACCGCCCCAGTGTGAAAGCACTCCGGCTTTCACATTGGGGTGGATTTTTGAGGCGCTTTACAGATGCTATTTTTAGCTAAATAGCGTCTGTAAAGTGCCTCAGTGTGAAAGGAGCCTTAAAACTTAACTAATCCCAAAAGCAGAAATGTGATATATTGCATCATAACGCTTCTTCAATTTGACAGATGCATTGTTTTTCCCTTTATTTTCACCTAGTACTGCAGTTTAATGTTTTATTTTAAGCATTATTAACCAGTTCAGGTCCGCCCTATTGCATTTTTACTGCTACAGGATGGCACCTGTGAGACGGATCACGTATATATATAAGATCCGACACTTCCGGGTAAGGGACGCAGATGCGCACCACTGGCAGCTTGCTCCCCGCTGTGATCACACACAGTGGGAGCTGATTGGCAGGTACCATAGACTCGATGTCCGCACCCTCCGATCGTGAGAAAAAGACACAGAACAACGATCTGTAAATAAGGCAGATCGTTGTTCTGACAGGAGGAAAGGGATGGAATTTGTGTCCCTGCAAAGCAGGGAATAAATTCCATCTCTTCCCTAGTAAAAGCACCTCCCAAAGTACACATAAGCACTGGCTAGACATCCAGTTAACCCTTTGATTGCGCATGATGTTTAACCCCTTTCCAGCCAGTGTCATTAATACAGTGCATATTTTTAGCACTGATCACTGTACTGTATTAGTAGAATTAAGCTAGTTCCCCAGTTACAGAGATTGGGACTTTAACGACACAATTGGACAATAGCATTAAAATTGTTATAAGGTTTATTGATACAAATGTTAAAAAGCTTAGTGCATACATCATCATAAAAGCATAACACATATACAACCATGTTGCATTGTTGAACTATGGATTTGTTTATGCGTATTTCTCTGGGGTGTACATCCAATGCATTTCGGGAGAATCAGCAGTACCTTCCTCAGGGGAAAATATGTACACGAAGAGTTATAATATCAGTTATGGTTGTACAAAAAAGCACCAACAATTAGCATACAAATAGGGCAGTTGTCAAAAAAGAAGGCATAATATAACATGAAAACCATCAAGCAAAAAAGGAGAGCATACCAGAAAAACAATTGTACAACACAGACTGCAGAAATTGGTCATGCCCTCAGTGACTCATGACCACAGAGATGATAAAATGCCACCAAAAGAAAAGCTCTATTTGTGGGGAAAAAAAGGACATTAATTTTATTTGGGTACAACGTTGCATGTCCGCAACGTAGTTCTGTGGCCTGATCATGATGGGGGGTAAATCTTCTGGAGGTCAAGTGGTTAAAGAGCTGCTTCATGCTGAAAGAAATACCGTAAAAAAAAAAAACTATATATTTTTTTTGCATTGGTACTTGCTCCCCATGCCCCTGGTTTGACAGTCATTTGCCTATTGCTGATGCCCCGGAAGAAGTTCTTTGAAACGAAATCGGTCAGGCGAGGAGATTCTTTCAGCTATTGTGATTAGTATGCCTGCTTGTCCATGGGATGTGAAAAGCTGTGGATATTTTTTATGGCATTTTAAATAAACGCCCATATTTTACTGCACTATTGGCGATTTCTCTTCATTTACTGGTAATGCTTAGTATGGTGGTGGAACTGCTGGTGATCCGGATGTCCATGACTGATTGAGGAGAATGCGGAAGTGGGGCTTATTCACATGCATGTTTGACCCTCTGTAATTAAAGGGTCTGATGGTTCTGGTAAGCTTACATCTTTATTGGTGTTTTACACATGGTGATGGATTTCTGCACAAGAAGACTTGTATATGAAGAATCTGCACAAACTTTATGGACTTTATTGAGACTTTACCAAATAATTTATTAAGCACTTTATTTGTTTTATTATGAATGGTTTGAGCACAACTCATTTGTTATTTCATTTGCCTATTAGTCCTGAAAATGGCCAGAATTAAAGATTTTGCTTGCAATAACTTAAAAGGATTCCGATTAACATTCAGACCTGAAACAAGCATGCTGGAAATGAGAGTGAGACGTGTCAGAATTAGTTAATTTATTTATATTTGTTCTAGTTACAGTAAGTACACAGCATTGCTGCTAAAGCATCAAATTAACCATCAGAGATGAAGCTGTTACTAAAGAAATGCAGTAATGGCAGCCTCTATATTTTTTAGGACAATACATGCATTTCAAGCAAACTTGACAAAGTATTGAAGTATTACAGCATAGGCAAGCATGAAGGATGATGCACAAATTGCACCCTTGTTACCGTGCATGTGTGTTGCTACTCTTCCTTCTTGCCTTCTGTCGTGATTCTGTTGGGTTCTGTTGGATTCTGGTCTGTTGGTCTTAATCTAAGACTAAAAAGTACTGTAATTTACCTATTTGCCTGTCAATTTTCTGAAAATCCGTTTAAAAGCAACCTGTGTGCATACAAACTCTGGTTTAAGAAGATGAGCACAACTGCATAGCTGGTGGGTTCTTAGAAACCACAGGCACACTCCAAACTGCAGTCGTGAATCTGTTGTTTGCACCACAAGCTTCTATGCAGTTTTATCAACAGCCATATAGTTACATAGTTAGTCAGGTTGAAAAAAGACACAAGTCCATCATATGCACTCAGAGAGATATACACCGCTCCAGGCTAGTCAACATCCAATTACCTCTGTTCCAGCTCCATAGACACAGGTGCAGTTCTGCATCTACTGTAGAATGAACATGTAAAAAGTTGCTTGACAACCGCACTCCGTTGAACACCTTTATTGAAATTCCATAAAATCCATGAAAGTCACAAAAACATGAAGGAACACGGGAGAACAAGACAGCTTGGTTTACGCGTTTCACACCGTAGAAGTGAGGTGCTTAACCACCTCAGGACCGCCCACCGTCAAATGACGGCGGAGCGGTCCTGCTCTTCCAGCGGGTGGACGTCATATGACGTCCTCCCTTTAAGCCGGGATTGCGCGCGAGAATTTCCCTCCTGCAGTATACTGCAGGTGGGCGACCTTCTCGTCCTGGCGAGGCGGCAGTAAACTGCCACCCGCCAGGACTCCACCAATTCGTGGAGTGAAGATGCCACACTTTGCGCATTTGGTTCGACAGAACAAGAGGGCACAAGGAAGTACAAAAACACTGAAAGTACCTAAAATACCTTAAAGTTATTTCCACAAGTTGCCTCACGCCAACAGTTCGTTGAAAAATGTACAAGTAAGATGTCATCTACGTCTTGACGTGGACACAGATACCTCGACCTTGTCTCCATTAACCTACAACTGATCGGACCTCGCCACATATAGAGAGACTCACGTATACTACCTGAACACAGAAAAAAGTTGGACTGATTGATACATTGATATACCGACAACTAT
>BLSH010539852.1:2684406-2696331 GCA_018402905.1 Glandirana rugosa
TGATGTGTAAATGATAACTCAGAAGCTTTGGAATTCACCGTCTTCCCTATGTCCACCCACTGCACACTACAGTGATCGGATATGAGGAGGTAGGGAGTGGTAGACCCAAACCTCCGTCATAGAATAAAAGAATCCTCCAGTCCATGAAAAGGGAACGTGAGGTCCAAACTATAAATAACAGATTGTCTATATAACGACCAAAGAAAATGGTGTCCTTTTCCGTGGGGACTATCGCATCCAAAAATACGGGTTCTCTCCCACCATGTAAAGATTGGCTAGGGGTGGTGAGAACTTAGCCCCCACAGAGGTCCCACATATCTGGAGGTAATAGTCCCCATTGAACATAAATGTGTCAACAAAATTTCTAAAGACATCAAAATGAACTCCTGGAGTGCAAGGGAAAAGTACCTGACCTCCTAAGAAAATAAGATACTGCCTCCAAACCCAGATGGTGAGGGATGGAGGAGTATAGGCTAGTGACATCACACGTCACCCACCTGTATCCCTTCTGCCACTTAAGGTTTCGAAGACTCAATAGTAAATGTGTAGTGTCTTTAATATAACCTGGCAGTTCAAACACCAAGGGTTGGAGTTGTTGATCAACCCATTGACCCAATCTTTCATTAAGTGACCCTATGCCGGCCACAATGGGCCTATCTGTTAGGGGAGACAGCCCTTTATGGACTTTGGGGAGGTGATGAAAGACGGGTGTGATGGGGAACTCCGGGATGAATATGCCATATGCACTCACCAGCCACTTTATTAGGTACACCTGTTCAATTGCTTGATTACACAAATTGCTAATCAGCCAATCACATAGCAACAATGCATTTAGGCATCTAGACGTGGTGAAGATGACTTGCTGAAGTTCAAGTCAAGCATCAGAATTGGGAAGAAATGGGATTTAAGTGACTTTGGATGTAGCATGGTTGTTGGTGCCAGACGGGCTGGTTTAAGTATTTCAAAAACTCCCAATCTATTGGGATTTTCACGCACAAGCATCTCTAGGGTTTACAGAGAATGGTCCAAAAAAGAGAAAATATCCAGTGAGCAGCAGTTGTGTGGGCAAAAATGCCTTGTTGATGTCAGAGCTTAGAGGAGAATGGGCAGACTAATCTGAGGTGACAGAAAGGCAACAGTAACTCAAATAACCACTGTTACAACCAAAGTATACAAAATACCATCTCTGAATGCACAACACATCGACCCTTGAAGAAGATGGGCTACAGCAGCAGAAGACAACACCAGGTGCCACTCCTATCAGCTAACAACAGGAAGCTGAGGTTACAATTAGCACAGGCTCACCACAATTGTACAATAGAAGATTGGAAAAACGTTGCCTGGTCTGATGAGTCTCCATTTCAGCTGCAACATTCAGATGGTAGCATCAAAATGTGTGTAAACAACATGAAAGCATGGATCCAACCTGCCTTGTATCAACAGTTCTGGCTGGTGGTGGTGTAATGGTGTGGGGGATATTTCCTTGGCATGCTCTGGGCCACTTAGTACCAACTGAACATCGTTGTTACAGCCTACCTGAGTATTGTTGTTGACCATGTCCATCTCTTTATGACTACAGTGTACCCATCTTCTGATGGCTCCTTCCAGCAGGATAATGCACCGTATCACAAAGCTCAAATCATCTCACCACTGGTTTCTTGAACATGACAATGAGGGCAAAAGGGGGTCCAACCTGGTACTAGCAAGGTGTACCTAATAAATTGGGCTGTGAGTGTAGAGCTTCATAAATGGGGGTCAAATCTTGATTTGGAAGATTCCGTGGTCTCTGGTATTAGTCTTACTGTTACTTTTACTGCCTTTTGCATGATTTCACTTAACTAATGATGAGCAACTTGTTATTTATGCAATATTTAAAACCACTTCTGGACTGCCCGCTGTCATTATATGGCGGTACTTTGCCGTTGAATACATAATAATAAAAGCAGTTTCTGTGGTGGATTCCCCCATCCCGCCACTTTCCCGTTGTCTCCACCACTTACCGGACCTGCCGGTAGCAGCGGAGACAATCGGGTCCTCTTGCCTCAATGCCTGTGAGTCGAGTGAGCGCGAGATGCCGCCCACTCGGCTCCATAGCATTGAAGGACGAAAGCAACGTCAAACGTAATTTCCGCCCATAGCTCTTAAAGGATAAAAATTATTTATTGACCCCAAAAAAAAGTATTTTTGAGCCCATATCTCATATTTAAGAAGTCCTGGCATGCTTTTTTCTATTACAAGGAATGTTTACATTCCTTGTAATAGGAATAAAAGTAATCCATTTTTTTTTCAAAAGAGCGGTATAAAAATAAAAAATAAAAAGTAAAATAAATAAGAAAGAGAAAAAAAAATTTAAAGCACCCCGTCCCACTGAGCTCACGCACAGAAGCGAATGCATACGTAAGTCACGCCCACATATGAAAACGGTGTTCAAACCACACGTGAGGTATCACTGTGATCGTTAGAACGAGAGCAATCATTTTAGCACTAGACCTACTCAAAACTGGGAACCTGTAGACATTTTTAAATGTCGCCAATGGAGATTGTTAAGTGCCAAAGTTTGTCTCCATTTCACAAGCGGGTGTAATTTTGAAGCATAACATGTTGGGTATCAATTTACTCGGCATAACAGTATTTCACAATATGGAAAAAAAATGAGCTAACTTTACTGTTGTCTTATTTTTTAACTCAAAAAAGTGATTTTTAAAAAAAAAAAAAGATGCTGGTAGGACCGCTGCGCAAATACGGTGTGACATAAAGGGCTTGATTTACTAAGACTGGAGAGTGCAAAATTTGGTGCAGCTCTGCATGGCAGCTAATTAGCTTTTAATTGCAGCTTGTTTAATAAAGCTTTGACAATAAAACCTGGAAGCTGATTGGTTTATATGCAAAGCTGCACCAGATTTTGTATTCTCCAGTCTTAGTAAATCAACCCCAAAGTATTGCAACGACCGCCATTTTATTCTCTAGGGTGGTAGAAAATATATATATAATGTTTGGGGGTTTTAAGTCATTTTTTTTTTAACTTGTTTTTTTTTAACTGATTTTAACTTGTAAACACCGAATCTCAAAAAGAGGCTCAGTCCTTTAGTGGTTAAAGGGGTAGTTTAGGTCTCGATTGATAGAATTGAATGTAGAACTTCTCTATGCACTTTAACAAATGCACATAAAAAAACTCAATCAGATAATGTTGGAGTAAAAGCTACAATTTTGGCTGTTAGCAGAGCATGATTCTTTCTCTAAAAACTTGCCTGTCAGCATCCATCCTCCGCTCTCCCTCCCCTTAAGCATTTTGCTACCATGGAAACTTTTAAGCATCAAAGCATTGCAGCAATTAACTTCACTTTCTGGCACAGTGCAAGACATTTTCTTACCCACTACAGACACTAATCAGTGTTTTTCAAATGTACTGTACATCCACCAATAACTTCATTTTTCCTGCAATTTCAAATTGTACATGATTTCAATGTACTCTATAAAATATCTTAATTTACAGATATTCTTTATTTATCTAAGTGCTTTAGCTGTCAGAATATAATAAACACTAATATTTTGTACCTATGAAATAGGGTGGGTAAATTGATTACTTAGTGATTTAATAAATACTGTGGAATTAGTTCTACACATATAAAGTTATTTACTCAACACACAAAAGCGACAGTCGTTTATCATCCAAAGACTTAGCGTTTGCATTGCTACTTTTAAACCTATCTAAGCCCAAAACAAAAATGTAATATAGTATCAGCTTATCAATGCTTAGATGTGGTGTCTGCATTTGTTTTCTTTTTTATTCTTTTTATCCTTTATTTTTTTCTGGCAATCTGTAACACACTTCCTGTCGTAGGGTGGCTACACTTATTCCTCCAGTGTTTCTATAGAGAAGTAGCATAGCCACCCTTAGAAAGCAGAATTGTCAGCCCCTGAAGAGGGTAGTGTTATATAAACTAGTACATTTACATGGGCTTTACAGTGACTAACTAAAGCCTAACTCCAGTTAGCACATTATGCTGTTACAGCAGCTTGTTTTTTTCATTTTAGGATGAACGTTTTAACTACATAAATAAAAGCTGAACATTGTAAGCATCCCTGTTAAATGGTTTGTCCCTCTAATGGCTACTTTTGCTGGAAACTTTGGTTTGTTAAAGGAAGTTGAAAGTTAACAGACTTACTAACCTCTACAGCAGCACCAAGATGGTGAGAGGTAGAGGAAGCACTAGGACACTTGACTCCTTGACCAGAGTTCCACTTTAAAATAATTTTCTAGATCTGAGAACAAAGACCCTTGCTTCAGATCTCTCACCTGAAATAAGATGAGAATAGTCATGCATTTGTATCAAAACCCTAGTTAAATGCCATTATGACCAAACTGGCTCTTTGTTATGAAAAATCTCAACTAACTTTTAAATATGTAGCATCCTGAACTTTAAAAATGTGAAGAATTTGAATACATTTCAAAAGCAGCTGTGATTACATTGGAAAGTCTAATGATTATGGGAACAAAGCCGAGGCATGACTTGGAAGCTAGAGTAGATACCCTTTATTTGCTGTATTAGAATTACAACTGATCTTTGTGTCAGTAATGTTACACTTTTCATTACATGCTGAAAAAAAGAACCCGTCTTACTACATTTTCCCTTTGGAACAAATAAAAAGATATGTTTAAACATAATTTATTTTGATTTGTTTTTATTAGCTTTTACAGATAATAGCAGTTAAAAAATTGTATATTGATTTGCCATAGGAGTGTCAGTATCAATATAATATAAACATGATAATAATAAAGATACAACAATATTTTAGCAATGGCATGCCATTTATGAGCCCACATTTACATTGACAGGTATTTTAGAACCTTAATTAAATAATCCTCGAAGCATTTTATCTGAAGCATGCATTGTCATTAGCAATCATTGTCAGTGCAGATGGGCTAGTTGTTGGAGTCTTGCAATGGGGTTACCAAAAAAAGTCTCAACTTGCATATAAATAGGTTATCTGTTTTGGTCAACATAACGGTCTACCCTAGAGAGAAAAAAGAGAAAAATAGGAAGAAGATGTTAAAAAAGAAAAGCACATGAGTATGAACATTGGTAGTAATCAAGAATAGTGGAAAATAGGTGAAAGAGAAAGAGGTCACACCTCCAGGGCCTCACGCCTCTTATGACAAATATTGGATCCCTGGGTCCCCATACAACCACAGGGAGGCTATGCAAACTTTAAGCAGATATCATCCTTACCAGGATTCAAACCAATGCTGCATAGTAGAGATGCTAATCACTGAGCCACTGTACTAGTTTGATATTGAAATGTTAAAACCAGATTTTTAGAACAGATCATACATTTTAATGTAGAAGGTTTTGGGTCAATTTTATTTTTTTTTTTTTATGTTTCAGTGATGTCTCAGGTCCACACCTTATATTTCTTAGCTTTTGTTATTTACCCTAACATGTCATGTATGGTTTTCTTGGGACAGATAGGTCTATTTCTTAGTATATTTGGATACACATATCTTACTGGAATGCAACACCCCAAGGTATTTGTAAGAAGCATGGTGAGTCTTTAGAAGACTTCATTTTTCCCACACATTTTCGAAAAATGCAGAAAGGAAATTAAATTAAGTTTTTTTTACAAAAAGTAGTCAATTTAATAAGATATTTTTCACATAGAACATGGGCATACATTCAGATTTACACCACAAAACATGTTATTCTACTACTGAGTATTGCAATACACATGTGTGAGACTTTTTCAATTTTAGACTGATTATATACTTGACGTTGTATCTTGTGTATCATGCAAATCAATCAATTGTATAAAACGTGTACTCTAATGGTCACCTATATACGAGTGGTCATGGATAGAGTTGAGTGAACACCTGGATGTTCGGGTTCGGTGGGTTCGGCCGAACTTAGGGAAAAAGTCCGGGATCGGTATCGAACTTGACCCAAACTTTACCCCAAACCCCATTGAAGTCAATGGGGACCCGAACTTTTCGGCACAAAAATGACTGTAAAAAAGTCCTGGAAAGTGCTAGAAGGCTGCAAAAGGAAGTAAAATGATTTTAGAACAATAATCTGTCCCTTACAGCAATAGCAGGAACCTGACCCTATAGGAGTAGGCGATGATTTTAGAACAATAATCTGTCCCTTACAGCAACAGCAGGAACCTGACTCTATAGAACTAGAAGATGATTTTAGAACAATAATCTGTCCCTCTAAGCAGTAGACTCTATCTAGTCCAGTGAGATCGTTCTGTAATGCAGGATGAGATCTGCAATCTGTCCCTAAAAGCAGTAGTAGTCGTAATCTCTACCTAGTCCACAATCAGATTGTTCTGTAATGCAGGATGAGATCTGCAATCTGTCCCTAAAAGCAGTAGTAGTAGTAATCTCTACCTAGTCCACAATCAGATCAGGATGAGATGTTATTATATCTGCAATCTGTCCCTTACAGCACCGGCAGCATCCTCTCCCTACACTACCCAGAGAGCATGTGACAAGCAGCACTAAGTGACTCCAGCTTACAAAGAGGCTGGGTCACATGATGCACTAGCCAATCACAGCCATGCCATTAGTAGGCATGGCTGTGATGGCTTCTAAGGGCAAACCAGTGAAACACTTGTTGATTGGCTGCCCTGCAGCTATTCAACATGCGTGATCAAATACCCGAACCCAGAAAACGGACCCAAACTTTTTTCCAATGTCCGGGTCCGGGTCACGGACACCCCAAAGTTCAGTACGGACCCGAACTTTACAGTTCGGGTTCGCTCAACTCTAGTCATGGAATATAGCTTAGTGTAACATCACCTACAGCAATCCCAGTTCCTATAAGCCAGGCAAACCTAGCCCACTGTTACGTGGCTGCCCCCAGGAATACCATGTTTACTGGCCAGGAAGTGCTTCAAATCTTCTGGGAAGGCTGTCCACAAGGTTTAGGAGTGTGTCTATGGGAATGTTTGATCATTCTACCAGAAGCGCATTTGTGAGGTCAGGCACTGATGTGGACCAGAAGGTCTGGCTCACAGTCTCCACTCTAATTCATCCCAAAGGTGTTTTATTTGATTGAGGTCAGGACTCCGTGCAGCCCAGTCAAGTTCCTCCACCCCAAACTCACTCATTCATGTCTTTATGGACCTTGCTTTGTGTAATGGCCCAAATCATTTGGGGGAGGGGGGATTATGGTGTGGGGCTATTTTTCAGGGGTTGGGCTTGGCCCCTTAGTTCCAGTGAAGAGAACTCTTAAGGCGTCAGCATACCAAGATATTTTGGACAAATTCACGCTCCCAACTTTGTGGAAACAGGTTGGGGATGGCCCCTTCCTGTTTCAACATGACTGTGCAACAGTGCACAAACAAGGTCCATAAAGACATGGATGAGCGAGTTTGGGATTGAGGAACTTGGCTGGCCTGCACCTGAATGATTGTGGACAGCCTTTCCAGGAGAGTTGAAGCTGTTATAGCTGCAAAGGGTGGGCCAAATCAATATTGAACCCTACAGACTAAGACTTGGATGCCATTAAAGTTCATATGCGTGTAAAGGCAGGTGTCCCAATACTACTTTTAGTAATATTGGACATATATATATATATATATATATATATATATATATATATACAGCTATCACATTGTATAGGATGGCAGTGTTTGGCCCTGCACCACTTGATCATTGTGACCAGAGATCAAAGTAGTTCTCAGAGGTTGTACGCCATGTATACTTCTGGACATGTGGTTGCTGTGATTGGTCACAGTGATCACATGGTACCAGGACAGAGAACCAGTGCTCAGTGCTCAGATTGCTCACAATATCACGCCGATCAATGCTTGTCCTGCCTGGCCATTTATATGCAGTGGCTGGATGGGTAGCGGTTAAGAAACCAAAATACACTCATAAGCATCACTTCGTAATACAGGTGCCTTCAGTTTAGCCTTTAGTTGCCTTCAGCTCTGCCCTGATGCATTTTGTCAAATCCCTCAACGGTAACCAAGAGGTTGGGTGGAGCCTAGTGATGTCATCAAATAGATCAGGGCTCAACATTTCAAGTCCGGAGCCACTAGCCAGGCCTTAAGAGTTACCACCATTTTCCCCAGCCAACCTCTACCCTACCCACACGCTAAACACTCCCTTGTAAATTATCCCATGAAATTACACTGGTTTATACAGAATTAAGTTCCAAAAATAAATATTAACAACAACAATATTAACTTAAAGAATATCAGGACCCATCAGTGCAGCCTAATCAGTGCCCATCAGTGCAGCCTCATTGGTGCCCATCAGTGCAGCCTTATCAGTGCCCAGTTGTGCAGCCTATCAATGCCCATCAGTACAGTCCCATCAATACCATCAATGCAGTCTATCAGTGCCCATCAATACAGTCCCATCAGCGCAACCACATCAGTGCCCATCAGTGCAGCATACCAGTGCTGCCTTATCAGTGCAGACTCACCAATGCCCATCAGTGCAGCTTATCAGTACCCATCAGTGTCCCCTCATCAGTGGCGATCAGTGCGGTCCCATCAGGGGCCACCAGTGCAGCCTATCAGTGCCCATCAGTGCAGCATATCAGTTCTGCCTTATCAATGCAGCCCCATCAGTGGCCATCAGTGCAGCCTCATCAGTGCCCATCAGTACAGCATATCAGTGCAGCCTCATTAGTACCCATCATTGCACTTATCAGTGCCCATAAAAGCAGCCTATCTTTGCCCATCAGTGCAGCCTATCATTGTCCATCAGTGCAGCATATCATTGTCCACCAGTGCAGCCTATCATTGCCCATCAGTGCAGCAGATTATTGCCCATCATTGCAGCCTATCATTGCCCATCAGTGCAGCATATCATTGTCCATCAGTGCAGCATATCATTGCCCATAAGTGCAGCATATCATTGCCCACCTGTGCAGCATATCATTGACCATCCGTGCAGCATATCATTGCCCATTCGTGCAGCATATCAGTGCCCATAATTGCAGCATATCATTGCCCACCTGTGCAGCATATCATTGCCCATAAGTGCAGCACATCATTTTCCATCAGTGCAGCACATCATTGTCCATCAGTGCAGAATATCATTCCGCATAAGTGCAGCATATCATTGCCCATCCCTGCAGCATATCATTGTCCATCAGTGCAGCATATCAGGGCCCATAAGTGCAGCATATCATTGCCCATCAATGCATCCTACCATTGCCCATCAGTGCAGTATATTATTGCTCATCAATGCAGCCTACCATTGCCCATTAGTGCAGCAGGAAGGAATCGGGAGGATCTGGCAGCCAGATGGCACAGAGCAGGGATGTCTCGCTGAGACGCAGTTTCTGTATGAATACAGTTATGAAACGAAGTCCCGCCTCCTGGACCGACCACTCTAATAGACAGCACACTGGTCCAATGCCGATCCTTGTTTGACAGCACAGCTATTCATATACAAAAATGTGTCTCAGCGGAACATCCCTGCTCTGCACGATCCAGCCGCCAGATCCTCCTGACAGTTTCCTGGCTGATCGTTTCTAGCAGAAGCGGTGCAGCCTTTTTTAAAGGACATCAGAGCGGCCCGGGGGGCAGGGAGTTCCCCCCTCCAGGCCGCTCTGATGGCCGCACCATATCTGCCAGAAGCAATCAGCCAGGAAACTGTCAGCCCAGTCCGCTCCTGCTCCATACTCACCCTCCACTAATTTCCACTCACCAAATTTGAGCAGCTGAATGGAAATTTTGAGGGTTGACATAGATGATTGAAACACTACACAAGTGCTGTAAAGTGAACATTAATACTCCCAGAGTCTTTTTCTGATTTGGTGATGCCTACCCTAACTGCATTATTTTTTCAGGATTTTTCAGGGTTTGAATTTGGTAACAAATTCAGATACATATATTTTTAATTACTTGAGTTTTTTGAAAATAAATAATTAAAAAAATAGCACAAATTGAATTAATTTTCCCAATGCAATGTTTCCATAATTTGCACCCCTCCATAAATTTACTCAAAAATATAATCAATAAACTTGGCTGATTAAAATGATATAACATTCATGCAACTTTTACATAATGTAGCAGAATGATAACATTCAAAGTGAATGTATGCATTTTACTTCAGAAGAGCTTTGTTCTTTTGATGCTACATTGCAATGCATTCAGTGGAAAAAATAATGGGTTCAAATCACAAAATGTTATCTACCAATTTAAGATTAGCGGTAAAGTAACTGCTAAAATACTGCATGTGCTATTTCTTAAAGTGATGGGACCCAACTGAGCTGGCACTCACTGGCATCCTTAACAACCAGAGAATAGCTGGTTGTTAAGGAGCCAGCACCCACCTAGAGTTACCAGCTGTCCGGATTTGAATCATGTGTCTAGGTTTCTATCCACCTAAAACCCGGACACATTTTTTAGTCAGAAATGTGGCTCGGAACAGGGCTTGACAGGAGGGTGAGGGGGCACTATGCGCACAGAATTACTATTCTATTTGCAATGCCCAAAAGTGTCCCAGATCTGTTATAATCCTATAGTGCAGAGGTCTCCAAACTATGGCCCTCCAGTTGTTCAGGAACTACAATTTACATCATGCCTAGTCATGTCTGTGAATGTCAGAGTTTTACAATGCCTCATGGGACATGTAGTTCTGCAACAGCTAGAGGGCCCTAGTTTGGAGATCCCTGCTATAGTGTATACTAAAACAAAAAAGATTTACTGTGCACCGCTAAAGTGTTTGGTTTGAAGAAAAAGTAGCAACCCTACACCCTCCGTGTCCTTAACATTCAGGACTGCTGTGAGTGGGAGTCCCAGAAAAGAATAGCCTGAATTAAAAAATGAAAAACAAAAAACAGAGTGAAGTCCCCTCCCAATCCATACCAGGACCTTTGAGTCTGGTATTGATTCTGGGGGGAACCTCATACAAAAAATGTAAAAAAAAGTTGTGAGGTCCCCCCCCCCCCCAAATCCATACCAGACCCTTATCTGAGCATGCCATCCAGCAGGCCAGGAAAGGGTGTGGATAAGTAAGTGCTCCTTCCTCCTGAACCACTGAACCATAGCAGGCCACATGCCCTCATCATGGGGGGGGGGCACTCTCCCCCTCAAAGCACGTTGTCCTATGGAGCACTCTGTGAAAGCATCATAAGCCTAGGAGCTAGTTGTTTCAGCTCCTGGGCTTAGCGTGGGAATGCCGGCTGTCACAGCTAGCATTTCCAACACTTATGGGAGATGCGGTTCTCTGCCACCATTTTAAAATGGCACTGGAATAAAAAGCCGCTATTCCAGTGCTGTTTTAAAATGGCACTGGGGTCTCAAGTGGTTAATAAATAGAGGTTATTCACTTGGGAAAGTGAATTTGCAAGAGAAATACAAAGAAAAAAAAATGGGATGTTACTTAAATGTGATTGCATGATTGAAGTGAACATAGTTTCACCCTATTGACTAAGCTAAGTAAACACTCACTTTGGTAAGTGAACAGTCTCTATTGTTTTAGAATATGAGTCCTGTTGGGCTTTCTGATCATTATATGTCTTTTACCACAATTGAAAGCTGAAATAGCTAAATACACCCCTCATATTTTTGTAAATATTTTATATTATATTTTTTTATGGGACAACACTGAAGAAATTACACTTTGCTGCAATGTAAAGTAGTGAATGTACAGCTTGTATAACAGTGTAAATTTGCTGTCCCCTCAAAATAACTTATGGCCTAGGCTATAAGAAGATTGCCAAGACCCTGAAACTGAGCTGCAGCATGGTGGCCAAGACCATACAGCGGTTTAACAGGACAGGTTCCACTCAGAAAAGGCCTCGCCATGGTCGACCAAAGAAGTTGAGTGATTATATTTTATAAATGTTTTTATACTCCCCACATAAATCGATAAAGTCGAAAGTTAACACCATTTTCTGTATATTACTAGTCTTTCGGGTTGTCCTGAGTATAAGATTTTGTTATCTCTGACAAGTG
>BLSH010539852.1:2718236-2736245 GCA_018402905.1 Glandirana rugosa
TTTCTATTCAGATTCCCCCAGTCTAGTCCTCTGGAACCCCCGGTAAGTTGACCGGGTGCTGCTGGTTAGGGGAAAGGTCCTTTGACAAGTAGATCCTTACGAACCTGGACTGTGGGTATTACACCACCACGTGGTGGTGTAATACCCACAGTCCAGGTTCGTAAGGATCTACTTGTCAAAGGACCTTTCACCTAACCAGCAGCACCCGGTCAACTTACCGGGGGTTCCAAAGGGCTAGACTGGGGGAATCTGAAAATAGAAACCCCAGTAGACTTCCGATAACAGATACGCAGGTCCAAGCATTCCTAGATGAACAGTTTCCTGGAAAGGGGATTGGTCGTCGTGGGCCAGTTGAATGGCCCCCAAGGTCTCCTGATCTGACCCCCTTAGACTTATCTTTGTGGTCATGGGTGAAACCATTAATATATAGACCCCCCGGTGTACTCTCAGGCAGATGTGGACGGAAGCAAATTACCTAGGCATACAAACGCCATGCAGAGTTCCACATGAAAATTGAATCCATTTCTCATTACTATTTTAATGCAGTGGTAAATAATTAGGGTTTAATGACAATTTTGTACTTAGAGGCTGATGCCAGCTTTAGCAACATATCATATGTTAGACGTGTATTTAAGATTTAACATGTAACATGTTGATAATCAACCCCCTACCCACAGAGCTGCCTCCCCCATGACAGCATGCAGGGGTTCTTCTCCCCCCGTAGCAGCTGTCACATCTAAAATTGTCCTGCCCCACAAAGCTGCAGCATTCATTCATAGAGATCTATGAATAAATAAACTACAAGCCCCATCTCCCACTGTGGCAGACTGACTTATAGTTCTCAGTGGGACACAAATACGGTAATCAGCACACTCATAGTTCTTTAACGGAGTGGTGGCATCTCCATTAGGGGCGCAGGGGTGCTGCCCCCCTAATCCATGCTCCTGGCCCCTAATTTACATGCAGGGCGCCGGGCACATGGGTTTCAGTGGAGTATTTGAAGCACATGATTAGAGCCTGAGGCTCTAATTGGCTTCAAAAAAGGGTGGGCTCAGAGACCAGAGCACTGCGCCCTGAGCCCACCCAGTTGTGTGACAATTGCAAATTAATATTCGCTATTGTCTTCCTGATTCTTCACCCAGCCAATCAGGAAGCAGGTCCTGAGACCCGATTGGCCAGGGTGTCTTAGGGCCCGCTTCCTGAGAAGCAAGAGCCCCGGAGCGAGGAGTAGCTGGAGCGAGGAGCAGCAGCCGTACCCCAGATCCTTTTAATCTGCCTTCTAAGGTAAGGAGGCCTCTCATTGCCACCTTCCATCCATCTCCCATGAGGGGGAGGGGATTGCCTCCCTTCCCGCCCATCTCCCGCGGAAGGTGGCGTTGGTTTGTCGCCCCCAAAATATTGAGCACCAGCTGCCACTGCATTAATGCTTCCTCCAGCTCAGTAACTGAAAATCTGTATAGAGATATGGGTAGGGAGCTGGAGGAAGAATTTGCTGGAGGCTAACCTTGTACCCGCAAACCACTGATTGTGGGTGCAATGCTTTGCAGTCTCCTGTGAAAAAAATAATAACCTTAGCAGTTAAGCATACCAGTTCTGCATCATTCTACATGAGGTTTTTATTGTTCTTTTCATAAAAAATAAAGATATTAGGAATTACAAAAAAAATTCCTTCATGATATAATAGCATAGACCTTGCATGTGGTCTTTAGATTCTAAATTGTTGCATATGTTATTAGGCTTATTAAAAAGCATACCACAAATATTGCTTTTACTAATGTACTTAGTTGTCCATATTAACTCTCACAAGTTTCCAAAAGTCAGTTTATCTACAGTCAGTGCTCCACAAACAATGGTTTGAGAGCATCATGTGGATATCACCTCCAAGGAAAGGCAGTCACTACTTGTCTAACCAAATACCTCTTTTATGTAATAATATATAAGCAAGAAATAAAACATTTACCTTACTTGCTTTAAATATTTAAAGCTGAACTTCAGGCAGATATGAAAGGCACAAATTAACACAGCTCTGTAATCATTAATGCACCGTTCATTTTTTTTTTAATGCAAGCAGTGTAAGTACCTGAATTTGACTGTTGCAGTTTACTGTGAAGTCTGTACTGCATAACCCAAAGAGGGGAAGGGAGAAGCAGCACAAGTAGTCAGTTAGGAGTGCTGCAGTACAAGGAGCAGGCCGATAGGAGGAGAGAGCAGAGTGACATGGAGATGAAGTTTGCCGGCCGCCATATTGAAAACTGGCCATTCCGTTGTTTTGAGATGCTGGAGAGGAACTGATCGCTCTGTGGGCGCAGCTTTTGCAGCAGTATATAAGCTTACTAAGTGATGTCTTAGCTCCACCCCTACTGATGAAGTCACGTTAATGATGAACACGCATCTAGGGGGAGGAGCATGCGACCAGACGTCACATTGTGGTTATCCTGGCTTTGTATGCAGTGTCTGTTACAGCCAGTACAACTGATGTGCCTCGTATGTAAGTGTAATTGCTTTTATTTACAAGAAACTGGATTTTAGCAGAGAGCACTAGGTATTGCCTTTTTTTGTCATCTGCATGTATTGGCTGAGAGGCTTGATAGCCTTACCAGTGGAGAAGTGGACACCAGCGAGTCTTTCCATTCCCAGAGTGTAACCATACCACATTCCCCAAGGGGAATACTGCTGTTTTGATGCTTATGTGAGGTGAGATGCTAGTGTGACCGGTGGAGGATAAGCACAATGCACTTTGAGTTTGGCATGTTTTGCACTGAATGGTGATGATTATCTTCAATCAACTGAGCACAGCTAATTAATTATTCCACTGCTGCACACAATTATTTTTTGAGCAATTGCACTTTATGTCTTTTTGCTTCAAGTTTGCACATCATATGGACTTTATTGACTTTAAATATCGCACAATTTATGGGTTTTAATGTATTACAATATTGTTTGCACATTGATTCACACTTTTTTATGTAGTGCAACACTAGTTATTTACATGACATGGAGATGAGCTCATAAGTGTGCTGCTTCTTCTTTTACTGGATGGGGTGGGAAGGAAGCCTGTAACTGAACTGCAGCAGAGATCAGGCCACCTCTGCTATTAGACAGGACTGTGCTGTGAGAAAGAGTGATCTAAATCTCAGGACTGGATGGACAGAAATACAAATCCCCTGGTGGGTAAACACAGGGCCGGCTCTACCACTAGGCGGAGTAGGCGGCCTGCTAGGGTGCACTGACGCCCAGGGCACCAAGCCCCTTTCCATATACTACCCCAGCCTGTCCATATACTGTACCTGCAGACCACGGCTAGCATAAGAAAACGAGCCGGTGCCGCCATTATTTGATTTTAGGCCAGGTCCAGAGGCACAGGTGCAGGCCTGAGGACTACGGCTAAAGAAATAGCTAGAGAGGCACTGCAAAAATCTCCGCCACCTCCATCGTCTACATGGACATGGCAAAGGGGGTGGAGTCAGGGGCGGAGCAAAAGGGTGGTGGCAAAACGAGGTTTCGCCTAGGGTGTCAAAAATCCTTGCACCAGCCCTGGGTAAACAGCTCTATATATTTCAACTGTGCATTAAGCTGTTAGCCTGGAGTTCAGCTTTAAACAAATATATTTATCATTTCTCAGAGCAACTGCCTAGTGTACCACGTATATTATTTAATAGCGGCTGACAAAGGATATTACTCCATTGCACTGCTGTTATGAAGTTTTGAAGCTTTAAGTGCAATGAGTAGTTCCAAAACTGCAAGACACATTACTGTTTATATAATTGAATGTTTTTTTTACCTTCACAATTCCACTTTTCCTCACATGCAAGTTAATAAAATATTAACTATTGTCTCTGTGTATCTAAATTTTGAAACAAACAATTTAGAAACATTTGAAACAAATGTCTTAGAAATGAAGCAATAATAAAGACAGAATAATATGGCATTTACAACCAAATACAAAAAAAGGCTTATGCATTCTCTGCTGGTATTCCTTGTACATTTTATAAAACAGGAATTATTGATCAAGACACCATAAAAAAAAGAAAAAAAAAAGAGAAACATGCTCAGGATTAATATCACAGTTCTTCATTATTTGCTCTGGTTTTCTTTAGATGTTGTCGAGGTGGAAGTAGATGCTTCTCTGCCATAAGGATTACGAGATGCTGGACCACGAGCTGCTATAGAAAAAAAATAAGGATTTCTGCAACAGGCATATTGTATAAAGGATGAAATTTGCATTTTACATTTATATATTGCTTTCAGTTAAAGCGGTAGTAAATCACTGTGTTTTTTTTTTCCTGAAACCTGCCAAGTCTGGCAGTCGTTTACAGCACAGGACTCTGAAGGAACAGCCCGGGTGGCCACTCTTTCAGAGCACATGCACCGTTGGCATAACCGGCAGCATGTAGAGTAAATATCTCCTACACGGTGCACAAGCAGGCAATCAACAAGAGGTTGAGAGGGGAGCTTAGCCTCCAACCAGGAGTTCGAGTATGGCTATCTACGGCAAACCTCAGGCTGGCATGCCCATCAAAGAAACTTGCGCCCAAGTTCATGGGTCCTTTTCTTGTAAGAAGAAAATTAAATGAGGGATTGTATGAACTATCTTTGCCAGATTCATTTAAGATCTACCCGGTATTCCACGTATCACTGCTTAAACCTTAAGTACAAGACCCCATCCCTGACAGGGGGTCGGGCCCACCTGAACCAGTATTAGTTAATGGCGATGAGGATTATGAAGTAGAGGCCATTCTGAACTGCAGAAGAAGGAGAAAATAAAAACTGCAATATCTCATTAAATGGAAGGGTTATGGTCCACAGGACAACTTCTGGGAACCCGAGGGAAATATCGATGCAAGAAGGTTGATACAGGGTTTCTACCATAGTTACCCACAGAAAGAGGGGGCAATGTCAGGGACATGCTGGGCATAAAAAAAAAACTCAAAAGAATCTCCTGCACTATGCTATAGGCCTCTGTAAGTCTAGTGATGCTTCTGTTCAGTGCTGCTGTGTGGACAATGCATGCCCCGCTGCCTCAGTTAACTTGGGGGAGTCCAAAGTGCTAGAACAGAGAGAAAAGAATATAGAGGGCGCGTGGCCTGGTGCATTATCCTTGGTAAGAGGTTTTATTAGGTAACAGAAGTAAAATATCGTACCCACATTTGGTAAATAGATTAAAATCACATCATATTATCTTGTTCTTCTAAAAATGTCCATAAGGATCTACCCACATCCCATAGGGCTGGCGGGGGAAGTGGCAGGCTGATGCGTTTCGAGGATTTCCCTCTTCTTCAGAGCCTTAGTTGGAAAAGACTGGCATGCGTGTTATCCCGTGGTGCGCCAGGTGGGTGGTAGGATCATGGAGGAATAGTTGTCCTTAATAATTTGGATTGGTCCTTAGTTTATCTCAGCGCACCTGAAGATACACATTGCATCCACGCTGTGTGTGTGTGTCGGGTGGAGGAACCACTTCCTCCACCTGACACACACACAGCGTGGATGCGCTGTGTATCTTCCATCTGTCTATTTGCGGTACAGACGAAGGTGTAGAGGGCAGAGACACTCTGGGATCCGGACTACACATCTTTCCAGGGACACTCCTTCACTGAGCCCGCCCCCCCGGACTCCACTATCTCTCCATCCTGTACTAAGTCTGGAAACAACCAGCATGTAGGAGGACAAGCCACCATACATCACCACAGGTGCGCTGAGATAAACTAAGGACCAATCCAAATGATTAAGGACAACTATTCCTCCATGATCCTACCACCCACCTGGCGCACCACAGGATAACACGCATACCAGTCTTTTCCAACTAAGGCTCTGAAGAAGAGGGAAATCCTCAAAATGCGGCAGCCCCAGAAGGAAGAGGGGCGGAAGATGGACGCGGCCTGGAGCGGGGACAGCGCGGCTTCCAATGCAGATCTGGACTACACATCTTTCCAGGGACACTCCTTCACCGAGTCCGCCCCCCGGACTCCACCATCTCTCCATCCTGTACTGAGTCTGGAAGCAACCAGCATGTAGGAGGACAAGCCACCATACATCACCACATTTGCGCTGAGATAAACTAAGGACCAATCCAAATGATTAAGGACAACTATTCCTCCATGATCCTACCACCCACCTGGCGCACCACAGGATAACACGCATACCATTCTTTTCCAACTAAGGCTCTGAAGAAGAGGGAAATCCTCAAAGCGCGGCAGCCCCAGAAGGAAGAGGGGCGGAAGATGGACGCGGCCTGGAGCGGGGACAGCGCGGCTTCCAATGCAGGTAAATTTCACATAATAGGCTAGTATGCGATGCTTACTAGCCTATTATGCTTTTACATTGCAGGGTAACAAAGAGAAAGTAAAACCCATCAGGGTTTACTTCCTCTTTAATAGGCGCATGTGCACAAATGTCCGTGCGATACCTATGCACACGTGCGCGTGCCCCATTAACATATATACGGATGGCAGCTGCACTAGAGCTTTGCTTTCTGATCTGCAGCTTTCCCTTGTATTCTGTTCCTGTGCTTGTCTTTGATCTTATTTTCAGGCTTCCTGACCATTCCAATTCTATCCAATCCTGACCCCGGCTTGCCTTGACCTTGATTCATCTGCATCTACTTGATTCTCTGTTGCCAAACCTCTACCTGAACAGCCTCCAAGTACCTGCGCCCGCAGTACACCGCCACCTGCAACATACCTGCATCCACAGCACACCTACATCCACAACGTGCCTGCATCCGCAGAAAACCAGCAACTCCTACTGCTGCTGCCATCTGCTTATCCTACTTCCCTGCTAATGGAGAACATCACAGGCACTCCTACCTCATCGTGCTCTTGCTGCCACTATTGCAACCTCAGTAGCTCTTGAACTGGGGCTGTACGAGTTGCCTTCCTCTTCTTGTAAGGCTCTACTCGATTGTATGTCACAGGTGCTCTGCTCCTTTCAGCAGATCTTTGTGAGGTGGAGTGGTCTCTGGCTGCCTGCGCTTCCTGCCCATCTTTATTCTCTGGTCTCCCAGTCAGCTTGTCCTTCAGGTCTGGGAGACGAGAGGAGGTTGAAGGAGTCCAGGGGCTCCAGGTTCTGGCAGGCACCGTGGGTGCTGTGCCTGCATCTTCAGAGCTCTTCTCCCTCCCGGGCTATCAGTGCTTTCCCCGCCCTCACTGCTCTCCTTCCCCATGGCCTCCGTCTCCTGGCCTGCCCACTCACACCGTGGAGATGGTAGCTGGAGCTGGGATGTTATCCTGCTGCACCTTACCACCTTCGCTGTCCTGCTCCTTGCAACTGCTGTCACCGGACTGGGCCCTCCTGCAGTGCCCTACAGCTTCATGAGCTCTTAATGCAGCCTTGGTCAAGGGGCCAGCCTGAGAACTTGTACAAGGGAAACAGAGGGCCAACCCACCCAGAGAGATTTCTGATTTACCCCAGAGAGGGAATGCTTGATCTGGCCCGCTGGTAAAACAGGGGTCAGAGATTGAGATGTAAGCCTATTTGTTTTATCGAGCATGGTGGATCTTTTAACCCTTTGGAATCCAAAGAGCTACAGAAGCCCATTTTTTCTTTACACCAGAAACAAGAGTGTTTGACCCCCAGACTGCAGAGCTTAGGGGCCAATTTCTCTGGTGAGTGGGGACGCAAGAGGGGAGTGTGGCACACTGCACAGCATGCTTATATGAAGCACCTCAGCGCTTTATTAATGTTTTGGAGTACGGAGCACCTTCTAAGAGACTTTTTTATATTTTTTATCACATTGATTGTTCTATA
The DNA here is from genome assembly GCA_018402905.1 of Glandirana rugosa. Classification (NCBI taxonomy): domain Eukaryota; kingdom Metazoa; phylum Chordata; class Amphibia; order Anura; family Ranidae; genus Glandirana; species Glandirana rugosa. The sequence continues at coordinate 2,725,980 of BLSH010539852.1, forward strand.
TTGCAAGCTCTGTAATACTTGTATTTTTTGCTATTTTGAGGTGATTTAGCACCTAGTGGACAGCAGCTGCAAAGTAATTCACTTTTTATATTGTTCTCAGCACTTTTTATATTGTCATCAGCATGTTTAGCACATAGCGCAAGTAATAATTGTGATTTTATTTTAAAAAAGGAATCTCACCTCGGGGTCCAAAATGTAAAAGATAGCAGTTGTTGCAATATGGCCTGTCATCATACTGAAATAAAGGCAAATATTAGAATACATAGACAGAGCACTTTTCACATTTTATCTCAAACTGCTGTCAACTCCTACCTATAGCCTGGTCCAGATTCAGATTAATTTGATCAAAAAGACCATAAAATGAGAATAATTAGATACGGTCAGTTATCTTAGAAGGTTATACTTTCTGAGAACATCTGTACATACTACATACTGTAGTACTATGCAAAAAATATTTAAATAGATAGTAAAGCCTACCTTTTTTACATGTACCTACAGGTAAGCCTAAAATAAGGCTTACTTGTAGGTACAGTAAATATTTTAGGAGATATTTACTATAGTAGCGGCCGGTGATGCCACCAGCGCATGTGCACTGAGCTCTCAATGGACGGAGTGAAGTAGTCGCAGCTTGGACAGTCAAACTGTCGAAGCCTGCTAACCCAGAAGGAAGACCGGTTGAAGATGGAAGCCCTGTCAGCGGTGCATACTAGCACATTATGTGTATGTATAAATTGGTGTTGCGCAAACTTAGTAGTGAATCAATAAAGTACTTAATACACTCAAAATAATCCGTAATACATACAGTCAGGTCCATAAATATTGGGACATCTACAAAATTCTAATCTTTTAGGCTCTATACACCACCACAATGGATTTGAAATGAAACAAACAAGATGTGTTTTAACTGCAGACTTTCAGATTTAATTTGAGGGCATTTACATCCAAATCAGGTGAACGGTGTAGGAATTACAACAGTTTGTATATGTGCCTCCCACTTTTTAAGGGACCAAAAGTAATGGGACAGATTAACAATCATAAATCAAACTTTCACTTTTTAATACTTGGTTGCAAATCCTTTGCAGTCAATTACAGCCTGAAGTCTGGAACGCATAGACATCGACAGGGAAAGAATTCTTCGGTCATCCACCACAGTTGTTTTCCATGGTCTTCCGGGTCTTTTGGTGTTGCTGAGCTCACCGGTGCATTCTTTCTTTTTAAGGATGTTCCAAACAGTTGATATGGCCACACCTGATGTTTTTGCTATCTGATGGGTTTGTTTTGTTTTTTTCAGCCTTATGATGGCTTGCTTCAATGATAGTGACAGCTCTTTGGATCTCATACTGAGAGTTGCCAGCAACAGATCCCAAATGCAAATAGCACACTTCAAATGAACTCTGGACCTTTTATCTGCTCCTTGTAAATGGGATAATGAGGGAATAACACACACCTGGCCATGGAACTGCTGAGCAGCCAATTGTCCCATTACTTTTGGTCCCTTAAAAAGTGGGAGGCACATATACAAACTGTTGTAATTCCTACACCGTTCACCTGATTTGGATGTAAATACCCTCAAATTAAAGCTGAAAGTCTGCAGTTAAAGCACATTTTGTTTGTTTCATTTCAAATCCATTGTGGTGGTGTATAGAGCCAAAAAGATTAGAATTGTGTCAATGTCCCAATATTTATGGACCTGACTGTATATAACAGATAATAAAATCACAAAAAGTGCATATCATTTGTCAGTTCATAATAAAGTGCACATGTGGTGAAAGTGCATACTAGTTTGTATCCAAAGGTGATTAACATGCCCCAAATGACTTTCTTCTGTAATATCAACTTCTGTGTGACAACATGAACAAACAAATGGTGTGCTTCCACCCGATTGTGACACCTATGTGTTCCCAGTATTCTCACCTTAGTGAGTAATCAAATGTCCTTTTGATTACACTTAGAAATCATCTTCCATCGATGTTAGCTTGGTCGTTCTCCTGTGCAGTTAATTTGGGAATACTGTGGTAGTGGATTCCTTTAAGGCTTCCTCACATGAGTGAACAGATTTTTTCTAGTTGTTTAAAGGCATCTGATACCCCAGAGAATGCTGGATATCTCTGAAACATTTCTATGCACATGCAACCTGCACCCTAGATATCTAGATTGGAGGAATAATCAGTAGCACCTAGAGGAACATCTGGTGGGCGGTACCACAGAGCAGTGAAGGTTCGCCCATAAGGATTCCTGGGGCAGCGCCCCACCAAAAAAATAAGTAAGAAATAAAAATAAAAATTATAACTATAATTATTAACCAACAGCAGCACAGCTAGAGAGAAACTCCAAAGAAAAAAAAATCTTTGGACTTTCTCTCTAGCTGTGCTTCTGTTGCTAATTGCTAGAATAGTTAGATTAGATAAGAAATAGAAGTGTAATCTACCTAGCAACAGGGCAGCCGTCCCAAATCTCATTAAAAAGCTGTATCTAGAACACAGTAAAATGAATTCTCCACCCTCATTGGCTGCTTTCCAACATTCCATTCTGAGAATAGAAGCTTTCTGGGGCATCTGAAAGTACAGACCTTAAACTGCCTAGTCCATTTGGTCTCTGCCTGGGAGGGAGCCAAGATCTTCTCTGCCTGCAGTTACACATTCTGACCAGATGCCCAGCAATGTCCCCCCCTCCACAAGTCGCACTCCGACACTTAGTCTCTACCTCTCCAGCAGTGTTTCCACTCTCCACCAGGCATCCTTCCCCTACCCACCATCCTGTACAGAGCAGAGGAGGAGGACATGAGGGATCACTCAATGGAGGAGAGGAGAGGAATCCTGGATAGATCATCATGGGTGACTACAGCTGCAGGAAAGGAGAAGCTCAGAGGGACAATCAGATCCAAGCACAGCAATGTCTGCAAGGTAAGATCTGTGTCCATACATGACAGGGAGCTCCCAGCAATACACAGGCAGTGATTAGTCTGCCTCCATAGATAACAGATAAGGCTGAACAGGTCCCTTTCAAAGCTCAGCAGTAGGATAAGAACTCTGAGCCAGCATGTAAGTCACAGGGAGTTCTCAGGGATACACAGGCAGTAATTGATCTGCAATTAGTCTTCTGACATTGGGGGACCACAGAGCTCAGCAGCACCGCACATCCTCAGCTCTTCGTACTTTACTGTTTAACAAGCAGCTTCAGCCAACACAGCAACAACTCCACTCCTGGTGACTTCTTCATCCCTGCATTCAATGCATTGTAAGCAATGATTCATGACTTCCAATGCAGAGACACCAGGAGTGGAGTTGTTGCTGTGTTGGTTGAAGCTGTCGGTTTTCATGGAGCCTTGCTCAGCCTGTGTGTACCTCAGCATCAAACAACAGAACAAGAGGAATGTCTACTCATGACAATTTCTCTACAATAACTGCTTTCCAATGAATGCCATCTTAAAGCGCCTGATTTTATAATTACATTTTGAATGTTTTTTTGACAGATAATGAAGATTCATGTTAGTGAAGCTGGTCAGTTCCAAAAACCAGGGACATTTCTATGGCTCACCTTGTGTCAGGGGTTAGTGGAGGATTTCCAGTGTTCCTACTATAAAATAAAGAATTAAGATGGAGCTTGATGGAATAGCACATACATGAAAACCCACATAATACCAGTCTGTGCTGGGTTCCTGTGCAGCCCTCACAGCTCATGTAGTTCTTTACCTTTGGGATTTAATAGATGAATGAGCCAGCAATATTTTATTGAGAATTAGGACTGACAGCTGAGTTATACTGTACATTGAGTGGGTGGGGTCTATAAGGGGTGTGGCTTCTAAGAAGTGGGATGGGCCAAAAAGGAAGGGCGGGGTCTAACGCCCCACCATCTTAAAACTTCACCAGCTGCCACTGCCACAGAGTGACCATTTCGGAGGAGTATGTCTGGCTGGGGATTGACTTCGCTCAGGCAAGACCAAAGTCAGCCAGTTTGAGCTCTCCTAGGTAGCTGATAAGGAGATTCTGTGGTTTTAGGTCTTGATGCAGGATATGCTGGTGATGGATATAGGCCAGACATCTGAGCAACTGGAAGCCAATTGGAGCATGTTAATCACCCCTAGAGACTAACTATTATGCATTTTCAGCACATTATGCACTGTATTATGAACTGACCAATGATATGCACTTTTGTGTGATTTTATTATCTGTTATATATGTATTACAGATTATTTTGAGTGTATTAATTATATAATTGATTCACTACTACATTTGCGCAACACCAGTTTATATATACACATTATCATTACTTGTGGGAACACAGTGGGTGTCTGCAGCAACTATATCTGGCAAAATTTTGAGTATTGACACACACAAGCACATTTTTGTAACACATTATTATTCTTTGCACAGTGGTAGCACAGATGTATAATTCATCATCATACTAGCACATTATGCTATTATTTTGCTGTGGACATTTTATATATATATATATTTTTTTTTTTTTTTTTGCGGTTTACTACCGCTTTAAATGGAAAACTATACTGAAAGAAATATGGGGCAGATATTATTGGCCCCTTTAAAAATACTAGTTGCCCCTGATTTCATTCATGCAGCAAGTCAGACTGAAGCCAGAAGTCTTATTTGAATATTCTATGTTACTTAAAAAGTGTTAAAGGTCAACTGAGCTTTTAGATTAAATCAGCTAAATACATTCTAGGTGCATCCAAACAAGAGACATACAAAGTTGTGCAGTTTATTTTCTTTAAAAATCAGCCACATCTTGAACAGATAAACCTGTCTCCTGTCAGCACGCTGTAAAGAAGGACCCTTATTCACTTTGTATAAGGAAACCTTTGCATATATTTTGTATCTAAAATGTATTTAGGTGATTTAAACTGAAAGCCATTGGATCAGTTTTGACAGCCTGGCAACTAGCATTTTCAAAACAATGTCAGCAATGGTAGCTTCCATAATCTCTCACTACAGTTTTTCTTTATATTGTTATTATTTTGACCTCTATATTGCAATACAGGGAACTCATCACTCTTATTTTTCTGGTTCATGAAATTTCGGGAGGTTATGAAACAATTGTGTGTGAGTGATTAATGGATCTATAGTTAAACATGTCCTAAATGGCTAAAAACGCTTAGCTTCTAAAAAATACATTGTTATTTTTCTTACACCTGTTAAAAAAATGTAGCTTTTGCTGCAACACTGATCTTCCCCAGCATTATCCAATAGCTGCGGCTTTACTTTAAGGTTAAATGACTTCTAGTATTACAATACAACACACTTCCCTCTGTCTCCATGTCCTGGGAAGAGGGGAGTCATATGCGCGACTTTAAATGTGCCACAAGGAGGACATACACTGAAACTTTTAATAAAACATCATAAAATGTTTAATTTTGGGTCATTTGGAATGCATTCTCACCCATAGGGGTTGATTTATTAAAACTGGAAAGTGCAAAATCTGGTGCAGATGTACATGGTAGCCAATCAGCTTCTAACTTCAGCTGTTCAATTAAGCTTTGACAATAAAATGTGAAAGTTGATTGTTTTTTATGCAGAGCTGCACCATATTTTGCACACTCCAGTTTTAGTAAATAACCCACATATTGTCTTTGTTTTCAATAGCTCCTCCTCCCAGTTGTGGATCCTCCCAAGGCGTGGATCCTGAAGAAGCAAGTCTACTGCAAAATGCGTTGATCTGCTATGCCATTTTGGAAGCTCCATACATACACCAATTTATTATTACCACATATGGCCGCTATATCTTAGTGACTTTTATGATGTTTTAACTATGCAATAAAGTTGTTGAAGGGGTTTTATTTCATTGCATGTCCTCCTTGTGGCACATTTAAAGTCCTGCTTATTATCCCCCTTTCCCCCAGGACATGGAAACTGAGGGAAGTGTGTTGCAGTGTTTAGAATGATGGAATGGTGCCTAAAGAGGTGATATAGGAGGATCCCACCTCTACAATTTTTTTGACTTCTAGTATTACTTGACTCAAAAGTCAGCCACAGGCAGTCATGGCTTCTGGCCTACAGAAGGTGCAACCATCACCCAATCTGGGTGTAAACACATCACTACTCTGCTACTGGATTGAAAGCCAAGGGAGAGCACTTCAGATCTGGAGGGGGAAGGGTTAGTTATTTTTAACTGTGGTTGGAATTAGGCTTTAATGACTATTCATATGTCTGGATCGCAGATAACAGCTAATAAACACAGTTCTGAATGTCCAAATGTACTTTATCAGAGCAACGATAACTATAATTTGTTACTACCATTGTTACCAACCACCTATATATTTTCTCTATGCCAGATTTTTATTTCCAGCAAACACAGATAACGTATAGATTATGGGTGAATACCGCACTAAGTGTAAAAGTGTAAATCAGAAAAAATGTGTATGCATATAGCTGAGCTGCCACACGACAACCAACCGTTTTGTGAATAACTACCTATAACAAAAGTGTAGCGCTCAAGCCAAGGAATAGAGAACAAATGTGTGAATAACATACAATAAAATCTAAATAAAAAGTAAATAAATACATTCAGAGTGCAACAATAATGTAGCACATGTGATGAATAATTCCACAATTGAATATGGTGAAAAATATGTCACATATGTTAATCCTTAATATATTCAGGTTTGAATATATTGCCCTCTGGTAAGCCTTTTATCTAGATGTTGTTGGATTACACAAAGTGGTACATGTTATTCACCTCATCGCACCAATCACACCATTGGATTGTCAACTTCACTTGAATCCTTTGGACTTTAATAGAGGAACTCACTTATATCAATTTGGTACATACTATATACTGTGATTTTACATTTTTTGCATTTTTGCACAATTTTTCACCCATTTGGATTTTTTTCTGAACTTTAAGGATCAACATATGTGACATATTTTTCACCGTATTCAGTTGTGGAATTATTCATCACATGTGCTACATTATTGTTGGACTCTGAATGTATTTATTTACTTTTTTACTTAGATTTTATTGTATGTTATTCACACATTTGTTCTCTATTCCTTCGCTTGAGCGCTACACTTTTATTATAGGTAGTTAAGCACAGATAACTATCGGTGAAACCATGACATTTTATTTACATTTTTAATTAAGAAACACTTTCATGAAATACACATACGGTTATCTCCTGAATAGAATTATCATCATGGATTTGGTGACTTACCTCAGCATGCTGCCCCGGAGTAAGTTGTCTTTTACACTGAAAGCATTTAAGGCAAAGGGGATGGTAATCTTTTCCTAAAGAGCGCTTTCTTTCAGCTAATAGGGAAGAAAGCAGAAAATGTATGAAGTGTATGAATCCATAATAGTGACTAAGTTGTGCTCATAGTTAAAGAGAAACGTTGACTTTTCCCATTCAAGGCAAAAATGACAGTATCTGTTAGACTTGTGCACTGCTGAAAAAATGTGTTCGTTTTCGTTTCATTCACTTTTGTTTTTTTTGTTTTTTGGGTCATTAGTTGGGACTGCGACTTGTAAATGAGTAAATCTGAAAATTCATAATTTGGAAATTTGGAAATTTGAAAATTTGGAAATTCGAAAATTCAAAAAATCCGAAAATTCAAAATAATAACTAACTAACTAATAATGGCAAACTATGAAATTATAGGTATTGGAATTTCCTTTCAAATTTGGCTGTTAGTGAACATAACGAATACAAATTTATACAAAGTTACGAATTATTCAAAATAACGAATGACATATTCAACCGCTTGCCGACCGCTGGTCGGCAATTGACGGCGACAGTGTGGCACTCTTGCGCAAATCACCATCATATGACGGTGGCTGCGAGATCGCTCCCAGTGAGCGCGCGCGCCGCCGGAGGCGCGCCCACGCGCTCACTGTGTCCAGGGAGGGCCAGGGAGCGGGTGCGGTGGATTCGATCTCCGCCGGCCACCCGCAATGCCCCCCCAGAGTGAAAGAACAGAGGTCCGTGTAAGTAAACACGGACCTCCGTTCTGTGAGAGGGGGAAGGGCTGTGATCACAGCCTTCCTCTACATGGAGGCTGTGATCACTTCCATTCCCCAGCTAGGGCAGTCCTCCCACAGTTAGAACACGCCCAGGGAACACAGTTAACTCTTAGAGCGCCCCCTGCAGGTTAACCCCTTCACTGCCAATGGCATTTACACAGTAATCAGTGCATTTTTATAGCACTGATCGCTGTATAAATGCCAATGGTCCCAAAAAAGTGTCAAAATGTTCCCACATGTCCGCTGAAATATCGCAGTACTGCTAAAAATCGCATATCGCCGCCATTATTAGTAAAAAAAAAAAAAAAAAACATAAAAACCCCAGAAATGAATTCTCATCATCCGTAAATGCGACCACTTTTGCGCAAACCAATCAATAAATGCCAATTGCAATTTTTTTTATCACAAATATGAGGAAGAATATAAATCGGCCAAAACCGATGAAAAAAAATGTTTTTTTTATATTTTTTTTTTGGATTTGTATTTTAGCAAAAAGTAAGAAATTAGTTTTTTTTTGCAAAATTGTCGCTCTTCTTTTGTTTATAGCGGCGATCAGAAATGACGCAGCCGTGATCACATACCACCAAAAGAAAGCTCTATTTGTGGGGAAAAAAGGACGCAAATTTAGTTTGGGTACAACGTCGCACGACCGCGCAATTTTCAGTTAAAGCGACGCAGTGCCGAATCGCAAAAAGGGCTCTGGTCCTAAAGGGGGAAATCCTTCCGGGGCTGAAGTGGTTAAAAAATGGAACGGAACAAATTAATAGTAAATAATAATAATAATAAAACATTTGTATTATTATTGTTATTCATTATTATTAATTTGTTCTGTTCCGTTAGTTTAGATACGCATTTGTTATTTCGGATTATTCGTAACTTTGGATACATTTGTATTTGTTACGTTCACTAACAGCCAAATTTGAAAGGAAGTAACAATACCTATCATTTTATAGCTAGTAATAGTTAAGTTATTATAGTTAGTTATTATTTCAGATTTTAAAATTTTTGGGCTTTCGGATTTCGGAATTTACAAATTTTTAAATTTACAAATATAAGACTATTCTGAAAAATTTGGTAAACTGATTTTGGTTAATTCAGATACTTCCAAAAAAATTAATTTGTCAAAATTTGTTAAAAAATTAATTTGGAACAAAACGAATTGCACATGTCTAGTATCTGCACAGAGCCTAACCCCTTAGCCATGTACACTTACCCAGCCACAATCCCTCACCACCCCCCACCACAGTTCCTGTGTGAACTGGTGTTACAGTGTCAGGGCTGGGTCCTGCTACTTAACGAGCAGCTCTTTTCTTTCAGTGCTCAGAAGCTGCTCAGCTGTTGGTTAATTACCAACCACTCGTTACCACAGTGACTCACCTGGTTACCATTAACCTGGCTCATTAGTCCAGCCTACTGCCAGACCCTTTTTGCTGTTTAAACAGCTTAGCTCACTTCCTCCTTGCTCTTGCGTGGTTTATGATCTCTAAGTACATTACTTCCTGTGTTCCTTTGTGTGACTTGGCCTGGTTGATTACCCTGCAATTCCTGTTCCTGATTTTTGTTTCTCACTATGCAGACTTCTGGTTTCTTGACCTGTCTCGTCTGATTACCTGCTCTGGCATCCAAACCATGGCTTCTGTTTTTGACTACGTCCCTGAACTGTGTTGTTCTTGCCATTTCATTAAAGGTGTGATTTTAATTGCACTTTCTGTCTCTGTCTGGCTTATGGTTCCTGACATTACGCAAGGGACATGAATTCAGAATATGCAGGCAATCCACCTAGTCGTAATATTTTTTCCAGATTGCACGAGCAGGACCACCACATGGATCAGTTTGCCGTAGCTGCATAAACAATTGGCTAATAGAAATGCACATGCGCATGAATCTCTGCAAAACGGCTATCAGGTATGTGCATGTGCGCAGGAATGCGCACACACGAACGAATGGACACAAGCACGATGTATGTTGGTGCCAGACGGACTATTTAAGGATGCTTCTGCCTGTGCTCTATGCTGACTGGTCTTCAGCTGGCCCATGTGTCCTGTGTACCTCCAGTGTGTTCCCTTGGTTGCTGACCCGGCTTACTCCTGACCTGATCTCAGATCCCGCTTCTGTCTTGTCGCTAGTTCCTGACCCGGGTCATGCTTGCCTGTTGCTGACCCTGACTAGTCCTATGACTAGTCCTATGACCCATGTGTCATGTGTACCTCCAGTGTGTTCCCTTGGTTGCTGACCCGGCTTACTCCTGACCCTCATTCGGCCCAGTCGTTGGTTCCCTTGTGTGACCTCCATGTG